>CM059574.1:42557330-43032330 GCA_030386875.1 Morinoia aosen
TAATGCAAAACAATGCGAATGAAAAACGGAGGTTCGTCAAATTTTCCTAACAACACGAGCTAGGAGTGCTTTTGATTTTTTTTTTATCATCGTGTGGAGTTATGTAAAAATAAAAAACAGCATCCGTTGCGTGCTTTATTCAAATTTTTCTATTTTTATTCGTACGATTGTATGAAAACCGCAGGAGAATCTAACCATTGTAATCACAGGGATTAGCCCTCTCAGCGATAAAAATGTGATAGGCCGAGCTAAAGTTTAGGTAAGGCTTTCTTTTGTTCAAATAAAGAGGTTTCCTGTTTCGTTCCGAATCATCTGTTTTTGGTCGGTTCACTGCTGTCTTTTTCGGCTTTTATTTCTTCTTCAAGTATTATTTTGTTTCTTAAATTTTTTCAATCATGGTATTTCTATTGGCAGAGTGTTGGGACACCACACTATGTGCTCAGATTTACCATTCCCAAATCGGGCCCACCGCCTTCCTTTCTTGAGTGCGCCTATACTGTGGTTAGGAAAGCTTACACTAACTTGTAATTTAATCTTAGCTATTCAATGTCTTCATAATTCACGTCTTCATAAGCCGCGTTTTCAGATGCTACGTTTCTGTATTCCGCTTCTTAATGTTAAAATATTCCTAGAATGTGTTTTCTTGTAAAACTGACAATACCCTCTTGGTGTTGCAGCTATGGGAACTGGCGCACCCGAAGTGAGGAATAAGAAAGCAATTTTTGTTGGGAGCTGAGTAGATTTTTGTTTCGTTGTAGACCATCTTTTCTCGGTTCATTGCTGCCTTGCTTTTCCGTACCTACTTTCATGACCATACTCCAAAGGATCCGTACCTACTTCTTTCTGCTTCGACATTTAGCTCGTTTCATGAACTTCCTTCCTAAGTTGCTGTTTCTATGCACAGGGAATCTTATGTGTGAACACGCCTCATGCATAGATTCCTCGTTCCCTTGACTCCATACTAAATGGTCCCTTCATTGTTCTCGTTTTAGACATTTTTTCCGAGAGGCTTGACACGTTCACTGCCGAGGCCGCCAAATGGCGGCCTCTGGCATTTTTTGAAAGGTATGCTTGTAAGTAAGCTTAAAAGGATGATTTTTTCAAATGTATAGATCCTGATACATATCATCTTATACATTTTTTCAAATGGCTCATACCTAACATCAAACGCCATGACGGTTATCCCCGGTCAAGCTGGTACCCATTTCCGATACCTGGGTAGAGTGGGGAATTGTGCCTGAGTTCTCTCTTTTCCCTACTAGGAGAAATCCCCGCGCGGCGCCGGGATTGCCGGCATCTTCTCTTGAAGAGCGTGTTAATAACGACTCAGTCACGGTGATCACGAATTTACTGGTCAGAACAATGCTATCTTTCCCAAGAAGTGTGAAATTGTAATAGCATGGTGGTATTTTACCTCGTATGCTTAAATGTCTTCTAAAAAAAAGTTGTTGAAATGATTGAAATGCTGTTCATTAACACCGATACGCACACTAGAAATTTACACCGTGTTTATCGTATGCCCCAAAAGGCAGTCAATGTGTTAAACTAACTAGTATTCTAAAATTTAAACTCACAACCTTTGTAAATTCTTGCTCTTAACTCACGCAGTTTCTTCGATTTTCCGCTTTGTTTATTCGGCAATCCTTCCATCAATTTTTTTATGGGTTCGAGTACTCAATTCCTTTACCGTCAGCTCCATCATGATTTTACAGCAAACTATGATATAATTTTATCGTCCATCCATCTCGACACGCGCCTCTCGAGAGAGTCGCGCAACGCTCTGACTCGTTACCATCTTCCATGTTTGTTTACCTTCCTTTAAACGACTGTTGTTTGTAATTTTCATATAGTACACTGTTCAATGCATAATGTATTAAGTCAAATAGTTTTGAAATTCTACTGTTACACTATTATTCTTTTCACCAATTATTTTAATCAGACCCTCAGGGGGATACAACTATTGTATCTATGGGAATTAGCGCTCCCAGGGGGAAAATGTGAGGGCCCGAGCTGAGAGTTAGGTAGGCCTTCTTTTTGTTGAAATAAAATGTTTTTGTTATGTTAAGGATCATCTTTTTTTCGACTTTGATCTTGTTCCTTAATCTTCTCCCCTCATGGGGAAACAAGTATTGTATCTATGGGAATTAGCGCTCCCAGGGGGACTATGTGAGGGCCTGAGCTAAAGGTTAGGTAGGCTTTCTTTTTGTTGAAATAGAATAGGTTTTTGTTTTGTTACGGACCATCTTTTTTCGGTTCACTGCTGTCCTGTTTTTCAGCACCTACTACTTCTTCAACCTTGATCTTGTTTCATGAACTTCTTTCTCATCTTACTGTATCTATGCCCTTTCTGCATAGATTCCGCGTTCCCTTAACTCCAAACTAAATGGTGCCTTCTTCCTTCCTCTCTTTGGATCGCCTTTGTTGCGGATAGGGAGGCTTAAACTAACTAATAATCTAATATAATCCTTAATCTTCTTTCTTAATTTGCTGTTTCTATGCTCTTTCTGCATAGATTCCGCGTTTCCTTAACTCCATACTAAATGGTGCCTTCCTCCTTCCTCTCTTTGGGCCGCCTTTGTGGCTGATAGGGAGGCTTATTTTAATCTTATTTTAATTATTCAGAGTAAATTATGTCTTGAAGAGCTAATCATGCCTCTCTTTCACGTCATGGTCTGCACGAGTATGCCTTTCTGCTGCTCTCACCCCAAAGTGGGCATAGTATAGGCAATTGGTTCAATTTAGTTAGGCGTTAGTCAAGTTGGTTAATCCCTTGGGGTAATGACTTGTGCTCCCAGGAGAGTTACTAACTATTGATAGCTCTTCAGGTCTTCTGTTAAATCTGCACATTACGATTCTTTCTATCTTCATGCTCTCTTAGCTTTCAATTTGTCTTTTCTTCCTCTTCCTTTCTAACTCCTGTTTCTATGCGCTAGGTATCCTGAAGGGAGGAGCTCAACTTGTACATACGTTTCACGTTTTTAACATCCATCAATTCATACTAAATGGTTACTTCCTTCTTCTTCCTCGAAATCGCTCATGTTGGGACTAGAGAATTTTGGACTAAGTCATATAATGAAGATAATAATTTGCATAGATTCCGTTTAATGCAGTCCAAACTAAGAGGCCGTATTTGGTAACTCAGTCACTCACGATTACAACCCAACCGCGAACTATCGGTACGAATACCACATACCAGTTTGCCACCGTCTGTGGACCAATAACCTCGTGCCTAGTCTTGAGCCCGGTATGTTTTGCGTAGCTCGTGCTGAGATCTGAGAGCGAGCAGGTCGCATGAATGCCGTACACTAAGCCGGTAGCTCGAGCCAGCCAATCGTTTACCTCCAAAGCGGCCAGATTGCGCAGCCTGCCACTTCCGTAGCAAAGTCTGAATAAAGAGCACTCTCTGCTGAGCAGCTCCACTTCATACTCCTCACTCTGCAGTCATAATTAGCTTGGAATCCTGCATCCCCGCGCTCACTGGAGTCTTATTCAAAATTCCAAAGCACAGGGGCTTAAAAAATATTCAATCCCGTCTCTCTTTCGCAGCCAACTCAATAGTCCAGGTATAGATTTGTGTTTCATTGGATCGTCAGTGCATTGTTGCGGTTCATGTTAGAAGGTCAGGGTGACCATCTGGAGTCCGTGAAGATATCCATCCCCTTTTTTTTTTTGAGGGCGTTTTGTGAAGAACGATTAAGTACTCCATGAAAATTTGATATTTTTCATAGCATTCATCCAATTTTGTATTCAATGAACTGCTTAAACGTTCTTCGCTCAGCATCAAATTATAAGTACTTCTGACGGCTGGTCGCGAACTACAATACCACATTTTCTCTTCGATCCCTAGAGATCGCCTTAAATACGGCTAGGATCTCTTGAAGTAACGAATATAATCAAATAAATGATAGTCACTGCATATGAGACTAACCAGCGGGTGTCAGATTTAATAAGCGCTGACATTCCTCAGTCACTCGATACGAGTTTCATTTTCAGTCATTGATTGGATGGTCTCGAGGGCTCTTTCTGTTTTAGGTCCTTTCTTTCCTAGTCTCCAGCTGTGTGTCCCAATTGACTAAAGTAATTAGGACGTGTTTGTAGTGCAGCACCTGACTTGCATACTGAGCTGCTCTTGTCGCTTCTCCTGAATTTCTTGAAATTGAACTTTACTCGAGAGGTATTGGCTGGATGATGGGCATCATTGAGGGAAATGAAGTAATTCGAGGCCGGACACTCGTGTATTTTCACTGAGTTCAGTGTGCCATTGGCAACAACATATCAACCCAGCCCTTCGAATTTTTTTCGTTCGGTTGAAACACAACTTCTGTTTTTATACAGACAAACGTTCGTATCCGCCCATCCTTGCGTGATATTTGTTAATTTTTCTAATTGTCCAACGTACTTTATTTTACTGCTTACTCTTGTTTTTCTCGTATTATCTTTGTTTCAGTAGGATTGTGCACGTTTTTAACAAAAATGAATAAGGCTAACTCTTCACTTATAGTTGATTTTTCTTTAATCCTCCTTTGACAGATTTACGAATCCTAAAATATTTTTTCTTGAACGGCACTCGGTCACCGCATTTTGCGACGAGCTCTGCCTTCTTCAAAAAATTCATCGAGGCCAATCCGTCTTTGTTTCGCCGAGCGCGTATGGTCACCGCAGTCATGCTATTTTTCACTCGCCATGCTCTTTCTCTGTTGCTGTTTTCCCTATCCTTTACCGGCAGAGTGCATTTTCGGCCCTTGAAAGACTTTCTCTCTTCGGTATTCCCGGGCGTTTCCTTTGAGCGATAGTGACATCCTGAGGGTTAACTGCGCACTTTTTTGCCTCTCAGTCTGTCACTCCTGTTCAGGTCGTGAAGAACTCGTGATACTTAGCTACCCGTCAGTAAGAGTCTTCTGTGTAAATGTCGGGGAAAACTGTAGCGGATTTGCTACATCTTTAGCAAACTTAGTTCTTTTTCGAATTGCCCTTTTGTGAATATATTCCTATTGTTTTCAAGTTACTGTTTTAAAAATCAGTAGTGGTGCATCCCCTCATTCATACTTTCTCAAATCGCGTTACGGAGTACTTTTTTATTCGAAGTGGGAAATAAAAAATTGAGCATTAAATTATTCCTCGAAAAGAAACGCCCGAGGTTCAAATTTGAGCTGTGTTGGATTCTACGACCTCATAAGTGCCCACACGTGGCAAACATCATGATTTGCCGGAAGTGTTCAGTGCAGCGACAAAGCACCGTGATCGTCCAGGGTATCCAGTTCACGCAAACGAGCGCCCGTCCACCGAGTGAGAGCAGCAGCGGAAGCAATTCCCCCGACACGATGGTGCCGTCCAACGGGCGTGGTCCCGTACATTTTGTGAACGGTGGTAACGCGGGCTCTGGCGCAATAGGCAGCAATGCAAGCTGTCAGATAACAGTCGCACGAGGCACTGCCGTGACGACTGGACAACACCACTGCAAGGACCCTCGCAATGTCAACATCAATGGTCAATCAAATCACGGAAACTCGGCCAAGCAAAATGTGCAGCCTCACGGCAAGAGCACTGAACGCCCGTATGCAGCGGCGTACGGTGCCTTCAAGCCTCGCCCTTTATTCACAGAGCCGTCGTGTGCTCGGCACGCTAAGCTAAGCAGCACGCTCTCTGCACCCTCTGCTCTGTGCTCGAACAAGGTAATAATGTGGTGCGGAGTACGCTCTTCTCGTGAGATGCATCACATGGAGTTGTCCTCCAGCGCTATTTGCACTAATTGCTCTTTGCAGGCGAAGGAGCGTATCATAGCGCCTCGTAGAATGTGCGTCGCCGTTAAGAATTCGCGTTCTTTTTCGGTGCTCCCGCTGATCACTAATTAGTGTACCAGAACTCACATACATCTGTTATGGTTTGACTTCAAACTTTTGCGTTTTTTTCTGAATTTTCTCCTTTGTCTTCACACTTATAAAGCAGTCTATTAATCGAAGTCTTGCCTCATTTTGCTCTTTAGCTCGGTAAATATTCCGTTCGTAGATCTCGCTTGCGTGTATAACTCAGTTCGAAGCTCATGTCTTGCCCCTGAATTTCCTTTTACCTCTTCACTTACGGTGATCGTTGGAATCGATGATTCTAGAATTTCTAGTCACACGCTGCTACTTCTTTCATCTAATATTTCATGTTGTATATTGGTAAATGCTCAAATGAAAATAACGTTCGATAAAGTGTTCCTCTTGCGGTCCTTGTCGGATTAATCTACTCGAAGTTTTACAATAACTTTTAAAGCAGAATATTTGCGTGATGAAAAGAATATGACATGTTTGTCAAGTTGCTGTTACGAAGATAGTTTGTTTATTTTTACTATAACATAGATGAGAACGGTGTTCAAAATTTGAAATATCCGTCTCTATGAGAGCCTCGCTGTTGAAGCTCTGGAACGTTTTAAAAGACGAGCAAACACTTCCTGGGTGGGCTTCTTTTGCCTGAATCTCGAGTCGTGCATGAGTTTAGGGATATTTCACTTCGTAAGTAACGTGTCTTATCGTTAGTAAATTCAATTATTCTAGTAATTCCACCCGAAGTAATCATCACTCCGAGCCTGGTATGCACACAAACTTCAAACTACTTTCCATTGATGTCGTGTCCTTTTACCGGTTTTCGAACGGCATTACTCGACCTGTTCCCATGCAAGGGGAATAAATAGGATAGACAATAAGTTCAGGTTAGTAAAGTTTGTCTGTTCTATGTTTCGGGGACTTGCGCCGCAGGGGAATTCTGGTAATTTACCTGAGCTTTAGAAAAGCCTTTGGGACTTCCATTTTTTATGCCTACTTCGCATTTTATTTTCATACTTTTTTCGCTTTTTCTTCTTTGTTTTTTCGTTCTCTTCTTTCCCATCTTGCTGTTCCTATGTGCAGGGTGTCCTGCATTGGAATACGCTTTGTGTATAGATTTCTGTTTTTTTTGTACTGAATGTTTATGGGAATTAGCGCTCCCAGGGGAACCATGTGTGGGCCCGAGCTAAAGGTTAGGTAGGCTTCCTTTTTGTTGTAATAAAATAGGTTTTTGTTTTGTTACGGACCATCTTTTTTCGGTTCACTGCTGTCCTGTTTTTCAGCACCTACTACTTTCTTCTTCAACTTTTTTCTTGTTTCATGAACTTCTTTCCTAGCTTACTGTTTCTGTGCACCTTTGTGCATAGATTCTACGTTCCCTCAATTCCATACTAAATGGTGCCTTCCTTTTTCCTCTCTTGGAACATCTTTGTCGTGGTTAAGGGAGGCTAAAACTTTCTTATATAATAATAATGTACTAAATGTTCCCTTCTATTTGTTCTCTTGAGACCGTCTTTGATATGGTTAGGGACTGATAAACTTAATGATTTGATAATATAGATATAATATTATTTTTTTCTTTTAGACTTCTTTAATTTAAACTCGATTAATACCTACTACTAATGTATTAATATCTAGCTACGCGTCACACTGCAGCATGAACACAAGAATGCGGTGGTATAACGTTCACTTACGTTGATAAATAAGCGGGAGACGCTCACGTCCGAATTTGCCGTGAAAGTTGAAGGAAGGATGTCTAACAGGTTTTATTTCGGGGTCTACCTGAGGTAAAATGTATTAGAATATCGTTAGAATGAGAAAATAGCCGTAAAGTGATAGACCTTGGAAAATAGTTTGTCAATAGCAATATGCAACAACACAAAAAAATATCGTCGAATGATGGAAGTATCAAACGTGTGGAAGGAAAGACGCAGGTGCGACTTGAACATAAATTCCTCGGTGTGTGTGTGTGTGTGTGTGTGCAATCTGTAGTGTGATAGTGTTGGGGAATCCCTGGTTAACGGGCTTTCCTGGGCCTTTTGAGGGCAAACATGCTACTTTATTTGGAATGGACGCGTGTTGCAGATGAGCATCTACCACCTGTGGAATGAAATATCTCGCTCTCGAAACCGTGTAACTTATTTGGCCATTACTGCTGATATTAATCGCTGTTAGATATTGGGCTTATGCATGTGTTTTACTTGTAATAAGGTGTGTGCTTGTGGTACGTCAACTTCCTAGCGTTTTTTGACGAAAAAATTACTTAGCGAAAGTAGAATAGAATAATGAGCTGCTTAATAGAATAATGAGCTGTTTTTAACACTTTGACTGCGTCGTGCGTCACCTGTGGTACATGGAGGTGATTTTCATAATGCTTCTGACCGACCGGTAGTCGCCAACTTAATTTTCATTAATACTTAATAATCAAAGCTAAATTAAGGCACGATCCCGTTCATGTTTGGTATTTCTTAAATAGTTTACTACAATTGACTCCAAATTTGAGTTTGGTGTTAAGCTAAATATTTAGTTGCCGCTGTCAAAGTGTTGAAGAAAAGTAACTGCATTGAGAATGTGTAGCATATTATGCAAATTGCACTTTTCGCGTACAACTTTGCTGGTTTCACACTATGGTGTGTGTTATTGAATTAAATTATCAGTAATTTTTATATGTTCACGACTCACTTCCAATAAATGAATATCACCTCCGATTTGATTCAATAGAAAGCTAAAGTGATAAACGAAGTAATGAGTACACCGTTCGCCAGTGTGGTGCTGATCTTCTACTTTCATCGTTCTCATATATTTGTTTGCACCTCACCGTCAACTGTTGTGTGCTAGCAGCAAGATAACTTTAATTTAGATTTCGCCTCCCATTTTCGCCAATACGCAAACCATTCATCAAAATTCAGGCGGGTTTTCACCCATTTTCGCCAATACGCAAACCACACATAAAAATTCAGGCGAGCTTTCATTTTGATAACGTTTGCGAGCATTTACTATTTGGAAGTTTCTTGTTACAGGTTGAAGGTCCCACCAGTAGCGTAAACACGCGCAGTGTGGCCATGGACAGACTGCGACGGAGTTTCCGCGACAGCTTCCGCAAGAAGAAGGAGAGCGCCAACGAGGCAAGCAAGCCGCACCAGTGGCAACATGACGAGGCCGCAGTGCGCGCTGCCACTTGCGCCTTCCCAGTCAAGGTTTGAGTTCTAACTTCATCGTGAAATATAACTTTACTTCTCATTTTACTATTGTGTTTTATTGTCTTTTACGTTTTTTTTTTGCCTAATAGGTTGAAATATTAGTATGGATCATCAAAAATAATTCACGTGACGTTTGGTGTATTTTTACAAACTTGCGGTATTTTTTTTTAAAGAAATATGGCTAGGTTCCCCATATTTTTTTCGAGAGCCACAATTAACACGTGGCTGTTGAATAGACAGAGACTATTACTTAGGTTCCAGTTACATTTCATCATTAGCCCTATCAATCAACTCCATCGCTGTTGAAGTTGTTCAAATACTGTCATGCTAGAACGTTGCGTAATAAAGGCTATCGCTGAGACTTCACGAGGGTGTTGGTTCGATGATTTAGATACGCAGGCATACCTTGATAAGCTGATCGATTCTGAGTTAGCATATCTAGATTGGCTTTTTAGAGCTAATCATCTGAACATATTGACACAATTGACGAGCTTTAGCCTAGCGTTGAATTTGTAGGCTACTAAAAGTATCTAAACAGCATAGTGCCTCCCCGGATGAAAAACTTTTAGCTCTTCAGTAGTTGAGTGGGTGACAATCGCTGTCTTTCATAATCGACCGCAGGTTGTTAAAAGACCTACTACATATTTGATATTGTTATTTTGGAATTTTATTTATAGGCACAATTTTTTACCTTATAATCGAAGCCGCCAGTATATAGCTCACATTATGGAAGGAATTTGAGAAATCCCAACTTGAAAATTTATTTTATAAGTTGAGCCAAGTTCCTAGTATTTTATCTAGATTTCGATGACTAACGGGCATTCAATTAAAAAAATCAGATCGTTTCTTTATCCAATTCTGTGGTCTGAGATTTATATAGGAGACTGTAAAAACCCTTATTTAGTGTCACCAGAGTGACAAGCTGGAAGTGCTTGCATTAGACCCCACCCATCTATACCTCGTAAGAGTAAGTCTGGAAGTAATTTAAAAAAATCTCACTCATTTACCGCGTGGGAGTCTGAACATAGATTTTCAAATTAGACGGGGTCCATTAATGTCTCGTAAAGATTGAGAGATTATCGAAGGCCTCGCTCATTAGACTCTAAGAGCTCGGTAATGACCTGAAATCATGGTTCAAGTGTGATGACCGTTGCATGTTGTGTTGCAGTACCTGGGCTGCGTGGAGGTGTTTGAGTCGCGCGGCATGCAGGTCTGCGAGGAGGCGCTCAAGGTGCTCAGGGTGAGTGCTCTTCGTCTGCAAGTGATCGTCGCTAGCATTTATGCGGGGCGTAAGCTCGTATGCCCGCAGCTAAGACTGCAATCGGTACTTGTGGGTTATCTGTCACCACTTGTTGAAGGGAAAAAGTGAAAAATGTAATTGTTTTATGAATACTGAATTAATGTTCTGGACAGTATGAATGGATTTTTCACGTGAGGAGGTACCTATCCTTGTTGATTTATATTCATTTCTAATGAAATTTATCTGCTTTCCATATATATATAATTAATCTCTGGGACCTTCCTCTTCAGTTCTTGGAAGGTCCCAGCGATTCATTGTGGCCTGAAACGAAACAAAAATTAAAAATAATAAAAACTAATAATTAAATTAAGTTGACCTAATCTTAATATCAAAATCCCCTCATGGGAATACAACTATTGTATCTATAGGAATTAGCGCTCCCAGGTGGACTATGTGTGGGCCCGAGCTAAAGGTTAGGTAGGCTTTATTTTTGTTAAAATAGAATAGGTTTTTGTTTTGTTACGGACCATCTTTTTTCGCTTCACTGCTGTCCTGTTTTTCAGCACCTACTACTTTCTTCTTCAACTTTGATCTTGTTTCATGAACTTCTTTCTCATCTTACTGTTTCTATGCCCTATCTGCATAGATTCAGCGTTCCCTTAACTCCATACTGAATGGTGCCTTCTTCCTTCCTCTCTTAGGATCTCATTTGTTGAGGATAGGGAGGCTTAAACTAACTAATAATCTAATCTTAATATCAAAAGGAAACCATAAATTAAAAGGGGTGACAGATAACCCACAAGTACCGTGCAACCTAACAGAACGTATTGGTTCTCAGCTTATTATCACAACATTGGTATTATCGAATTTTATTGTGAGGTTCTCTTTTTTTTGGTCATAGCGGCAAGATTCTATATGTAAATATCGTGTCTAGTTATGTACTTGCAGCTACACAATACAGTTATATGAACATATTTATGGAATTTTTTATAGTACGTTCTTCAGACACTGTATTTCTCTCAAAGCTGATTAATACCCTAGCCAAAATGTGGATTTAACGTATGATTTCAGCTTGAGGTGTTATACACGGAAATATTTGGTTTTATTCTAAGGGCATCTGAAATGGACAATCCAAGAAAGAACCTCTGCTTTGATTACCCGACTATTTTTTAATTGCTAATGGGGTTTTACCATTGCCGAGATATAGAATTTTGCAATGCAAGGTTTCTTATTCAGGATTAAAGATAAGTAGCTCATGTAATAGTGATGAATTACTACAACGCGATGGCGCATCCAATGGCTTGCGCATTCTACCATTAATTGTTATTGGATTGTTTTTTTTTTCGGAGATTTTAGTCATTGAAAGCAGCGCAAGTTCCAATCATTTGATTGTTAATTCTTTCGAAGCTTGCAAAACTATGGTATCTTCTACTGAGCAGAGAAGATTCGGATGCCTGCTAATGCACATTGCAAAATACTTCCGCTTTAGTTGACAATAGCAACAACAAGGGTTCGAAATTCAACTGATTCTTTCCTGTTTTAAATAATATCAATGTAACATTACCAAATTTTTAAGTATTTTTCGTGCATTGAGCGTGGTATCTTCAATAGAAACCTGTGACGGTATCACTAGGTGCTAACATTTGGCAGCGCCCTCTGAAGGGTATGTCACGAATTGACTTGATTTCAGGCATCTCGTCGCCGGCCTATTCGCGGCATGCTTCACGTGTCTGGTGACGGCCTCAGGGTCGTGGACGACGAGACCAAGGTGCGTTGTGTTCGCTTGTTCTGGCCGTCCGAGGTGTGTTGCCGGGCCATAGTAGGTGCTGCGTGAGTCAGTCTGTTTGCCATTTTGTTCTTATATTAATTTTGCTAGACTTGTCTTGATAGCGTGTTAGTAACATTTTTGTGAAAGGGTTATGGGTAGTGAAAAATAGAATGGTATATTGAAGATAATCTTATAAATAATACTTAGGTAATAAAGCATTTATGTTATGAATGTAGTAAATGGTAATGAACGATCCGGGTTTTAGATTTCACGTTGATTCAGACTCGTTTATTTGACGCGTTCCATATTTGAAACGTTACAAGAGATGGAGTCAATGACACTCTTGAGACACACCGTAGTTTATTCACTACACTTTGATATAGCAAAGTAGGTACGTGGTCATTGGTATGACATATACCATGAAGTAATGCAATCACTCAACTAGTTCACAATTGCGATCTAGGTTCAGTCGGCATCGGTAAGTTGCACCCATCTCTCGTTTAGTGGACAACTACATTACAGTAGACCTCTATAGTTGCACTTCGCGTTGAGGATTCAATTCATACATACGAAGTAAGTCTGAGACTACACGTCTAGTAGATGGTATTGTTTGCTGGTCAAGCTTCCCGAACTATTTCAGTTTGGTTTTTAGTAGACCATTAGAGTCCATGCTAGGAGCTAAGTTAGGTCACGTACTTGATGGACGATTTGGGTTACACGTTAAAATTATCAATAAAGTATCACTTCATGTGTTTCCCTCCTATTTTGCGGATATAATGTGTAGATTGTACTGTTACGTGCAGACTGCTTAGGTTACCGATTGACCATTCAGGTTCCAGTTTTCATGGAATGATAAGTTTAGCACTTCGTACACCGAAATGGTTTTTGTGCACTTTTTGTATGCTATTACGGGCTCTATTGACCAAACAGGGTTTTACACTCTACTATTAAGTTATATATGGATTTCGCACCTCTTGTGAACAGTTCTAGTCGCAGGTTTTACAGGTTGTGTATATGAATGTCTAGTATACCTACTGATTGGTAACTCTTTTAGTAGGCTACACAGAGAAATTATTAACCCTTAAAACTACACAATTTCAGTTTTAATTTTGGTGAGCGTGGTATGTCTTCGTCCCCTAGTCAAACGCAAGAGCATATCTACTGTGTATATTACTTGTAATAGTTTCATTCTCAACAGTACATAACTGAAACATCTTGTGCTAACATTCTTAGTAATTCCAGTTCAAAACATGACTCGGATTCGTTTTGAATTTCTTCCTTTGGTTGCAGTCAGTCAATTGGTCAATTCGAGATTGTGTAGTGATGTTGAACTTCCACTGCAGGGCCTGCTGGTTGACCAGACAATAGAGAAAGTCTCGTTCTGCGCGCCGGACCGCAACCACGAGCGCGGCTTCTCGTACATCTGCAGGGACGGCACCACGCGCCGCTGGATGTGCCACGGCTTCGTGGCCATCAAGGAGACCGTGAGTGTGCCGGCCTTGGGGACAATTCCTATCACTCATGTGAAGCCAGTGGCTAGGGAGTCCTAAACTAACATCTATTTCAAGCGAATGGCTAGAGCTAACAAGTACTATAATAATGTTATTGTATCATTAAACATCATTGCTATGATAATAGCAATGTCTTTCGTATTTGATATAGCTGTGCTGACTCTTTATTTTCACCATTGCACTTTAAATCTGTCTTGCGTTGTCTCCAAGTGATAAACGTGAATTCAGCAGCCTTTGTCCGACTTATCCGTAAATTAAGTTTCAGACATAAGTAGTCTGAGTTTATCCTTTAATCCTTCATGCCGTTGAACTAGTCTATATTAGTGGAAGGTCCAATTTTCAGGTCAAAATTGTAGTTTACTCGTTCATGTAATTATAAACTCGCTTCTTTTCTGTTTTATAACTAGAGACCCTTCAAACTTTTGCAGCAAGATCACCATGCAACATTGCTGAAATTCTGATTCTACTTTTATAACTTACCCTGTGTTAAGACAAATAGGTTGTCATTTTGCTATCTTCGGCTATTTCAGGGAGAAAGGTTGAGCCACGCTGTGGGGTGCGCTTTCGCTGCCTGCCTGGATCGCAAGCAGAAGCGCGACAAGGAGTGCGGCGTCACCATGACTTTTGATCAGAGCAACTCTACCTTCACGCGCTTGGGTAGCTTCAAGCAGATGAGCATCACCGAGCGACTGGCTGATCCACAGGAGTGCAAACCGAGTGAGTTAGCACTGAAAGCGTTGTGTGAACCCTGCATGTTGAAATACATTGTCTTGCTTCTATAGCGATGTGTAAAGCTCTTGATGTTCACGGTGCGTAAACTTACTGTTGCATTGGAATTTGTGGTTTGTGATACTGACGATGGATTAACTCATTACTGGAGTTCGGTGTGTGCTGATAGTGGATGAACTTGGATAGAATTGCCATACTTGGTCTATAATGTTGACGATCGGAAAGAGTTAGTTCTTGTTGCAAAGGATGTAGACGTAATTCTCCACTATAAATGAATTGTTTTGTGAAAATCAACAAAATTCGCGTAAAAAATCGGGCGAGACTTCTACGCTTCAGTATCTATTTGTTGCTTAAATACACGCAGGAATTTCGTAGAGCACAAATTCATTTTTCCTGAACTCCCACAGGCAATAATGGTCTTACGAGTCCTACTAGTACTACGGCCCCTAAGTCTGCCAACCCTCACGCCATCGCCCGGCCTCATGCCACGCCCCTCATGCTCCAACGACAAGGATCCTGTAGGGCCTTCCACCACCTGAATCAGGTGTGTTGTGCAGATTGTGTAATCGAGGCTAAGTTAGTGCCGCATCTGGCTTTATCGCGCTCCGTTCTCTTTAGTGGTCGAGTACGAGCACCAAGGCAGCCTCGGATCCTGACCCTTTACTTCACTGTCAATTTGGAGTTGAGAATTTTGGTGGATACTTAAGACCCTTCAGTTTTCAGCCTTTTTTTTTTGCTTAGCGCCTAAGTTACTTTAAAAAGTGTCTCTACGTCTTCAATATTTTACTGACAAAATGTTGTTGCAAGACACTGCCATTCACCTAGGTGAAGATGCGGTCGTGCGCTTCGCTAGGGTAGACGAAGAATTATTGAATACTTTCCAGCATCACGTCTCAGTAACCAAATCATTGGATTAGAGTAAGAATGTGTGCGTAATTGAGTAAGAATGTGTGCAAGTTGGTGTATACTTGGCGTAGCTTCGATCCGGTGTGACCTAATCTCATTCCTATTCTTCTGAGGGATGAATGGGATAGGAGAGAAAGCTAACCATGATCCACTGGAGCTGCTAAACAGCATTATATTCACTCGCTACGCTAAGCAATGATGCAAAAAAGGCCATGATGACGTGATCAGTGACTGGATTTTAGTGATATTTGTGTGGGTGCGTCAAAAAAAAACTTATTTTAAACAGTACCTTCTAAGTATGCGTGGTTGTAAAACATGACTGTAATGATTATGGATGCGATCGTTGTCGCGGTAAAAGCAGAAAATATGCTTTTTGCTCTCTTTAACGCGTTGAACGTGATTGGTAAAGCTGAAGTTTTTTTCAATTCAAATTTTATGTCAATTGTAGTAAGCCATTTTGAAAATACCAAACATGAATAGGATCGTGCCTTGATTTAGCTTTGAATAAATATTTATAAAAGTAGAGTTTGTGACTACTATTTCCCCTTCGATGCCAACAATAACAGCAGCGCTCTATTGCTTATCAATGATAAGCAGCACAATGAAAATTTCCTCCGTGTACACCGGCGGCTCACATCATGACCGACGTGTTAACCCATTTCAGCCCAAATTTTTTGACTCGTATTCCCAACATTACAACCACTGTTATTAGACTGACGCTAGTATCAGGTTACCATCATCAGAATGGGGACGGAACTGTCATCCAATCGAAAGCTTCAAAAATTTCAAAAGGGCACAAATTCGACGAGGAAAAAATTATGTTTGCATTTTCACTGAGTAAGCCATATATGGCATGTGGGGTTGTTAAAAGGTAAATGCGATAATTTTGTGCAGTCATCGCCATTCAAGCGTCAGTTGTCACTGCGCCTCAACGACTTGCCTTCGAACCTGGAGCGTCAGCGCGACTCCAACTCCCTCATAGACAACCTGCCTGCCACCGGCGGCCAGTCCTTCCCCTCCGATGCCTACAACAATAATAACAGCAGCGCTCTTCCTGCCGGTACGTTTCGCTTGTTTTTACTGGCTCAGAAATTCCAGCGTCCTATTGCTTCTATGAATGCAATATGCATTCATATTGCATATTGCATTCATAGAAGCAATATGCATTCATATTGCTTCTATGAATATATTGCTTCTATTCATATTGCATTCATAGAAGCAATATGCAATATGAATGCATATTGCATTCATATTGCATATTGCTTCTATGAATGCAATATGCATTCATAGATTATAATAACAATGATGCATAGATTATAAAAACAATGATTCATAGATTATAAGAACAATAATAACAATACTTCGACGAGTATTGTTATTATTTCGACGGAGTTTAGCCTTAGCCTTTCTCTTTATTAGCATGCGGTGGCTTTATTTCAGTGGAAAGAAATTTTTTCTTTACAGTTTAACTGTGAACACTAGAATGTGTCCCTAGCTCTAAGTTTTAGTCTTCAGTGGACCAGTGACCATTGATTTACTTTGTTAGAACCAACCAGATAATCACTCGGCAAATTTTGAAGGATAAGTTTCCTGTCTAGATATGCAGTAACTTTTAAAACAATAGTTAACTCCATAACAAAAAACAACATGCCTGTATGAAGTCCTTCTTTGTTTTTGAACAGTTTTTTTATTTATTTTTGCATTTTATTTCATTTTTCTCAAAGTTTCCTAGCACGGTTAGGTATTTGCAAGTATTTTTATAATTTGGATACGATTTTGAACGATTGGGATGCTATTTGTTTTATCATTTGAAACAATTTTAGAAATTACCCCAGCTAATCATAAAAGAAACGAACGACAGTTGAAAGCGAGATGAATTTATACACTAGTTTTATTCAGTTCAATTATCGTGACGTTCTTATGGTAGAAATAGTGACAGTGTTTGAGCTGATGTTCTTTATCAGCGCTTAACTTTAATTCTTCCTGAAATAATCACTGGCGAGACGTAACAGAGACGAGAACCGAATACAGAGATGTTACGCAAGGCGTAGGTGTGCTACAAGAATAATTTTACGTTAAGTGAAAAGAAGAGCTTAAGGAACAGTTCTGGGTTGGTTTGGTTCGACCATAGCTCGTTCTTTCTTGGAATGAGTCTATTGATTCTTCGAGAATAAAATGGCACGAGGAGCTAATTTTGAGGATAGCCTAACATCTGTTCGTTACTACGTTTTCATACATGAAAAGAAGGCCTTACTTTGCACTGAGTTCACAAAGTGTTCAAGCAATGAAAATTGTAGAGCTATGAAAGTGAGATATATTCAATACTTGACAATGTGTGCGAGTGAAAGTGGAGAAATTAAAAAGTCTGTAACTCGTGTGTTAAAAAAACGAGATATTATACCTGGAAAGCCTGAAATTGACTAGGTACGACTTCAGGTTAAAGAACAAGCATGGGAAGAGTTTGTCCCGAGTTTTGCATGGTGTGAAAACTTGAGGCTTTATTTTACCGAAGAGATCAGATAGAGGATGAGAGACGTGGAAAGCGAGGTATCATTAGCGGTACAAGAGATAGTAATAAACGATGAGGTGCTCCTGATCACTAGGGTTGTCTCAGTACGCTTTAAGCATATTGTCACAGCCCTAATACTCACATACATATGCTTGTATGTGATTTGTATTAAATCACATACATGTGATTTTAAACAATGTGTAAAAAAATGCGTAAGTCACAAACATACGCGTGTATGTATGTGATTATTAGGGCTGGGACAATATGCTTAAAGCATATAGTCACAGCATATTTAAGCATATAATGTATTGTCATAGCATATTTAAGCATAAAGCATATTGTCACCGCCCTGCTGCTCACGTATGTAGCGGATACCTGAGTTCGTAGTAGCTAAGTGTGTAGGCGGGGTGAGTACTGCCCGAGGCGCGCTAGGTGAGGGCGCAAGAAGTCGGTGAAGAGACTGAAGCCGCATCGTTACGCAGCGTGTTTGTCATCACATAATTTAGATAATGGCAGGAAAACTTGCAGCGATGGCAAACCAACTTACTAGGTGCTGCTCATGAATTACTTCAGAAAAATGAAGTGTGTTGTGAACATAAATACTTCTCAGGGGGATACAACTATTGTATCGAAATAAATTAGCGCTCCTAGGGGCAGTATTTAAGGTCTCGAGCTAAAGGTTAAGCGGGCCTTCCTTTTGTTAAAAGAGAAAGGTTTTTGTTTCGTTACAAACTATATCTTTTTTCATGAATTACTTTCTCAACATGCTGTTTTTATGCACCCTGTGCATAGATTCCGCGTTCCCTCATGCCCATACTAAATGGGGCTTTCTCCTTCCTCTTTGAAACGCCTTTTTTTGCAGTTAGAGAGGCTTAACCCTTTAACGCCCACATTTTTATACTCATATTACCGTTATTACAACCACTATCAATAAACCGACACTGGCATTAGGAAGTCACGGTTATCAAGATGGGGAAGAAACTGCCACTCGGCAGTGAAGTTCAAAGGACACATTAGTGAACAAATTGAATAAGAAATACAATATATTATTGTTATTTTTGAAAGAGGACCGTACAGTACACTTGAGCGTTAAAGGGTTAAACGAACATCCAATCCAAAAACATCAATAACGTAAAGATACAGTAAATGCCGCTGTGAAGGACTCAGAATCAGCGAATTATTCAAGACAACAGGAGGAGATGGCTAGGTAATTACTGTAAGGTGAGTAAAATGGAGAAATTTGTAACATGTATTTGCTCCATTGTAATTTCTACCATGCGAGATGAGTCTTCTGGATCATTTTAGTGATGGTGATAATCATCGTATGTTAAAACGTACATTGAACTCCTCAAAGCATTTATTTTCAAATTTTTCATGGAGAATTAATGTTAGACTCTGTGACACACATAGCAGTCACTCGTTATTCAATTTGCTCTGCTCAACTAAGGTGGGTTATGTTTCTAGTCGCTTCTCCTCAAGAGCCTAGTGTTAATGGTAGCTAAATAAACGATAGTTTTGATGAAATTCACTAAGTTTTGAGTATTTAGTGAGTGAGGATTGAGGACGCGAAATTTTCCCTTAATGTCGCAATGCAGAAATTCTTAGAAATAAACAAATCTCTGAATGATTGTTTAAATTACCTTCGTGCGCTGCGAGAACTTCCCAAACTACTATGCTCCGTTTGAAGAAGTTCGGCAAACTGCTCGTATTTCAATACGCATTTACCTGTCGTTGTATAAGTTATTTTGAGGTTTTTTGGTACCAACCTGAGCTGTGATGCTAATACGATTGCATTTGCATTGTTCCTGCGGGCTGTAGGTGTGTTCCCTCGCGCCAAGACCACAACGCCCATCATCAGTAAGTAGCCAGAGACCGTGTATGGCTCGCACGACCGTTTGCAGGAACTCTAACAGCGGGCGCGCCTGGGCTGTCTTCTCTCACCCCGCTTCTGGAAACATCATGATGATGTCGTCTGGCTATTCATAACACCTCACTCTTTATGTCATCGCTCGTGTGCTCGCTTTTATTCTCACTGAGGACCGTCTGATTACCGCAGTTCATGCTTGTTCACACCTGTCTCCATTGGTAACACTCGTCCACCCACGCTCGATGCGCTAGTTCACGCATCTCCCGTTTAGCGTGTTCGCATCATTCTCCCTTTGGAACACTCGTCTACTCACCTTGTCAATCGGTCGACGAGATCACGCACACCGCCGAGACACTATTTGACGTTCTGCTTGCCTCGGTTACGCATTTACACTCACTCTTATGAGCGCAAAGCTCTTCTTTTCTTTTATAGCGTCCTCGTGAACTTTTTTTGTTTATACACTTGTTGAAACAAGTTCACTGCTGAACCACCCATTGCATCCCACTATTGTCGTTTGGGTTCAGTTTGTCAGCTCACTTTCAAAATGCGTGTCCGCATACATGCCTCTCCGCATACATGCCTCTCGGGCATTGTATTGTATTCTGACCTAGCTTCAGTAACAAAACATACAAAATCCAGGCAATGCGTTCATGGTATCATTTCTACCGTAACATCGCGCTTTTATTACCAGTCCTTTCTCTGGCATAACGTTGACCTTTTACGACAACGCCTTCAGATTCATTGGTAATTCAATTGCTTTAGCTACACATTAGTGTTTTCTGTCCCCACACTGGCGGTTCATTAATGAACTCGCCGCTGTGTAACTCACGGCCTTTTAATCAATAAGACTTGACCTGTGATACTTCGAGCAGATTAGCGACTCTTCATGGTGTTGCACAGCGCTTTATTTTGTAGCACTTATATTACGTGGAACAACATTGGTCTCACACGGTACTAACGCTGCACAGGATAACAACGCAATGAACACCATCCTAAATGTTACGTGTGTGTTTATACCTTGGTGAATACTTCACAAAATTGTTCGAAAAAGCTGCGTGTGTTTTTGAAGCGTCGTTTAATGCCTAACATGGATTTCTTTAAATGCGTGTAAAGGTAACTGAAGGGCTTATGGTAGAAGTTTGGCTATCTAACAATCATCAGCTGTTGGTGTCTGAGCGATGCAACTCTTTCTCTTGCACCCTTTTTGTCAACTCCGATATTCCTTCAGCAGTATTCATCGACTTTTCATTTCAGCATCATCTCTCTTTTTCTCTCTCATCTGCTTGTGTATATTTCTCTATTGTGTGTTATCAGGGTTTGTGAATTTTTTCTGAATTTGAATCTCGCCTGTTTGGAAATAAATTCATTTTTTGTCCGTGGAATTATTGAGTTTGTCTCTGTGAATTAATTCGTAACGTACCTAGTGACCGTATCCTGTATTTTACTATTCCTCTTCTAGCCATAAATAAGTTTTTTACGTCATTCTCTTCATGTTGGTGTCGTGGGGACTGGTTGATTTTAAGGCTCATCTGGACTATGTTTAGCTAGGCTACATTAGCAATAAATTCGTTCGAAGAAAACATCCCTAAAAAAATATTCATTAGATGCTTCCCATCATGTTCTGCGAGTAAATTTTTCGCTATACGATTTTATTAATACCTCAGGTGTGGTGTTTTTTTCCATGTACACCGCAGTGCTTAGAGATCCGTACTATTCTTTCGACTTCAAAGTGCAGACCAGAGAAACAACTCTTCATGCTGCAACAACCTGTTTCTAGCTAATCTCCAGCATCTAAACGGAAATCTTTTTAATAATGATTTAAACTCGCGCTCTATTTCGGCTATGCTGAATTTCTCCAGCGTCACAAATCTTTCATAACCACTCCGACTTCATCATGCAAAGCTAGCGTTATTTCCCTAATAATAATGATTATTAATTAATTGCAGATGCACCATTTTGGGTAAAAGTTTTTTTAAATATTGATAATATTTTCTGGGTTAGAATATGGTAACATGTTGTGTTATAATTTGGCATGCACAGTCGTGGAGCTTGGTCCCTACCTTGTGACGTGGTGTTGCTTATTGGTATGAAATCTTTATACGTGCTATGTGGTTTTTACCGCCCCTCGCTTGTACACTACGTACTAACGCGTCAGTTTCCGGTGTGAGATATTTTTGGTGGGCTTTGCTTCAGTGTCGCATTGCGCACTATTTATTGTTGCTGCTATAGAAGAATGAGGTGCTACACCTGTTATTCTTAGGGCGCCTCAGTTAAGCAGGGATTCTCCAGTGAGAGAACGATGCTGAAACGTGGATGCAGTTACCAAATGGGTTAGCCGTGCTAGTTTATTTGGGAAGCCGCTTTATTTTTTTGGTTGCAGTTCTATCGGCCACCGTTAATCGCTGCCGAATCTCTTCAACTAATTTTATAGCTTATAAACATTCTGGTAAGACGTAACATACACAGTTGCTGTGATGACATGCTCTAGCCATTTCCTTCGATGTAGAACAAGTGTTTACAAGGAGCCTATCTTGTAATGGGTGTGCTGCAATTATTATGGGTATACGAATGCATGGGTACTGCTCCCTTGGACGAATACATGGGTACTACTCCGTCAGGGTGATACAACTAGTGTACTTATGGGCTCCTCAGAGGGATAAAACTATTGTATTTATGGCAATTAGCGCTCCTAAGGGAAAAATGTGTGAGGGCCCAAACTGAAGGTTAGTTAGGCTTTCTTTTTGTTGGAATAATTTATTTTTGTTATGTTAAGGACCACCTTTTTTCGGTTCACTGCTGTCCTGTTTTTCGGCACCTACTCATTTATTTTTCAACTTTAATCATGTTTCATAGACTTCTTTCTCAACTTACTGTTTCTATGCCTCTTGTGCGTAGATTCCGCGTTCCCTTGACTCCATACTAGATGATGCCTTTTTCTTTGGAACGCCTTTGTTGCGGTTAGGGAGGCTGAAACTAACATCTAATCTAACTACAAAGAAACGTAGATGAATGTGGCTTCGAATAATTTTAAAAGTTGTACTCACCCTAGTTGGGGTGAGTACACTTGATTGTGTAAACTTGATTGTGTTCTCTGTACAGATTATATGATTGAACTGATACAGGATGTAAGTTTTGGCTCAGTTACGATTAATGACTCTAAGTAATGTCTTTCAGCTCGAGGATTTTTAACGGAGAAAATTTGAGCAGTCACGTTATCACAGGCATAGCAGCTGATAATTTCTGGCATGTGTGGTGACATGATATCTATTTCTTCCATCAGTGGCAAGTTATCTTGCATATCTGAAGTCATACGTAGGAAATAATTGATCATAATGCCTTTGTGGTACAGTGTCAGCCATTCCCGAGGCAGCGAGCGAAGGCACCGGGGCTGACCCTGTAAGTGCCATGTGCCAGCAACTGTCGCAGGAGCTTTCTCTCATGTCGTCCTCAACTGCTGCCACTTCCGCTCAGCTCTTTAGTCATTCCACTGCCGTCGGTAAGGGCTCGATTTCTTCACTTTTTTTTAAATTTTATTTGATTCAATGTTAATCTTGGAAACCTTGAGTTGTACTTGTCCCCTAGGGCGAGTACAACTATTGTATTATATCTATAGGTACTAGCGCTCCCAAAAGGAAAATGTGAGGTCCCAAGCTGGAGGTCAAGTAGGCTTTCTTTTGGTTGAAATAGGAAAGGTTTTTTGTTATGTTACGAATACGGAGCATATTTTTTGTGGTCATTGTTTTCCTGTTGTCCAGCACCTACTTCTTTCTTCTACAACTTCAATGTTTGTTGCGTAAACTTGTGTCCCAACTTGCTGTTTCTGTACTCAGGAGGTCTTGTGTGGGAACACATTGGGCAGATTCCCATTCCTTGAACTCTACCTTCGTGAAGCCTTCTCCCCTCAGGGGGAGACAACTGTTGTATCTGTGGGAATTAGCGCTCCCAGGGGGAAAATGTGAGGGCCCGAGCTAAAGGTTAAGTAGGCTTTCGTTTTGTTGAAATAGAATAGGTTTTTGTTTTTTTTACGGACCATCTTTTTTCGGTTCACTGCTTTCCTGTTTTTTCAGCACCTACTACTTTCTTATTTAACTTTGATCTTGTTTCTCATCTGTTTCTATGCCCCTTCTGCATGGATTCCCCATCCTCTTACTTCCATACTAAATGGTACCTTCCTCTCTTCGATACGCTCTTTTTTGTAGCGGTTAGGGAGGCTTAAACTATCTTATAATCTTAATCTCATAAAGCCTTCCTTTTTCCTCTTTTTTGAAAACCTTTGTCGAGGTTAGGGAGGCTTATACCTACATACATATACCAGGCTTCTCCTCCCTATGGGAGGGTAGCCGACAGCAGGCCACAATCATCACCCTTAGCGCTAGTAAGCGAGAGAGGCAGCACCAGACTGCCAGGATCAGCAGCAGCCCAGCACAACCACCTTCCACAGTCAGGCCCAACAGCCATAGCAGGCTTATACTTATCAAATTTTAAAAAGTAGGTTGTGGAATCCAAGAAAACGTATTACCGATAGTATTATTTGTAATTGGATACATTGAACGTATATTTTTTGACGCATGTTTCATAGCACTCAGGTGCACTGTCTAAGTTGGGCCTTGAGCTTATTTTTGCTCCAGTATTGTATGGAAGATGAGCGGAAGGAATTTACCAGGCAGACTTGTCTGCCAGTGAAAAAACGCTGACAAAACCATTCCATACCGTGATAGCTAATAAATGTCACTTTTTCTCTGTAGAATATGAGCTACCCTAAAGAAAAAGAAACTTGTGATGAAAGCGTTGCTTTATTGTATCTACTCGTAAAAATACCGCCGTTTCCTCAATTTATTGAACTGAACATAATTTTCTCATTTACCTTCGAACATTCTAAGAAATTTAGGATTCTTTCAGATGAAATTCAATCTCGATGTAAACTTCCTGACAATTGGAATAATTATACAAAAAGGATGAAGTATATTAACGCGTGTATAAAGCTGTGATCATTATGTGCAGCGAGCGGCCGCAGTAAGTCGAGCACCTCCCCATTCGTTGCGCGACCTGTGTCGCCTAAAGTCACCGGCTCCAGTAAGTCCTAATTCTAGCGATATGGGAATGAAGGGATGTTACGTGTTTCTATAAACAATGGCTTTCTTGTTGCGCTGAAATAATCAATCTCATGTTTCGTGAATTGTTGACGTGTTTGAAATACTAGAGAAGATACCCGTATTTTGAGGGAAACGAACCTATACGAGTGAATGTGGTGTTTAAAGTTCTAGTTCCATCGGTGGAGCCGATCCGAGAGGAGGTGCCGTGGTCACCAACCGCCACAGTGAGCGGGCCAACTGCGACCGCAGCAAACAGCGGCGTGTCTAAGGCGGAGGAGTGGCTGGCGCAGTTCAGCGCAACATCGGGGGCACGTGTCAACGGTGTGCCGGCCCCTGTTGCCTCTGGGTAAGCAGCTGGACAATGAAAGAAGCACAATTCCCTCGAAAAAGAGAAACGAATTTTTTGCCGAGTGTGAAGTATAACCACTGCCGACATTTGCTTGAGAACCCATTCTCGGGCTGCTAGATGAAAATTTCATAAATAAAAATTAGGCTTCGTATCTCTTCGGCCAGACGTGGCAAAAATGGGCATTTAGTGCTGTATTGTTGATTGTGCCATATTGATAATTTAACCATATAACTAATAACTTACGATGTCAAAAATTTTTGCTGTTAGCTTTAATCCAAACCGCATCTGCGTAAAAATTTAGTGATATGCATTACATATTAGCCTAGAATTTTGTATTCGGGCAGGCTTTACAGTGAGGCTTCGAAGTATGACATTAATTGGAGGTGTAAGTCACAAATTCTAGCTAAATTTCACTATTATTTTGCATCTTTCATCGGTGTGATATAATTAGTTTACTGTTTCCCGTCTTTAATTACTCAGTTCAGGCTATGCAAAATATTTGAATGTGCTGAGAATGTGTAACTATTTTCTTTGTTCGTTAGGCCAAATAACGGGCAGAGACGCAACCCTCCGCTGTCGCAGCTGCGTGCCAACACAGTTGCGTCTTCACAGCCCCAGCACGTGTGGAACCCTCTTGTACCTGCCACAGATTCCATTGCCTCAGTAATGCCCACGCAAATAATGCCTCCTGCACCCCAGCAGCAGCAACAACAAGCTTCCAATTTTTCAACGACTTTACCAAACAACGCCCGCCCTGACCCCTTAGAAATGCCTTGGCCTTCAGCTCACATCCCTGCCATGACCCAGCCTCCCGTTGTAAACCCTAACAATCCTTTCTTACCTGCTGCCTCCAAGGCATTTGAGGTGCAAATGTAGCGTTAGGAGACTTATTTATGGGTGAAGACGCTGGTTTGGACACAGATGATGATCGCTTTTAAACAAAGCAACCTGTGGAGCAACATTCATCACGGTGTACAGTCCATATTCTAGCCCCGTGTGACGCACGCAGTGCAGGAAAATGAAGATGACCGCAATTGCTTTTTGTGACAGGTATGTGCGCAGGTACGGGAGACATGACATTTTTTTTAATGCTGCTGAGCCAGTTTTTGAATATCTCGCGCCGACTGATTCACTTCATAATTTAACGTACCGGATGAAGGTTGTAAAATGGTTGCATACTGAAGATGTTGTATTTCCGTGGAGTCTCTCTATCATACTTCTGAAAGAATAATATT
Source organism: Morinoia aosen (assembly GCA_030386875.1). NCBI lineage: Eukaryota > Metazoa > Arthropoda > Malacostraca > Amphipoda > Talitridae > Morinoia > Morinoia aosen. Next base: position 42,583,542 of record CM059574.1, read on the forward strand.
TGTCCTAGATTTGGTTTATTAGTGTCTTCAAGTTACTCTTCATTAGTTGTGAAAGTTTCTGACATATTGTCTAATTGATCAGTTTTATGATTATTTTTACCTCTTCGTATGTCTGCTACTATTGAAGCAAGTGAATTTGACTGGTTTGATCTCCTGTCTCCTAGTTCTCAGTAATTCTTTCATTGCTTTTGTAAGATCTCAAGTAACACATGGATGTGGAAATATACCCAATGAAAATAAATTTGGCACTGAAGGCCGATACTTCTTATTTCAGTTTAGATAATTTAACAGAGGTCAAAATTTTTAAAGTGAGCATCAATCTAGAGTGCAAATATAATAATAAAGCAAATGTTTTTTTACCGTTCCTAAAACTTTTTTCATTATGTAACGCAAGGTAGAGATAAAATTCCCGTTAAGCGGTATCATTGACAACAGTCTGTAACGAAAATATTTGCCGTTCATAATTTCCTGGTGTCAATTGCATATTTACTTAAGGAATCACGATTTAATTTCTTAACGATATTCGTTGGTATGTTAATTAGTGTATTCTTATTTGAGGAAACACAGCTCGTCAGAGCCGAAGAGTTGTTCCAGTGTGAAATGTATTAGTGCAAGTTTCTCCTATGATGGCGGAAAAAAATGCGGCCCGTGGCTAGAAACTGGAATATATCATGCTTTTTCATCGATGAGGCAAATAAGAAATGGTTACATTAACTGACGGGTATAATGGACGTAAGTTTACATTTATTTGTGATATTTCGCGCAGACTAATGTGTCAACTCAACTTATTTTTGTGAACGATAATCCTTTGATTTTGATCATATGGATTGTGATGAGGTCGAGTGCGTAGTAAACATACAGATGAAGTTGCGATGCGCTGGGAAGAATACTAAGTGTATAGACTTTTGTACAGCTGCTTGAATTTTAGCCCATTTCTTGGTTTTAAAGTGTACATTATTTGTGACATGACTTGCGTGTTCATTGCGTCGAACTGAAACTTGTCTTTTATATCAAAATGTTTATTCCTACCCTACATTCCATATTTTTTCTTGTATTGAAAAAATTTACAGGTCTGATTTTACTCCTAAGACTTTTTTTTCGGTCATTTTCCTTCGAAATTGAGTAAATATTTTACCCATTTCAAAGAAAACCATTTTTAAATTTAGAACCGCTCGTTGTTAAATATTTTGGGAGATGAGTCCCCTCAGGGGGATACAATTAATGTATCTATGGGAATTGGCGCTCCCAGGGGGATAATGTGTGGGCCCGAGCTAAAGGTTAGGTAGGCTTTCTTTTTTGTTAAAATAGAATAGGATTTTGTTTTGTTACGGACCATCTTTTTTCGGTTCACTGCTGTCCTGTTTTTTCAGCACCTACTACTTTCTTCTTCAACTTTGACCTTGTTTCATGAACTTCTTTCTCATCTTACTGTTTCTATGCCTTTTCTGCATAGATTCCACGTTCCCTTAACTCCATACTAAATGGTGCCTTCTTCCTTCCTCTCTTTGGATCTCATTTGTTGAGGATAGGGAGGCTTAAACTAACTAATAATCTAATCTAATCTTTGGGAGATGAGTATTTCGCTTACTGCTGGCAATGTGATGCACGGACCTTTAGGGAAAATTGAGCTGTCTTCATAACACTAAGGCCTGCCATTGCTTGGCTAGGCGACCTTGTTGCAGTCGCAGGTACTTCGCCTCAATTAGATAGATTGTCGCGATATTCCCGGCGAGCACTAGGCCAGGGTAAGATGTATTTCATAGTTGTAGACCCTTGAACGAAATATTTCTAGCTCTGCGAGCAACGCCTCAAAAATGTATTGTTTTTTATTTTTTGACTAGTCTAGCGCAGCACGTTCCGATAGTACCGGAAGTAATAGAAACTTAAATTTTGTTGATTTTTTGGTTTCAATTAGTTTTGGCATTAGTGCGAATAGAAAGTACTTCATTGTAACTTGCACTCATTCCAATGGGCGTGCACTTGGAGCCATCGATAGATTAACCATAGCTTTAGTGGAACTGCTGACTGCATGCGAGTTTCCGTTACATAGTATTGTGGAAAGTCTGAACTCGAATTTGCTATATTTTGAGCTCTAGAGCAACACTGTGACGAGAACTCTTGATGCTCCGAAAATTTTCGCGTGATATTTTTCGAGTTTTGGCGAAATGAGTAGGGTACGTTTTCTTTTGATATCGGCATCGCCTGCCTCATGGATAACTGCGCTGCGACGTAGTTTTGTGAATATTATTTTTTAGTATAATCTCATTACAAATTTAGCATTTCGTGAGGGATAATAACTGCCGCAAGCCCTAAATCTTCCTCATTTTGGGCGCATTTGAGGGGCGCTTGCTGACTTCTCCCTATTGCAACCGGAGCTGTACGCCACCATGTTTGTTTAATCTGCATCAACTGTAACCACTTGTACATAGTGCACCCCTGTGAGTCAGAAAATTTTGTACATACTGTTGGTCTGAAAAGAAATGGAAATATTTTTCTTATAAAATTTATGTGGTAATTCCGAGCTTCAAAGGAACCCATCAGAGGCATATCAATTTCATGATTGATAAACTTATATTAATGTTTAGAGCGAGAATTTATCAAATTTTGAATGAGATCTTATAACAAAAGTACAATACACAATTTTCCTGTTGCTCTCAAACATATCTTCAACGCACTAGTTGTCACTTGCAGTACGCACGCTTAGTTTGCTTCATTAAGAGCTAGGTAGAGCGGTGTGTAATGTTCCCTAGAGTTGTTTCGAATGCCGTATCACGTATATTAGAAACCTGACGCATCGATTGTATTTTGTTTTGCTCCTGAGGTGCCCGAAGTGGGCTTGCTGTTCGTTAACGCACACTCTGTGTTGTTACAGAGAGCTTATCTACTAGAAATTATAACTAGCGACTCACTCAGCCCGTTGTTCAAGTCCTCAAGTTTGTGACGCCCATATTAGGTTCAATTCTTCTGAGCTACTTCGACGATTAATGCATTAATTATTCCTTTAGAAATGACCTTGATTTCAATGCTATTGCTCTAAATGTTATATTTCTATTGCTTTCATAGTGAGAGATAATTCGATGTAGCTTAGAATTCGAAGAGTATATTAGGCCTTCTCACTTTTAGTTCTTTCATATTTAAGACTCTGCTCTTTTAATGAAAAGCTGTTGTATCGATTTTTCAACAATGTTTTCAGAGTCCTTGAACTAACGGAAAAGAATTTAATCTAAGTAAAAATATCGATTTACCAAATGGGTTATTTTTTAGGATGTAGGTTACATGTACATTTGTGTGTATTGTCAATCTTTGTTTAAATGCATCTTATTTCTTACACAACTTATTTTGTGAGCTGGGAAGCTACGTACGAAATATGACTTCAGTATCTATACTATAGCCTGTCAAGAAAGAACTCGAATCCAAATGTGCCTCACGTGATTGTATTGCAAACATCGGAAAATTTCTTGATATAAAACAAACTCCCCATGAAGCCGCTCGGTCAAAAAGAGAACAGAATTCTGCGTCATGAATTCTCACGTTATGTTAAGGTCAACCGTTATATCAGAGCACTCATGTTTTAGTTGCTTGTTACGAGTAAATTTTCTTTGTAGCTATACTTTAGCTCGTAGTTCTGAATTGCTGAGGCGAGACAATAAGGTTTGGCAACAATTTCGTAGTGAATTTTTAGCTGAATTGTTTGAGTTGAATACTCCTCTATTAAAACAACGTGCATTATTAACCATAGTCCTATTCAAGACTTTGCAACGATTCTACAGCGCCTCTCGTAGCTGTAGCTTATGTGGAATAACAAACGATTACAAAGCTGTTTTTTCATTGACCAATAAGCTAAAGTTGGAGTGTTCATACAAAAAGTCTAAGGAGTAGCTTGGGAAGCAGTGAATAAGTGTCCTGATAACCTTTATCTCAGTACGGGTATTTTAATTCGAGTTTGGAATCCATTCTTGAAACAAAAAACGCTAGGCTGAACATCTTCGGCCTAAATTCCTGATAACGGCCTCCAAATTTGGTTGAATAATCAATTTACTGCTGACTGACGATAGCGGTAAACTAAAATAACTTCCTTGAAATCATTATGCTCCTGTACAAATAAGAGTATCCATCGAGAGGATATAGATGATTTAATTGATAAATCTGTAATATCTTAGGTAAGACGAAATATTGCGACTACTGTCCAATCAGCATAGTACATTTAAAAAAAGCCAGACAAACGCAAATTGAGCCAGTTTCGAATCATAATAGTTGGGTTTCTATTACTTGAGAAATCACTCCAAAAACCAAAGTTCAACCAAATGAGTGAAAAACGCATTCGAAACTAGGGCACAACACAAACACGTTCATTCCTACAAGTTTATTCACACGGAGCTCGGCGTACTTAACAGACAACAATATTTCCATGTCTGGGGTCGGCCCTGGAGAGGCTCCACTCACCGAGAGGAAGATTATCAGAGCCTGATGACGGAGGGCGAGCAGGCAGATTACTGCAGCTCGGCGGTGAAGACCGCGCGAAACAGAGCGGCGGGCTGCAACTTGTGTCACCGAATAATTTGTCGAGCGCCTCCCTAGCAGCTTCTGCCACAGCAATGTTCACGCTTTCTCCAAAACCTGGCCAGGAGTAAATCAACACAAAGTTTATATCGACAAGTATTTAAATATTGCTTATTATACTAACATAAAATGAAATTTTTGTCTCGAGATGTGTGAACAGGCGTGACGGATTTACATTTGAAGTAAGTAAAAAAAAAAGAGTTATGGATACATCAATTACTTAATGGATTAATATATAAACATCTAAATTATTTAATGCTATCAATGAATCGACATCACTTTCACTTCAGAGTATAATAGACGAGGAGCGGTCACGTGCTACCGCACAAACGTTGAGTAAATTGCACCTCAGAAAAAAAAATTAATTACAAAAAATATGATCCATGAAATGTATTACAATATATTGGCTTTTAAAAATTTCTTGACATAAAGGTCCTTAATAGATGAATAATACGAGGTGTACACTAGCCGTGTCAGGAGTAAATTATGTTACTGAGAGAATAAAAAATCACAATCTTGGATATTTTAGCCATGGTAAGATGACTGAAAGCATATAAATACTCTAAATACTACTGGAAAATGCCTCGGAGATAATCGCCCAAAGTTGAAACGAAAGAAGAAAAGATATGAACCACTTCACTGAAACACCGTCCTAAATGATATTCAAGTAGTGAAAATAAGTTGGCCAAAAGTAATTTATAAAAAAAACACAGAACAAGACACATCTAAAACAAACACACGCAAAAATGAATTTCAGATTAGATTAGATTAGATTAATCGCTAGTTTTAGCCTCTCTACCAGCAGCAACAAATGCGATCCAAAGAGAGGAAGGAAGAAAGCACCATTTAGTATGTAGTAAAGTGAAAGCAGAATCTATGCAGAAAGGGCATAGAAACAGAAAGATGAGAAAGAAAATCATGGAAAAAGATCAAAGTTGAAGAAGAAAGTAGCAGGTGCAGAAAAACAGGACAGCAGTGAACCGAAAAAGATCGTCCGTAACAAAACAAAAAACTATTCTATTTTAATAAAAAAAAGAAAGCCTAACCTTTAACTCGGGCCCTCACGTTGAATGAATTTCAGAGCTTGTTCATTATACGATGAGTGAGATGATTAGTTTGCGAATCCTATGTTTAGTTTGCGGTTACTTTCATTCACCTACTCACATTTTGGAATAAAAGAAACGTGCGACGCTCGCTGAAGTAGCGACCAATCTCTTTTTGAAAGTGAGCCAGTGTACTAATATCGAGGTATTTCTGATTAAAAGTACAGTGCTAACCGGTCGCAGGTTAAGATTATAAGTTAGATTAAGCCTCCCTAACCGCTACAAAAAAAAAACGTATCGAAGAGAGGAAGGATTAAGGTACCATTTAGTTTGGACATAAGAGAATGGGGGAATCTATGCAAAAGGGACATAGAAACAGTAAGTTGAGAAAGAAGTTCATGAAACAAGATAAAAGTTGAAGAAGAAAGTAGTAGGTGCTGAAAAACAGGATAGCAGTCAGCCGAAAGAAGGTGGTCCGTAACATAACAAAAAAGATTTTATTTAAACAAAAAGAGGGCCTATATAACTCTCAGCTCGGGCCCTCACACACTTTCCCCCTGGGAGCGCTAATTCCCATAGAGACAAGAGTTGTATCCCTCAATTAAACTGAGACACCGACCAGCTCCCGTCATTTAAGTTATAACTGTTCTCTAAAATAATTACATCTATGAGGAAAAACGGCACTTCGTTAAATGCAGCAGTTACAGTACACACAAGCATCTGAACAATTTCAGATTAAATATCTAGCGAAACACTAACCACAACAGCTTCCAGCTGGTTAACTTTCGTCAAATGAGCGTTTCTTTACCTTGCACACATGCTCTCATGAACAAAAGCAAAGCGAAACAATGCCGTAATTTGGGCAACATAAAAAACTATGTCCTATGTTTTTCACTACATACCATCTCAAGCGCATACCCTTGCGTTCTCTACAGAAATACGAGTATCTTTCTCACTCAATCCTCTCCACACACGAATCATTTTCTCTGACTACCTCTAACACATCTTTCTCTTGAAGATGAACGAAAGAACTAAGGGTCACAACATACTTCTTTTAACTTCATTTGTGAACTAGAAACAGATCATTTTCTCCTTACACCTGACCAATCATTCAACACTACAAACTAAAACTCTTACTGATCGGTCGCTCATTTCAGTTTCACCTCATACCTCTTAATACTCTATCACTTAAAAAAGTATAATTTGTGCTCTATTTCTACCGATTCTCATTAATGTTCTCTAAATCCCCTCTAAACTTTTGTCATGCATACCGATTATTTAATAATTTTGAAAAAAAAGTGCCGATTGACATGAATTTTTAAAATTAGCGTAAAATTCAACAAACTTTGGGTAAATCCAGTAAGAGAACAATCATGTACCCCTCGATTAAAAGGCGTTCTCAAGATTGTTTTTTTAACATTAATTTGAAGTTCTACTTAACCTGTGGGATTAGACGTCAATGATTGAAAATTTTACACCAGAGGACCATTGTCTTTAAATTAGGGTTCAAAAATTCGGATTTTCAACTAAGCAAATTTCATTCAGAAATGGACCAGCCTTCGTAATATAGTAAAAGGGTTTTTTTGATTGATTTAACCCGGTGTCTACCAAAATTCAATCAGTTTAGGGAGAAGTTTTCAGGAATAAATGTTGTCAGTACCCTGAAATATCTGTGAAATTGCCCTAACGTATTTTTTTCTGCATAAGCAGGTGCTTGCTTCTTTTTTAAATGAAAAAATTATGCTTCTTTAAAAATATATGTTTACCAAGACAAATCTATGGCACCAAAAAAAATGGTTGAAAAATCTAAGAAAAAATAACAATTAACTTTGTTGCCTAGTCTTATCAACACATCCATGCACATTTAAAAAAAAATTTCATACGTTACATAAGAAAGGTATTAAATGCCTTACACCGATCATGAACTTAAACTGGGTAAAAAATTAAAGCAAATTGCACGTGCAATGCTTCTGGAATATCTAAAAACATAGTTGCGTGAATGCTATCAGTTGCCCTAATTTTGTCGAGTAGAACAAAATATTTCCCTACTAGTTAAATTACCTTAAAATTTTGTCAACTTCCCTAAACTGGAAGCACTAGTCTTGGCACTGGAGTTACCGCTAGTAGACAAAGAGTAAAAGACAGGTAAGCTATGATATACAAAGCATCCAACAAAATACCCTTGCAAGCGATAATAATGAAGTACCAGGCTCTCGTTCGGTACAATCACAGGTCTGAAGAAAACACGTTCAACTCCATAAAGAGACAATCCATGTGTTTTTCTTAGCCCATGCTTTTGAAAATACAATCTAAAAGATATCTCTATAAATTAAAAAACGAGTTCAGCGAAAGTTGGTGAATTGTTACCTGTAGAGATGAATGTTTTATCCTTGTAGTAGAGCGCAACTTGATAGACAGCTTCGAGTGTGTTGCTGCCAGCGCTCTTCACCAAGCGAGGCTCTGCGCTCTCACCGCTGTGAGACAGCAGCTGCTGCAGCACAGCCAGTGGATCTGACACCTGCAGAGACGCAAACAATTTTATGATATACTAGTGTGCACGGCCCATCAAAAATGACGGGATTCAATACCTTTCTTGAACAAATTTTCCAGATGTGGATGACCAACAAATATATCCATCCTAATAGTACCCGTGATAAAAATATTTTCCTACTTGTGTACTGGTGAAACTCATATCACAGATACAGTTAGCGACGAAATTATTCGTACACCCCTCGTCTTTCAAAACTTTCTAGAATTACTCAAAAACTATTGTTGCCAAAGGCATAACAATTTTCACAGAGTGTGAAGCACACATTAGTAACAATAATAATGAACACTGAATCTGTATCACAAATAAGGTCATTAAGCACATCCTTAACACATTCATTGCGGTATGACCCAACGGTGGGTCGTAGTTAGGTTTTTCCTACTGCGAAACGACCCATCGATGAGTCGATTTGAAAAATTCTAACAACCTTTCTAAATTATTGGTATTTAACAGGCCCAGTTAATGTTTGATATTTACAAATTTGCTTATCACTTTTGACTTTGAATTTAAGTTTAATATTGAACTTCAATTAAACCCATCACAACTAACGTGTTAAGAGCGTGACAGAAAGACGGACTAAGCAAGCATCTATGTATTGTTATTTTACTTGTGTACAATACACGACTAGTCAAAAATGACGGGATTCAAAAATTTCCTTACCCAAGTTTCAAGATTTGGATGACAAACAAACATATTCATCCAAATAGTAAAGTCCCCGCGGTTAAAATATTCTTGTACTTGTACACTGGTGAAACTCATATCACAGATAACGTCATTACGCATTCTTCAAAGCGTGAAAGAGAGACGGACCATTCAACCAAGACGGACTAACGCACAAAAATATATAAATTTATTCATAAATTTATGGAGGCACCAGGGGTTTTATTACACATATAGTGTAGATTGATAATCACTAAGTGCATAAAATTCTCTACACATTTCATGTATTCAATGAGATTCTTTGTAATACCGTAAGAGAAATGACACACAAGAAATTTATTAATTTATTTATACTCCTTTATACATGAAATGATACATGTCTCCATAAATAAATAAATAAATTCTATATTTTTTGTGCGTAATTTCTCCTACATTAGAATGGTAATCTAATTGCTTGGTATCATAAAAACGATTCACATAATACAAAAAAACTGACATCCGCTCGCTTTTGTTCATAAGCCAAAAAATGTCGCGTGGAAATTGAATCCATCGCTAAGAAAATGCAGCTTATCGCGAGGAGAAAAATTCAAGCCATTTTTTTCAAAAACTTCGTAATAATTAATCAATAATAATACACAGTTGGTGTTTACTTGGTTGGAGCGTGTGTCGGTCACGTTCTTGAAGGAAAGTCATTTTTCTTCAATCGCATTATCTTTATAAACTTATACACGAAGAACGCCGCTAATATTGAAATCGTATTAATTAGATCTTTACAAGGTCTTAGAATAGAATATCTACACAGAATCTATTCACTCTGTAAAACGTTTCGGAGACCAGCTCCATCCTCAGTAAGTCATTCTTTAAAGAAAAATACAATTGAAGAAAGAAAAATTCAGTCATATCTAAAGAACACAAGTTTTTACATTAAAAATCTACTTATAAATTTGCAGGGGAAATGAACTATTTGCATTAATAAGGACAGGGTTTTCTGTGGCTATGTGGCTTAAGTTTTTTTCAATTTTTGTGATTATAGGTTCAAAATTAACACTATAAAGACATTATTGAATCGACCGTATAACATTTGTTCAAACTATGTGCACTTGCATGGTGAATTTACCTCTCTGGAAAAGTTTTTTGGTCAAAATGGGTTTCTTTCATTGATAGTTCATGTTCGAATTAAAAAAATTCTGGCTAAAAAATCTATACTATAATAATATACTATACTATATACATATAGTGTAGATTGATAATTACTAAGTGCATAAAATTCTCTACACATTTAATGCATTCAATGAGATTCTTTGTAATACCGTAAGAGAAATGACACACAAGAAATTTATTAATTTATTTATACTCCCTTATATATATAAAATGATACATGTCTCCTTAAATAAATAAATAAATTCTATATTTTTTGTGCGTAAGTTCTCCAACATTAGGGTAGCTGCACACCAAAAGATTTGAGGCGAGAAAGCGAGCAAGCTTGAATCGATATACATGTATTCCTATGGGAGTGCGCACACCACAAGCAAGCTAGCGAGCGAGTGAGAAAGATTGAAGATTGGCTGCAGCGAGAAAGCGACTTGAAGATGGTTTCACGCTTGAAAGCTCCAGTGAGAAGCCTCTGGCAGTGGCAGCGCTGCGTCTGGCAGTGCGCGGCGAGATGTCGAAGGGAGAGGTGTGCTACACAATTTCTCCAGCAAAGACTGAACTCCTTATATCCAAAGTTTATGCTGTACTGTGCCTTTGGAAGTCAAAAAATCCAAAGCACAATGACAGATAACATGTTTCAAAGCAATGGGACAAAGTATGAATGATACTCAACGTTACAAACACATGCTAGTTCCGCTTATTTTTGTTATAAACCTCTCTCCATGACATTTAGGAGCAAACTGGCTATCTTTTGGTGTGTGATAGATCTCGCCAAACATCTTTCTCTCTCGCTTGCTTTGTCTCTTGCCGTCTTTTGGTGTGCAGCTACCCTTAGAATGGTCCGTCCGTCTGTGTGTCACACCCACCAGCCTGCAGTGTGAGATGAGCGTATCTGTGATACAAGCTTCATCAACTCCACAATTTTCGGTGCCTTAAACCCAGCAGATTGGGATTCGGGTTGAATATTCCGTGAATTGTTAAGAAATAGGAACGTGTGTCATGGGATTTGTCAAACATTATTGTACATTTTTGACGGGCCGTGTGCACTCGGCCTCATCAACTCTAGAGAGATTTAATATTTTTATTTCTTCCCGTCTTCATTTCGTTTTGCTTTCACTCTTATCTGAAAGTAGGGAAAAATAAAGTTGAAAGATACGACTAGAAGCTTCGGTTAGCTCTCATTATGACACCAAAGCACGATAGTGAATGAAGTCGTCTATAAATTCAAGTTAAATAAATTCTCCAGTTTAATTGTGTTGGGAAGTGTTCATTAATTGTAAACAAATTATGCTCAGCTTATTTTCGATAGTATCTACTTCGATAATAATGAAAAGATCACTACTAATAATTTTATGTGCGCAATACGGCTATAAATATTAACAAAAAAAAGTTGCAATTTGAAATAAAAAGATTCCCTTAGTATCATCATTGTCGAACTTTTTTTAACAGTGCTGTAAAAAAATTGCCACTTCTTTAAAATATATCAACGAAGCTAGACAAACTACAAAATGTATTAGACGAGATAAATGAAAAACTCTACGGAGTCTGCAACCAGTATTCAACTTACTATTTTCTTTGCGGATAAAAACTCTACGGAATTTGCAACCAGTATTCAACTTACTAATCCATTGCAAATGAAAATTCTACGGAGTTGGCAACCAGTTTTCAGCTTGCCATTTCTTTTGCGAATGAAAACTCTACGGAGTTTGCAACCAGTTCTACTAATTTGAAACCTTACTAATTCCAGTGCAATAGAGGTAGAGGTATAGAAGGCAAGAATCGCATAAAAACGGTTTAGTATTAAATTATAATCTCAACGGATCAGGTCGTATGATACGTTAGGTATGAAAAAGTACTGGTATTCAATAACAAGTACTCTTCCAGAGCCAATGTAGCGTCTACATTGCGTTTTCCGTATTTTGGAGATTTTACTGATAAGATGTCAAGAGATTTAGAGACCCTCTTTAAACGACATTTTCCTGCAGTGAAACTATGTATCATTGCCGTCAATTCTCTTGAAGTTGGCTCGTTTTTCCGCTACAAGGACGTGATTCCGATGCGAATGCGGTCATCCGTTATTTATAAGTTTAGTTGTGTACAGTGTACACCTGGCAATGTCAGCATGACGACTTTGCCATTTTATATTAGGGTTGCCCAGCATCGTAAAATCAGCTACCGTAGTGGGAGAATGTTAACCCAACCGCATCACTCGTCTATTCGCCTTCATAGTGAACAGTGCTGCGATCGCATAGCAGAAGATGATTTTATAGTTTTACGTACTGCTCCGAATGAATTAGACTTGCAAATTTTTGAGTCCCTGTACATAGCCAAAGAAAAGCCTGTCCTTAATTGTACATATAGTTCACATCCCCTGCAAATTTATATGTAGATTTTTAATGAAAAAACTTGTGTTCTTTAGCTATGACTGAATTTTTCTTTCTTCAATTTTATATTCTTTACAGAATGACTTACTGAGGATGGAGCTGGTCTCCGAAAAGTTTTACAGAGTGAATAGATTCTTTGTAGATATTTCATTCTAAGACCTTGTAAAGATCTAATAAATATGATTTCAATATTAACAGCGTTCTTAAAGGACGCTTAATGACCGTCTCTGGGAGACGAATTTTCCCTGCAAGTGCAAGAATATTTTATTTGCGGGTACTATTAGGATGGATATACATATTTGTTTGGCATCTATATCTTGAGCGTTATTTAAGGAAACTATTGAATCCCGCCATTTTTGACGAGGCGTGTACACTAGTTTATAAATAAATTTCAGGAGATACCTCGCGTTTTATTATAGAAGTATTGAGTCAGATTCTAAACATTCATGAAGCACGCATCGGCTATGAAACTGAAAGGCAATAAATAAAAACCTTAACAACCCCTCCTCAACTTAAAAACAACGAAACTAAGTGGGTAGATCCTCTACCAAGTAAATGTGGTGCATGGTTTTCAGTTGTTCCACCAACTCATCGCACGCCTGACCTGCCACACAACACACGCCTCACCTGCCACACAACACACGCCTCACCTGCCACACAACACACGCCTCACCTGCCACACAACACACGCCTCACCTGCCACACAACACACGCCTCACCTGCCACACAACACACGCCTCACCTGCCACACAACACACACCTCACCTGCCACACAACACACGCCTCACCTGCCACACAACACACGCCTCACCTGCTACACAACACAAGCCTCACCTGCCACACAACACACCTCACCTGCCACACAACACACGCCTCACCTGCTACACAACACACGCCTCACCTGCCACACAAGCCTCACCTGCCACACAACACACACCTCACCTGCCACACAACACACGCCTCACCTGCCACACAACACACACCTCACCTGCCACACAACACACGCCTCACCTGCCACACAACACACGCCTCACCTGCCACACAACACACGCCTCACCTGCCACACAACACACGCCTCACCTGCCACACAACACACGCCTCACCTGCCACACAACACACACCTCACCTGCCACACAACACACGCCTCACCTGCCACACAACACACGCCTCACCTGCTACACAACACAAGCCTCACCTGCCACACAACACACGCCTCACCTGCCACACATCACACGCCTCACCTGCCACACATCACACGCCTCACCTGCCACACATCACACGCCTCACCTGCCCCACAACACACGCCTCACCTGCCACACAACACACGCCCCACCTGCCACACAACACACGCCTCACCTGCCACACAACACACGCCTCACCTGCCCCACAACACACGCCTCACCTGCCACACAACACACGCCTCACATGCCACACAACAAGCCTCACCTGCCACATCAACACACCTCACCTGCCACACAACACACACCTCACCTGCCACACAACACACGCCTCACCTGCCACACAACACACGCCTCACCTGCCACACAACACACACCTCACATGCCACACAAGCCTCACCTGCCACACAACACACCTCACCTGCCACACAACACACACCTCACCTGCCACACAACACACGCCTCACCTGCCACACAACACACGCCTCACCTGCCCCACAACACACGCCTCACCTGCCCCACAACACACGCCTCACCTGCCCCACAACACACGCCTCACCTGCCCCACAACAAGCCTCACCTGCCCCACAACAAGCCTCACCTGCCACACAACACACGCCTCACCTGCCACACAACACACGCCTCACCTGCCACACAACACACGCCTCACCTGCCACACAACACACGCCTCACCTGCCACACAACACACGCCTCACCTGCCACACAACACACGCCTCACCTGCCACACAACACACGCCTCACCTGCCACACAACACAAGCCTCACCTGCCACACAACACACACCTCACCTGCCACACAACACCCGCCTCACCTGCCACACAACCCAAGCCTCACCTGCCACACAACCCAAGCCTCACCTGCCACACAACAAGCCTCACTTGCCACATAACACACGCCTCACCTGCCACACAACACACGCCACACCTGCCACACAACACACGCCTCACCTGCCACACAACACACGCCTCACCTGCCACACAACACACACCTCACCTGCCACACAACATACACCTCACCTGCCACACAACATACACCTCACCTGCCACACAACACACGCCTCACCTGCCACACAACAAGCCTCACCTGCCACACAACAAGCCTCACCTGCCACACAACACACGCCTCACCTGCCACACAACAAGCCTCACCTGCCACACAACAAGCCTCACCTGCCACACAACACACGCCTCACCTGCCACACAACAAGCCTCACCTGCCACATGTCCCACAGCCGCTGCCCCACCAGTCTGGTGGCCACAAAGCTCTCTACGAAAGTAGGGACGCGGTGGGGGTGGGTCGCTGCTAGTGCTCCCACCACAGCCCGGGCAGCGCGCGCCATCACCTCGGTGCTGGGAGGGTACGGCTGCCGAAATATCGCGCTTTACTCAAACTATTATTACTAGTCCACCCCCCTTTACTTGAAATAAGAAAGAAGGCAAAACCAAAAAATCCAAACTCTCGAGAGTTGATGAGGCCGAGTTCACACGGCCCGTATCACAGATACGCTCATCACACACTTTTGGCAGGCTTCGGACAGACAGACAGACGGACGTGGCTCTTATTATATTATAGATTATTATATAAGAAAGTTTTAGCCTCCCTTAACCATGACAAAGATGTTCCAAGAGAGGAAGGATGAAGGTACCATTTAGTATGGAGTTGAGGGAACGCGGAATCTATGCACAAGGTACACAAAAACGGTGAGCTTAGAAAGAAGATTATGAAATAAAAAAAAGTTGAAGAAGAATGTAGTAGGTGCTGAAAAACAGGAAAGCAGTGAACCAAAAAAAGATGGTCCTTAACGAAACAAAAACCTATTCTACTTTAACGAAAAGGAAGCCCACCAAACATTTAGCTCGGGCCCTCACATAGTCCCCCTGGGAATGCTAATTCTCATAGACACAATAGTTGTATCCCCCTGAGAGGATGCTTTACTCAAATATACCGCGCTTTGCTTACTGTGGGGCGCTTTACTCAAATATACCGCGCTTTGCTTACTGTGGGGCGCTTCACTCAAATATACCGTGCTCATCTTACTGTGGGGTGCTTTACTCAAATATACCGCGCTTTGCTTACTGTGGGGCGCTTTACTCAAATATACCGCGCTTTACTCACTGTGTGGCGCTTTACTCAAATATACCGCGCTTTGCTTACTGTGGGGCGCTTTACTCAAATATACCGCGCTTTGCTTACTGTGGGGCGCTTTACTCAAATATACCGCGCTTTGCTTACTGTGGGGCGCTTTACTCAAATATACCGCGCTTTGCTCACTGTGGGGCGCTTTACTCAAATATACATCGCTTTGCTTACTGTGGGGCGCTTTACTCAAATATACCGCGCTTTGCTTACTGTGGGGCGCTTTACTCAAATATACCGCGCTTTGCTCACTGTGGGGCGCTTTACTCAAATATACCGCGCTTTGCTCACTGTGGGGCGCTTTACTCAAATATACCGCGCTTTGCTTACTGTGGGGCGCTTTACTCAAATATACCGCGCTTTGCTCACTGTGGGGCGCTTTACTCAAATATACCGCGCTTTGCTTACTGTGGGGCGCTTTACTCAAATATACCGCGCTTTGCTCACTGTGGGGCGCTTTACTCAAATATACCGCGCTTTGCTTACTGTGGGGCGCTTTACTCAAATATACCGCGCTTTGCTTACTGTGGGGCGCTTTACTCAAATATACCGCGCTTTGCTTACTGTGGGGCGCTTTACTCAAATATACCGCGCTTTGCTCACTGTGGGGCGCTTTACTCAAATATACATCGCTTTGCTTACTGTGGGGCGCTTTACTCAAATATACCGCGCTTTGCTTACTGTGGGGCGCTTTACTCAAATATACCGCGCTTTGCTCACTGTGGGGCGCTTTACTCAAATATACCGCGCTTTGCTCACTGTGGGGCGCTTTACTCAAATATACCGCGCTTTGCTTACTGTGGGGCGCTTTACTCAAATATACCGCGCTTTGCTCACTGTGGGGCGCTTTACTCAAATATACCGCGCTTTGCTTACTGTGGGGCGCTTTACTCAAATATACCGCGCTTTGCTCACTGTGGGGCGCTTTACTCAAATATACCGCGCTTTACTCACTGTGGGGCGCTTTACTCAAATATACCTCGCTTTGCTCACTGTGGGGCGCTTTACTCAAATATACCGCGCTTTGCTTACTGTGGGGCGCTTTACTCAAATATACCTCGCTTTGCTCACTGTGGGGCGCTTTACTCAAATATACCTCGCTTTGCTCACTGTGGGGCGCTTTACTCAAATATACCGCGCTTTGCTCACTGTGGGGCGCTTTACTCAAATATACCTCGCTTTGCTCACTGTGGGGCGCTTTACTCAAATATACCTCGCTTTGCTCACTGTGGGGCGCTTTACTCAAATATACCGCGCTTTGCTTACTGTGGGGCGCTTTACTCAAATATACCTCGCTTTGCTCACTGTGGGGCGCTTTACTCAAATATACCGCGCTTTGCTCACTGTGGGGCGCTTTACTCAAATATACCTCGCTTTGCTCACTGTGGGGCGCTTTACTCAAATATACCTCGCTTTGCTCACTGTGGGGCGCTTTACTCAAATATACCGCGCTTTGCTCACTGTGGGGCGCTTTACTCAAATATACCTCGCTTTGCTCACTGTGGGGCGCTTTACTCAAATATACCTCGCTTTGCTCACTGTGGGGCGCTTTACTCAAATATACCGCGCTTTGCTTACTGTGGGGCGCTTTACTCAAATATACCTCGCTTTGCTCACTGTGGGGCGCTTTACTCAAATATACCGCGCTTTGCTCACTGTGGGGCGCTTTACTCAAATATACCTCGCTTTGCTCACTGTGGGGCGCTTTACTCAAATATACCTCGCTTTGCTCACTGTGGGGCGCTTTACTCAAATATACCGCGCTTTGCTCACTGTGGGGCGCTTTACTCAAATATACCTCGCTTTGCTCACTGTGGGGCGCTTTACTCAAATATACCTCGCTTTGCTCACTGTGGGGCGCTTTACTCAAATATACCGCGCTTTGCTTACTGTGGGGCGCTTTACTCAAATATACCTCGCTTTGCTCACTGTGGGGCGCTTTACTCAAATATACCGCGCTTTGCTCACTGTGGGGCGCTTTACTCAAATATACCTCGCTTTGCTCACTGTGGGGCGCTTTACTCAAATATACCTCGCTTTGCTCACTGTGGGGCGCTTTACTCAAATATACCGCGCTTTGCTCACTGTGGGGCGCTTTACTCAAATATACCGCGCTTTGCTTACTGTGGGGCGCTTTACTCAAATATACCGCGCTTTGCTTACTGTGGGGCGCTTTACTCAAATATACCGCGCTTTGCTCACTGTGGGGCGCTTTACTCAAATATACCGCGCTTTGCTTACTGTGGGACACTTTACTCAAATATACCGCGCTTTGCTCACTGTGGGGCACTTTACTCAAATATACCTTGATTTGCTCACTGTGGGGCGCTTTACTCAAATATACCGCGCTTTGCTTACTGTGGGGCGCTTTACTCAAATATACCGCGCTTTGCTCACTGTGGGGCGCTTTACTCAAATATACCGCGCTTTGCTTACTGTGGGGCGCTTTACTCAAATATACCGCGCTTTGCTCACTGTGGGGCACTTTACTCAAATATACCTCGCTTTGCTCACTGTGGGGCGCTTTACTCAAATATACCTTGATTTGCTCACTGTGGGGCGCTTTACTCAAATATACCTTGCTTTGCTCACTGTGGGGCGCTTTACTCAAATATACCGCGCTTTGCCCACTCGAATCATAAGAAATGATGCCTCAGGTATCAGGTTCAATGGGTGCTTGTAACCTGTATGTACTGCAATGAAGAGTTCATTTACATACGTATAAACAAGAATATACATTTAATGTATTTGAGGCATCAAATTCAATTGATGCCCTGACATTAGTATTTATTCTTGAGAACTGAGGACTGGTGGCTGTGAAATGGTAGAAGCAGTAACGGAATGTCTGTTAGATAAATTTTTTCCAGTCTGAGAATCAATGAGCAAAATCATTTAAAGGAACAATAGAACATCACCTGATATGCCACTTTTGATCGCACTAGAGCAACAAAAGTTCAACACAAATGTTAAAGGATAATTTTATTAACTCTTCCACATTATCTTTCTTCAGCCTAATACAGATTTCTCTTCTTGGTGCCCAAAAATCTCATACTATACTATAGTATGAGGTTGGTACTATATGTTTACCAAATAGTACCAACTATACTATACTAACTATATACTGTACTATATGTTTACCATATAGTACCCACACAAAGCCAAGCATACAATTTGAAGCCACTAAACAATCTCGCAAGATGAATATTAGATGACACACAAATTTAGATAACATTTAGATAACATTTAAATAATATTAGATGACACAAATTTCAATAATATTAGATGACACACAAATTTAGATAACACAAATTTAGGTAATATTAGATGACACAAATTTAGGTAATATTAGATGACACAAATTTAGAAAATATTAGATGACACAAATTTAGATAATATTAGACGACACACAAATTTAGGTAATATTAGATGACACAAATTTAGGTAATATTAGATGACACAAATATTAGACAACACACAAATTTAGATGACATAAATTTAGATTTAGATATTAGACAACACAAAAATTTCGATAACATTCCACTAACCTCAGCAAAGATCAGGTCCTTGAGCCCAATAGACTGCCCCACCTCGCTCATGCTCTCGTCGCAGCACAGAAACGATACAATACTTCTGCAAAAGGAAAAATAAATGCCTTAATTGTGAGCATGGCAAATGTTAACTACATAAGGTCAAAAATTGACTAGCACTACTGAGCAGTTCCTGGAGCTCACAGCTTTGATATGAATGTGAGTAAAACCTTTATGAGAAATTTCAATTATTTGGTAATTATTTCAAATTTTGTTTTACTTGTTCTGTAAATTTGAAGATTTTCTCACTGAATACATGTAAACCTGTCCTTAGAAGTTAAGTAGCATCTTGGAGTGTAGCAAGCTCAAAATTCCACAAGAACTCTAAAGATTCGGTGGAATTTTGATTGGCGATAAAAAATAAAAAAATGGCACATCACAGATGTTATTCCATGAGGAAATTAATAAATTGAGACCTATAATGTTTACCATTTTTTTATTACCTACTTTAGGACCTCACAAAAAGAATAAGAAAAACTCAAACATAATGTGAAACTTATCCCACACAACTTTTATACATGTCAATATTCCGCGCTTGAAGTAAAATACTGATGATGGGAAATTGAAATCAAAATCACACACATACTCTACAATTCAGGAATTACTTCCATACCCCAAATATTCTAAGAAACGCGTCCTATTCCTCCACAATAGAAATAAAACACCATTAAGTACTTTGCATGAGTCCCAAGTTACTATAATTAGATTAATATCCTTAAAAAAACTTTAAATTTACTTGTATTCTGAATGGTTAATCAGAATGAATTTCTTTAGGTATTTGTTTGAATACAATTCCATTGACAATATTAGTATTTTTCACTTCAGGTACTCACCATTATTTCAGGTATTAAAGAATTCAACTCACAATCGTCCAATTCAGAATGAATAAGTATATACATACATTGAAGAACAAGAATGTGATACACAGTGCCATGAAAACAGATTTTGCTTCTCAAAATTTTATCATCAACTGAATAGAAAATTTAACTAACATCTAAACTACTCCCAACAACAAACTCAGTTTATCAAAGAACTATTACTGAGGACTATTTTATCAAATAGTACAAGTTTTCTATTCAAAAACAAAAGTCATCTTTAGTGAATTTATTCATAGAAATTATACGCAGTGCATCACTGAGAAGAGTCCATTAACATCAATTTATACAAATCCCCTTTACTTTTCACACAAAAATGAGACACAAATTGAAAGGGATTCTCAAGTTACCAATTCTGCATTTTAGCTTTGGCAAAAATTTCAATCATTAACAGAATATTTATTTTTTTATCACTTTTTGGCCTAACCAAAGAGAAAACAAAGTGCACAAACAAAAGTGGAGACTCACAAGAGACTTACCTCACAGCTTCCTCAGGTACATGAGGCCATGAATGTTTAACAAATTCAGTTGAATATTTTTCTACAAGCTCTTGACCATAGCCAGCAAGTTTTTCATTGCTCTCCATATCAGTAGACGTGAGAGTGTCATTTTGTCGTTCATGTTCGATATGCGACTTGTCCATGAGAGCTGCCACCAGTTTGGTCTCGTCGAACTCTTCGCCCAACCGAGCGCTGAATGCGGTCAGTTCAGCTTCCAGATTCCTGTCAACCAGATAAATGAATTCTGTGATCACATGAATTGCAATGGAGTAATTAAAACTGGCTTTTCAAAATAATCACACACAGACAAGTGTATTTGATTGGCTCCCAGATTCCTGCCAACCAGATAAATGTATTGCATGATCACATGAATTGCAATGGAGTAATTAAAACAGGTCTTTTAAAATGATCAAACACAAACAAATGTATTTGATTGGCTTCCAGAATCCTGCAAACCAAATAAATGGAGTACGTGAATTGCTTGGTAATAAAGTAAACCATTTTTCCACATAATTACACCCAGATGAATAAATTTTATGAATTTTACCACTCAGAGCTACACTGACTTTAATAACACTCACTACAAAATAAATGAAATAAATAACTTGCAAAGCCAAGAGATACGCTAGTTTTTGTAACTATTACTACTCCATAAATGAAATAGTTCAAATGTAAAGTCAAGTAATGCAATAGTTTTGGTACCAATTACACATAAATAAATTAATTTTAAATTCAAGAAAAGCAATTGTTTTTGTAACATGTAAAGCCTGCCAATACATCGGAGCATATCATTGGAAGAAATAGTTATCCCATAAAGAAATTAGTAGCCTTTGTTATATTAAAAATTGAAATATATGCAGATAAACAAAGTTAAAAAAGTTTACACTTACTATTCCTTAACTTAAGCAGTAGATTGGATTAGATTTAAGATAGTTTAAGCCTCCTAATCACAACAAAGGTGTAATCAAGAGAGGAAAACACCATCTAGTATGCAAATAAAGGAGTAGGGACTCTACACTCAATATGTGTCCCCACACTCTGATCATAGGAACAGCAAGAATGAAAGAAATTCATGAAAGAAAATAAAAGATGAAAAAGAAAGCTAAAGTTACCAAAAAAGATCACCAAAAACCTAGAAAGGTGGTCTGTAAAAAACCAAACACCTACTTCTATTTTGCCCAAAGGAAGGCCTACCAAACATTCAGCTTGAAACCTCAAATATTCTTTATGGGATCATTAATTCCTATATATATAACTGTATTTCCCTGAAGTGTTATTAAAACAGTAAAAAAATTAAATTTATGATAAATTCTACAAACATTTAAAAACTAAAGGGTAAGGCTGTAAAACAATTTATACACTAAGAAACTGGAACATCAACTAAAAAAACTCCCAGAGACTTGCAAAGAAACTTACATAAAGTCCGCCCTTGGCTGTTGAATCCATTGACACCAAAGATGGTCATAAAATCAACCCTTGCCTCATTACCACTGAAGTCATCTCATACCATCTCTGATATTACCATCTACTGTACACCTCACTAAGGTGTCAAAGAACCCATGACAACCCATGATTGTGATACTTTTGGCAAACGTTAATGTTTCTCTTCATCACGTTAGAGTACAGGGATTACTCAAAGGGAGGATGACAAAGAAGCAGATTAGTCTTTAGTTTTAGCCTCCCTACCCGCAGCAACAAATGCGATCCAAAGAGAGGAAGAAGGAAGGCACTATTTAGTATGGAGTTAAGGAAACGTGGAATCTACGCATAAAGGGCATAGAAACAGTAAGTTGTGAAAGAAGATTATGAAACAAGACCAAAGTTGAAGAAGAAAGTAGTAGGTGCTGAAAAACAGGACAGCAGTGAACCAAAAAAAGATGGACCTTTAACCTGACATAAACATTTTATTGCAACAAAAAGAAAGCCTACCTAACTATCAGCTTGCACCCTCACATAATCCCCCTGGGAGAGACAAAGAAGCCTGCTGCAAGCATTTGCTTCCCTCCTGCTTAACTTTATTACATGAAAAACAAAGAGAGTAAAGAGTAAAAGGAATAAGCTCATCACATTGATTCCAGTCCCACAAAGATAAATCTTTGACAAATTTATAACTCATTGCTGGACACAAGTAAACTTCAAAATTTCTTTTTTCCTTCACATTCTACATTTCTTTTCAATAAATTATTCTTCATCATTCTGGGCCATAATTTTTTCAGTGGAAAAACCTATCTCTATTTGCATTATAGGTGTGACCCTAAATATGTCTTTCGAATGTCTGTAACATTCGCTTGCATCAGTCTGCATAGATTGTGTTTGTACTTATCTTTTCAAATGATTTTTAATCTTAAGTAGAGAATAATAAGAGTTTAAATGTGTGTTTTCCAAGTGTTCACTGGTTGTTTTGTGTTTTTGATTTTGCCGTGTTATTGTATTAGAATAATTTCTTAATGCACTGCTTTCCATTCTTCTAGATTCACTGTAAAACTAGAGTAGTATTTTCTGGCAGAGCTTTTCATTCACCTGTTCAAACAAGTATTGATCTGGCAAGCATTACTTCATTGTTCAGTTTACTTTGCTTGTATATATTTTTTGTTGCTTTAAGCTAAGATTTACTTCATGATCAGCATGATGTTTTCTTTGGGCATTTTGCTGATTTTATTTCTATTCGTTAAAAAATGAAGTTTTTCTTCAGTTTTTCTGGATTTCAAGACCATTTTTACAATGAGATTTTTCCTAAGTTACTCCTCCAAATTTGTTGTTAAATGATTTGATTCAAGTTTAATTTCATTCATCTATCTAGTTGATCTCATAGTCCATTTTTTCAGCTACTCTGTTTCATTTTCAGTCAATGCATTTGCTTTGTACAGCATGAATTCATTCTCAGTTTAATTTATTTTGTTCTGCTTCTTACCTTACTTTATAGTTCAATTTTGATGAATCCAAATGGACTTTCATGATTAATTTTTTTTCAACATTTTTTTTAATTACCTCTGCTTTCAGGGCTTTATTTACTGTGGCTTTGCATGATTTGTCTTCACTGTTTTCAAGCCCTGTCACTTTTTTGCATGTCCCAATCACCTGTTCTACAATAAAACATCATTTTCCAAAACAAGTTTCATTACTCCCTAACTGTGTGGCTACAAAAGCAGCTATATGTAACAATGGGCAAATGCTAGTGCTCCATCCTCTTACAACATTACATTTACTTTTTAGTTGTTTACTTGCTAGTAGCCCCATTATCCCCATTGTAGCATACCTACACAATAACAAGTTTTGTTACTCCCAAACATGGCACACATGTATTTATTCAAATTAATGCTTGAATTTTTTACAATACCCCTCTTTTGAATGGAAATCAGCTTTCACTACCATATTCATTTTTTAATGATTGAATTGAATCATAATCATAATAAAAAAGCAATGAATTGATCAATCAAGGTCCAAGTACAACCAACTACTTACAAGAAGCAAGAATTTTTAACATTATCATTTTCTCGCTTATAGTTTAATTGCGATTCCACACTTCTAACCCACTCCCAGGGAAGTATCTCTGTTGAAAAAACTTACTAACTTCTATTTATACAAGTATTCATTTTATTTTTAATTGCTTTTGTTGTATTAGCCATTTATATTTTTGAATAGAGTTGTATAGAGAGTATCACTACCCCTCCCCTCAACACTTCAACGTCCTCCCCCATTAGCACATTCTTTTTTAATCTATTCAATTCTCAGTTATATTAGTATTACCCTCAAAAACTTCAATAATCCAAGGTGTTGAGATCTAATTAAAATCAAAACAGTCAAGTCAACAACAACAAATATTGTCACCAAATTTCATATGAAAAATTTCATGAACCATCATAATCAAGAAACTCAGCACTGAAATAAACAACACCAAGCTCTGCAAAAAAGCTCAGGTACCATTCAATGTAGGTTGAACGTCGGTCGACAGGTGACATCCCCCGTCTTGC
The DNA here is from genome assembly GCA_030386875.1 of Morinoia aosen. NCBI lineage: Eukaryota > Metazoa > Arthropoda > Malacostraca > Amphipoda > Talitridae > Morinoia > Morinoia aosen. The sequence goes on from CM059574.1 coordinate 42,608,156, forward strand.
CAAGTCATCACTGCGCCGTTTCAATTCCATCAGGAACGGTGCCACCCATCGTTCTTTGCCCAGTGTAAAGGCTCCATTGACACCTGTGTTGGAGAATGCATTGCTACACTGATATTGCAGGAGTTAGACTAAATTAGATGTTAGTTTAAGCCTCAAAAACTGCTAAAAAACATTCCAAAGTGAATAAAGGACAAAGACATCATTTAGTATGGAGTTAGGGAATGGGGAATCTATGCAGAAGGGGGCAAAGAAACAGTTGAGAAAGGAGTTTATGAAACAAGATCTAAGTTGAAGAAGAAAGTAGTAGGTGATGAAAAACAGGACAGCAGTGAACCAAAAAAAGTCGACTTCAACATAAAAAACATTCTATTTCCACAAAAAAAAAGGCCCACCTAACTCTCAGCTCAGGCTCTCACACATTTTCCCCCTGGGAGTGTCAATTCCTATAGATACAATAGATGTATCCCCTTGAAGGGGTGGCAAGAATTGTAACACACAATATTTACACATGAAAACACATCTTAAAATATTACCAAAAAGTGAAGGTTTTTCAACCACCAATGACATCAACTGTTGACTAAAGTGGAAAGCTATAAAATATTAGCCTAGGGATCTTTGCAATTTTTTACAGGGTTACCTCAAAAAAGCTATTAATTGAATAGAGAACTATTTCAGAAATGGGCACTTTTCAATAATACTCACTAGATACCCACACTAAAATAGTTACAATTATGTGCATTTTAAAAAGTTCACAAAATTGTAGATCCAATTTACATGCAAATCAGCTAAATTCTTTACAACAGACACTCAAAATATGAAGATAATTGCCACAGGAGGTTTATTATGCATCACATTAGTTAATATCAATTATGAATAAGGGAAAACCTCAATCACTGTACAAACACAAACATTGCCCATAATTGTTCAACCACAAAATAATTGCGGAATGTAGCTATCGGCAAAACAGGCTCCATGATATGGTAATAGTGAGATTGCACCATTATGACAAGTTTCATAACTGGTGAATCTTACCATTACATTGTTCCAATGCCGACCAAATAGAAACTTACATTTTCTGTGGGTTGGTCAAAAGCATGCTAGCATTTTTATTTTCAAACATGGAAGTACTTTGCAGTAAACATGAAATGAACTTTCATAGTGTAGATATTGATGCATGGACTAACTTAGTTTCAGATACACATCTCTCAAAGATGACAAATCATACACAAACAATGAACATACTGTAGTATTTTGGCTCACAGGTAATAAGCATACCTATTCATCTAGGCACAGCTTATACAGACCTGCTTTAACTCATTCCTATATTGAGTTAATTTTTTTTATGTCTGATGAAAAACGCAACAAGTCATTATCTCCTATAACTTTTATGGGAGAAAATTTAATTCTCTTTATTTCATTCTTTTTCTTCTAGTTTTAAAATATGATTGAACTTGTAAGCCTAATGATATTTTTCTGCCTGGAATAGTATTCATCCATTAGTTATTACCCTACTTTTTGTGGTACAATTAAATGTATAAACACTTTTGCTTCATTAGCTAGATTACCACTTAACTTCAAAAAGCTAAAAACCAGTACCTAAGTTCACGCTTTCTACAAAAAACAATAACCAAGAGACACACAAATCTCTCGAGTTTTTGACCATATGTTTCAATCATAAAATTTTTGAAAATTCCATGACCTTTACATTGGTAGTTGTTTTACAGCAATATTTTTGAAAGCAGCAACAAGTTTTCCTCTCACACCTTTCTTTAAACAAGGGGAAAAATTAGCTAGATATATTCATATCCCTCAAATTCTCTCACCAGTAATGAATACTGTCTGAAAATACCAAATTATCACAAAACAGCATCCATGATTATTATTACTTGCCTAAGAGTAATTTTGCACTACATTTGGTTAATCATGCAAAGCTACAGGGTCACACAAAAAAATGGGAACTTTTCAACAACCCTATAGAACCCAAGAGTGAGGGAAGAAAAATATTTCCTTTGTAGTAATTGAAACCTTAACCCTTTACCGCCCAAGTGGACTGTACGGTCTTCCTCCAAAAATAACCTCCATACAGTCAACCCTCGATAAGACGGACTACTAGGGGGGAAGGGTGGTCCGGATTAGCCGATTGTCCGGAATAACCGATATGCCTATATATATATATATATATATATACATATATATATAGATCCCCCCTCCAGGGGAAGGAAAGGGGACCAAAATCTTCAATTTTGAGCCCATTTCAACCCCATATAAAAAGAGAAAAAATGGAAAATGGAAAAAAAGCCTATGTGAGTTTGTTAGAAATAATTCAAGAATTCTAAAACTGTCTTTGTTTTTGTTCTAGCATCAAAACTTGATGACGAGTCCCATTTTGAAAATATCAATACCAGTGAAATATCAATACCTAAAAACAAATATGTCAAATTTTTTTAAAACTAAGGCCTAAATCAAAAAAATTGATGGGTTAAATTGTGTTTCTTTTTAAAGGTTACATATCATAGTTAAATTTCATATGAATCAGACTGAAAATAAAAAATTTCTTTTTTTTAGAGAAAATTTTTTTTTTGGTTTGGAAATCACAATTCACACTGTGAATATGAAGTTATGTATGGAAATTATCAAAATAAAAATAAAACTGCATTCAAATATATAAATTGTTCATTATATTACACTTCAACAAAAAATTTTGTTTTTACTGATACCCAACACGTCTGTCAGGCTATTGTCAAAAATGCCGACTTGTGCTTATATAATTTAACCGGAGGGAAAATAATTCTCCTCGCATAACTAAGCTCTCGTATCACAGATACTTGAGTAGCCTACTTCCATCACGATCCTCAAAATTTGAAAAGAAAAAGAAGTACTTGAGAAGAAAAACTTCAATCGCAAAACTAAGAAGAAAACTTGAATGGAAATACGAAAACGAAAAACTCCTTAGCTCGAATTTCATTTCGGCTCTAACTTTCGACGCCTGCATTACTAGCGTGAAAAGCTCCATAGCTAGAATTTCGTCTTGACTCAAATTTAGAAAGCTTGAAAAAACCAGCTCAAATCTTCAAACCTTGTAACCTGATCGGACTCCAAAAATTACTGAATAATATTCGCAACTTGGAAACTGTTGAAAAGCCCTTGCCTTAATAAAATAAAAACTCAGCAACTGACTTCTCTCATATCCCTGAAAATTCAGGAAGATTCTCCGGAATAAAAGCCTTGGAACTTACGGCCCTCAGAACCCTAAAATAGGGAAACTATCTAACCTTTGGCGCCCAATGTGGATACAGCCAAACGGAATATTTAACAACGTCTAACTTTCAACATTCAAAATGGGACTGGTCATAGAATTTTGATGCTAGAACAAAACCAAATACAGACAGTCATTCAGCTAATTAGCTGTTGTGTAAACATACAATCACCTCCCGCAGTTTTGAAGGTATGAGAATGGCAAATATATCATTCAAAAGGGCTCAAGAAGAGCTACCAGGAGAAAGAGTTGAAAAATGAAAATTTCAATGTAATCACAGAAAAATTGTTTTTTGAAAATGACTGGTTTTCTGAAATTTGGATTCATTGTTTTTTGATATGAATCCTTTCCCACAGTTTTAAAGTTACAGGAATGGCTAATATGGCAATCGATAGAGATTGGAAAGATCTACAATAGCTCTAAAACTTACTGAAAACAAATGATTAGTTTAGAAATAAAATGAAAAAAATTTTTTTTTTAGAAAAATGGTTCTCCTGAGAAGTTAACTTTTTGATCTTTGAACAGACACCTACCCCACAGTTTTGAAGGTACAAGAATGGCATATATATCAATCGATAGCGATTGAATTATCTTAGAGAGGCAGTGGTATAGTTTTTTTTTAAATTTCAAATCAAGTTGAAAATTAGAAGCAGAAGAATTTGAAGAAACGGAAGTGGTCATTTTTTGGGAAAAAATTTCTCAATTTAAAAAATCAAATTACCGATAAACCACACCACCGGATCAAAAGACAAGACAATTAGCTACCTAGAAAACCTTTATCCAGTTTTATAACTTTAAAATTGTGGGCGAGGTGTATTTTTCTGCAACACCCTTTTTTCAGTTCTTTTTTTAAAAAATCATATTTTTTATGAATTTATGAAAAAAAACACACGAGTTCAAAAAGAAATACCGCATCAATTGCCACCTATTATGAAAATCTTGAAAAAATCAGTCGAGAAACGACGGACTTTTTTTTCCCCCCCCAGACCGTCCCCTTAAGTAAATGTTCTCTTAATTTTTGAAGTTTATATGATCCAGTCCTTATATCTTGTTATTTTAAGGTGATCGTCCCATGCCCCTGTCGGTCCAGTGAGCTTTTTTTGTTTTGTTATGCAAAAAGGACCCTTAGGTGGTGGACTATTCGATCCTAAAATTTTATGGCGCTACGGACAATAGATCCCCTCCCCCCAGGGGAGGGGAAAGGGGACACAAATCTTGAATTTTCAACCCCATTTCAACCCCATATGAAAAGAAAAAACGGGAAATGGATAATTTGAAAATTTACTTTCGTCACAAATGTTCCAAAAATTATGAAACTTTATTTTTGTTCTAGCATATAAACTCAATGAGGAGACACGGTTTGAAATATCCATAAAAATTAACTAAAAAACCTATATGTCCAATTTATTTTTTAAAAATTAAGGCCTGAATCAAAAAATGAATAGAAGAAATTGTGTTTCTTTTGCAAAGTTACATATTATAGTCAAATTTCACAAGAATCAGACTGAAAATAAAAAATTTTATAATTGAAAAAAAAAATGTATATTTTTTTGTTTGGAAATCACAATACACAGTGTGAATATGAAGTTATATACGGAAATTGTCAAAATAAAAATTAAAACTGCATTTAATTATATAAATTGTCCATTATATTACACTTCAACAAAAAATTTTGTTATGGCTTATACCCAAAACAAATAACTTTCAACATTCAAACTGTATCTACTCATTGAGTTTTGATGCTAGAACATAACCAAAGACAGTTTTATAATTCTTGGAACATTTCTAACAAAAAAATCTAGTCTTTTTTCAAATTTGAGAAAAAAAAATTATAGCTTTAAACCCAAAAATAATTTTTGTGATGCAATCATAAAATATCGCTTTTCACTAAAAAAACTTTCAAAATGTTAAAATTTTCCTTCATTTTCTTGTTAGAAATGGTTCAAGGATTCCAAAACTGTCTTTGGTTTTGTTCTAGCATCAAAACTGAATGAGGACATACTGTACATCTTGAAATATATATAAAAATGTACCAAAAAACTAATTTTTCATAAAAAAAAACTAAGGCCTAAATCGAAAAAGTGACAGGAGTAAAAAGTTTACTTTCAAAAATTACATATATTGGCCAATTTTCAAACAAATCGGACAAGAAAAATTGAAAAATTGGGACAATCTCTTTAAAGCAGCTCCTAGGAATTGCTGAGCACATTCTCTCTGATAAAAACAAAATGTTGAACTTTGCACTCCCAATTTATAGTTGTTTATATTTCTTTTTGTATTGACAGCCCAGTAATGTTTCTTTTACATGATAATAACACATTATTTCATATTTTCCATTTATATCATGTTTAGAATGATCATAGGCTTGAAAAATTTATATTAAATATTGAGGAAAAATTATTTTCTGTCCATCTTCATTATAAACTTTTTATATATGCACAGCAGTTTTGAAAAACAGTTTTTATAAAAACAAGATAAATTTTCTAATAATCAATACTATATAATAAAATACAAGGTGTCTCTAAAAATTTATAAATAAATATTTTTTGGGGAGTAATTTCTCCTATGTTATTCCAATGGGGATTTGCTTGCTAGGCATTATAGATACCATTCAAATAATATAAAAAAACCTGGCATCTGGTTACTTTTGTTCATACGCCAATATTGCATGAAAATTGAATCTATTGTTAAAAAAATGCAGCTTATCGCAATTAAAACATTTAGCAATTTTTTCCTAATTTTCTTGGCTATTAATAACAATTCAATAACAATACACAGTTGTTGCTTGCTTGGTTGGCCCGTCTGTGTGACGCTCATAAGGATGACCGTATCTGTGATAGAGAAGTTTCACCAGTGCACAAGTACAAGAATATTTTAGTTGCAGATACTATTAGGATGAATGAATGTATTTGTTATCCATATCTTGCAACTTTTTAAAGGCAAGTATTGAGTACCCTCATTTTGATGGGTGGTATACCTTCGTCATAAAATAAATCTGCTTGTTCTATCCTTAGTTAGTACGCCCATTGTGCTTTCATTACCTTTATCAATAAAAAGACTATTGCTGTTTCTATGCTACAGCCTATTCATATGTTGGATTTTTTGGAGCAGGTTACGTTGGAATTTATTCCTGAGTTCTGCTAAGATACATTAGGCTAAGTAATTATGAAATAGATTAAGGTAGGATATGTAAGGTCAGTCTAGGAGGGGTTAGGATAGAATATTAGAATACTAGGTTCAAATAAGTTGAGTTAGAGATAGGTTAGGCTACAATAGGTGAGGTTGAGACAGGTTATGTTGGGTTAGGATAGGTTATGTTGGGTTAGGGATAGGTTATTTTGGGTTAGGGATAGGTTATTTTGGGTTAGGGATAGGTTATTTTGGGTTAGGGATAGGTTATGTTGGGTTAGATATAGGTTATGTTGGGTTAGGGATAGGTTATGTTGAGTTAGGGATAGGTTTTGTTGGGTTAGGGATAGGTTATGTTGGGTTAGGGTAGGTTACAGTGGTGTGCAAAATAATTAACACATTGCTTAAATTGCCAAATTCTACATTTCTAAGCTACATATGATTACAAAAATTGGACTATACAAAAATAATATAAAAATGTAATAATATATCTAAAACCTACAAATATTCAATAGAAAAAATATATAGGAACTTGTACAATAAATACGGAACAAAACTTTACAACACATTTCAAGAAATACACATTAATACTTCATTGCATGGCCATTATTATTATTAATTACTAGTGTGAACGGCAAGTCATGATGGGATAGTCATGATTAACAAAAATATCCATGCTAACAGTACCCCCAATTAAAATATTCTTTTATTTGTGAACTGGTGAAACTCATAACAAAGATTTGGTCATTATAACTATCCTCATGAGAGTGACAGAGAAATGGAAGAAGTGGGCACCAAACAAATATATAAATATGTATATAAATAAACACACAACAAGTACTACTAGGTTAGATGGCTTCAACATATTTAGAATAGTTCATAGTTCACTACCAGCCTGTCACAAGTTTTGGGTGTAATCTTATTCCATTCTTCATTGCAATTTTTTGGGTTCAGTGATGTTATAGGGATCTCTATTCTAAATTTTCAATTTCAATTCCCTCTACAAGTTCTGGATTGGAATCATGTCTGGGGATTGACTTGGCCATTCTAAAATATTTATCTTCATCAACCATTCCTTGGTTTGGTTTGCAACATGATTTGAAAACAAAACTTGTGGCATGGAAACTTGCAATGTCTTGTTGGAAAGTCCAACAACGTTTCAATTTTAACAAACGAGCTAGAGGTCAAAGTCGCTCTTCCAATATTTTACGATATTTTCTGCCATTCATGGTTCCTTCAACGATGTGAAATTTTCCTACCCCTGATGAGCTGAAACATCCCACACTATGATTGAGCCACCTCTAAACTTAGCAGTGGGTATGGTGCACTTTAGTTTATAATTTGTTTTGTTCTCCCCAAACATGGTTTGTGTGGTTTCTCCCAAATAGTTCAATTTTGATTTACACCTGACTACAGTACCGAGCTTCAAAACGCTGCTGACTTGTTGAAATGGACATTAGCACAGCCCAGCCTGGCCTTGCCTTGACGTTTCTGGAGAAGAGGTGTCCTATGAGAGGTGCGGAAGCAAAGACCTTCCCAACGTGGTGCCCTGGAGATTGTGTTTACTGGCTTTGATCCCAGATGATTTGAAATCATCCTTCAATTCTTCACAAGTAGTTTGAAGCATCTGTACTACTGTTTGAACTAATTTTCAACAGCACAGAAATTTTCCATGGACGGCAACTTCTATAATTGCTGAGTCGTATTCTGGCATTTTCACATACGTATTATGGTTCCAACTGAGGTTATAGGAATGTACAGTTGTGCACATATCTTCCGATATCCCAAACCTTTATTATGGAGCTCCATAATACGTTTGCAAAGGTCTTGGCTGATGTCCCTTTTCTTATCCGTGCTTTCAACCTTTCAGAACCAAAGCTGCAGTCCCAATGACACCTTTTCCAATGAAGGGCTTTGTGTAAAAGAAGGGCAAGTTAGGAAGAAAGATTAGGGAAATACAAAGAAAAGATACCAAGCCTGGGATAGACAAACCTTGACAACCTTAACTAAATGTATATCCTCCCTCTCTAGAAGAAGCAATAAAAACTTAATACCATAATAGCATAAAACAGTAAATGGCATTTAAATCTAGAGCTCACCTGATGTACGAAAGTTCAAACATGGTACGTGGATAATCTGGGGATATGATACACTACACACTTTTGACTGAACAGGTTTATACTGACTGATATATTTGACAATGTTTCTTCTTGCAAGCATCATTTTGAACGTGTAGAGTAAAAATTGCTGACAAGAAATCTGAAACATAAAATTTACACAAAATATCATGCTAAAATATGCTATGCACTAAGATACTATTCATTTCAGGAATCCTATTCTGGATGAAATTGAATTTCTGATATTGATTAGACAATGAACAAAACACTACAGCTTGTGTCACACTATTACTTCATTGATACATATACAATTTGTGAGCAATTAGGAAAAATATACTGACTAGAATTTCTTTGGTACAAGGTTATGGAACGTAAGGTCAATGAGGATGGCAGCAGTAATATATAGCCAAATGACTCATGGGTGCCCAGCATGCTGAGCTCATAAATTGAGCTCATTGTAGCTTCTGGTATTGAAAGTATTGATGATAGTTTGTTGAGTTGTTAGTTGCCCAAACCCTTATGGCCGCTACTGTATACACAATTCAATGAATATCATTGGATAACCAACAGTTAATGCTGTTTATGGTGCATGCAAGTTTTTTTTTTTAACAATGCTGCATAACTGAAAATAACACTTACTTTGTGTTAATATTATCAATAATATGACATATCACATGTTAACAGACAACCTGAACGTGAGAGCCAACAGTGTTGGGCCTTTGAAATGGCCTACAATCCCCTCAGGGATACTGCCAATATTCACATAAGAATTCAGCTTCTGCGTACCAGATTTGTCTAAAAAACTACCCAGGATCCTTCAATCCTTATCATAAGCTAACTTGGATGGCATGACTGGGATAACCAGGACGTCAAAAACCACTCTCAGAAATGGTGGGTCACTACAGCCCATTCTACATGATTACTCATTTCAGTCACATTCTCTTACTCCACGCAGACATAGAAAAATTTTCATAGCTTCAATGATATTCCAATTACACTCCAGATCTAATCCAGCAAGACAGCTCATATCACAATCATCTTCAGCATATCTGGCATACCACACATTCTCTCCATATTGCTCAAATACCACATTCATGAAACTCTCTCTTACTCATACTTACTACATTTCAGCACAAAATGTTCAATTGTGTTTTCCACTCCCCTATCACACTTTCAAGCACCAACATAATCTATTATCATTCTCTCATTCCATTTCCATGTGTGTCTATTCATGCTCAATGACTTACACCTCATAGCAAACAAAAGTTGGCTGCCAAAACTACCATCATAGAATATCTCACACTTAGGCACTTCCTTTTGCATGTATGTACCAGATTAGAGTAGGCTTTCTCGTCATGCTAAACATTAATTTATTCAATCCATACTCTTTTGTTTGCCTCTCAATCTCTTTCTTCCACCTCTTGCAGTCCCACTCAGGCCCTACACCTCCGGCATTCATTGAACTCCACTCATCTACAGGTCTCCCAGTTCTAACATGAATAATCTTTTGCATACTAAGTTTTCTTGCATGCCCCCAACACACTTTCTCCCAATAGCTTACACTCAGATTATTTTCAAAAATTTGCTTTACCCATCTGCTATTCTGCATTCTTTCAATTCTCACCTTATAATTCAGCACAGCTTTCATCATTCTTTCTGAAAATAGGCTCCACTCAAGATCACCTCTAATGGCTTCTGTAGCTGTCCATTTCGGAGCACCCAATGCTAACTGTCCTACCTTATTTTGTATTACATCCAGCTTTTCAAGATCACTTCCATTCCAGGCAAGAGCACTTATACCATACATGACACTAGGTACAGCAACATACTTCCACATTCCTCTCACACATTCATACTTGTTTGCTCTGTATCTGGCCATACTACTTAACCGTCTACTCCACTGCATAGCTTTTGCCACTTTTTCACCCTTAGTTATAGTGCATCCATCTTCACTTATCATACAACCTAGATATTTGTATTCTTTTGTTCTACCTATTCTGATTTCTCCAATATTCCACAGTCTGTCTCTATCAGTCTCATCACTATTTATAACCATAACCTTACTTTTGTCAGCACCAAAGCTCATCTTGAGATCTGTACTATATCCATTCACAATGTTGAGCATCCTTTGCAGTTCATGTCCACATTCACTAACCACAACCACATCATCAGCATACAACAAACAGCTCAGTCTCTCATTACCAACTTTCAGTCCTTAGCCACTCATTCTCAGTCGAACTGCTAATTCTTCTGTGTACAATTCAAACAACAGGGGAGACATGAGTACAGCCCTGTCTCACTTCGCCAGAGTACAGCCTTGTCTCACTATGAACTTGAAATTGAGGGCCAACAGCGTCAGGGCCTTTGTAACGGCCTACAATTCCCTCCACAATTTTCACACAAAGAGTTCAGCGCCTGGTACCAGACTTGTCCACTAAACTACTCAGGATCTACCAATCCTTGTCCCAAGCTGCCATTGGACAGCATCACTGGGATATTCAGTATGTCAAAACACCATCCCCAGGCATATTGGGTCATTACTGACCACTCTACCTGACTGGCTCATTCCAGTTACATTCTCTTACTCCACGCAGACATAGAAAAATTTTCATAGCTTCAATGATACTCAAATTACACTCCTGATCCAATCCAGCAAGACAGCTCATACAGCAATCATCTTCAGCACATCTGGCATACCACTCATTCTCTCCATACTGCTCAAGCACCACATTCATGAAACTTTCTCTCTCCTGCTCATACTTACTACATTCTAGCACAAAATGCTCAATTGTTTCCTCTACTCCACTAATACACTGCCGACATAATCTGTTATTATTCTCATTCCATCTCCATGTAAATCTGTTCACACTCAATGACTTACATCTCACAGCAAAAAAGAGTTGACTTCTAAAACTAGCATCACAGAACATCTCAACCTTGGGTGCTTCTTTTTTCATATACCAGTCAAGTGTAGGCTTCCGCATCATGCTAAGCTTCCACTTATTCAATCCATACTCTTGTTTGCCTTTCAATCTCTTTCTTCCACCTCTTGCAGTCCCACTCAGGCCCTACACCTCCAGCATTTATTAAACTCCAGTCATCTACAGGTCTCCCAATTCTAACATGAATAATCTTTTGCATACTAAGTTTCCTTGCATGCCCCCAGCACATTTTCTCCCAACAGGTTACACTCAGATTCCATTCAAAAATACGCTTTACCCATCTGCTATTCTGTATTCTTTCAATTCTCACCTTATAATTCAGCACTGCTTTCATCATTCTTTCTGAAAATAGGCTCCACCCAAGGTCACCTCTAATGGCTTCTGTAGCTGTCCATTTCGGAGCACCCAATGCTAACCGTCCTACCTTATTTTGTATTACATCCAGCTTTTCAAGATTCAAGTTCAAGTGCTTGAACTTGAACTTGAAATTGAAATTGAAATTGAGGGCCGACAGCGTCGGGGCCTTTGTAACGGCCTACAATTCCCTCCACACATCCCACTCAAGCCCTACACCTTCACTTGAACTTGAACCTGAAATTGAGGGCCGACAGCGTCAAGGCCTTTGTAACGGCCTCAATTCCCTCCACAGTTATCACACAAAGAGTTCAGCGCCTGGTACCAGACTTGTCTACTAAAGCAATACTTGAACTTGAACTTGAGGGCCGACAGTGTCGGGGCCTTTGTAACGGCCTACAATTCCCTCCACAATTTTCACACAGAGTTCAGCGCCTGGTACCAGACTTGTCCACTAAACTACTCAGGATCTACGATCCTTGTCACAAGCCTCCATTGGGAGGCATCACCGGGACAACCAGTGTGTCAAAACACCATCCCCCGGCACATTGGGTCATTACAGCCCATTCTACCAGACTGGCTCATTCCAGTCACTGTCTCTTACTCCAGGCACGCACAAGAAACACTTTCATAGCCTCAGTGATACTCGCATTACACTCCTGATCCAATCCAGCAAGACAGCTCATACCGCAATCATCTTCAGCACATCTGGCATTCCACTCATTCTCTCCATACTGCTCAGACACCACATTCATAAAACTTTCTCTCTCTTGCTCATACTTAATACATTCCAGCACAAATTGCTCAATTGTTTCCTCTACTCCACTATTACACTGCTGACATAATCTGTTATTATTCTCATTCCGTCTCCATGTACGTCTGTTCACACTCAATGACTTACATCTCACAGCAAACAAGAGATGACTTCCAAAACTACCATCATAGAACAGCTCAAACTTAGGTGCTTTCTTTTTCACATACCAGTTAAGTGTAGGCTTCCGCATCATGCTAAGCTTTCACTTATTTAATCCATACTCTTTTGTTTGTCTCTCAACCTCTTTCTTCCCCCTCTTCCAGTCCCACTCAGGCCCTACACCTCCAACATTTATTAAACTCCAGTCATCCACAGGTCTCCCAATTCTAACATGAATAATCTTTTGCATACTGAGTTTCCTTGCATGCCCCCAACATACTTTCTCCCAATAGCTTACACTCAGATTCCATTCAAAGATTCGCCTTACCCACCTGCTATTCTGCATTCTTTCAATTCTCACCTTATAATTCAGCACAGCTTTCATCATTCTTTCTGAAAATAGGCTCCACCCTAGGTCACCTCTAATGGCTTCTATAGCTGTCCATTTTGGAGCACCCAATGCTACACGTCCTACCTTATTTTGTATCACATCCAGCTTTTCAAGATCACTTCCATTCCAAGCAAGAGCACTCATACCATACATGACACTAGGTACAGCAACATACTTCCACATTCCTCTCACACATTTGCACTTGTTTGCTCTGTATCTGGCCACACTACCTAACCGTCCACTCCACTGCATTGCTTTAGCCACTTTCTCACCTTTAGTTCTAGTACATCCATCTTCACTTATACAACCTAGATATTTGTATTCTTTTGTTCTACCTATTCTGATTTCTCCAATATTCCACAGTCTGTCTCTATCAGTCTCATCACTATTTATAACCATGACCTTACTTTTATCAGCACCAAAGTTCATCTTGAAATCTTTACTATATCCATTCACAATGTCAAGCATCCTTTGTAGTTCATGACCACATTCACTAACCACAACCACATCATCAGCATACAACAAACAGCTCAGTCTCTCATTACCAACTTTCAGTCCTAAACCACTCCCTCTCAGTCGAACTGCTAATTCTTCTGTGTACAATCCAAACAACAGGGGGGACAGAGTACAGCCCTGTCTCACTCCTCTAACACTCCTCACTTGCCCTGTTTCCAAATTTCCTAACCTGTAGATAGCACTTGTGTTCTCATACAGACTCTGTACAATGTTCACTATTTTTCTGCTAAAACCAACTTTTCTCAAAATTTCAAACAGCCTAACCCGATCTACTCTGTTATACGCCTTTTCAATATCCAGGAATGCTAAATATACCTTCTTGTTATCCTTCTTCATTCGCTCAATTATTTCACTCATTACAAACAGATTATCCTCCCCACGTCTATCTTGCCTAAAACCATTCTGTTCTTCTCCCAGGACTCCTAATTCCTCAACTAAATTTTTCATTCTCTCATTCAAAATACGACAAAAGATCTTACATACGGTGTCACCCAGTGCAATTGGTCTGTAATTTTTAAGTTCTTTCATACTCTTATGTCCACCCTTATGCAACAGAACTACATTACACTTGTTCCAGTCATCCGGTACTCTTTCACTCTTCCATATCTCATCAAATAAACATTTCAACATACTGAATACACTCTCTCCTCCACATTTATAGAACTCATATGGTATCTTATCAGGGCCACATGCCTTTCCATTTTTCACTTTCTCTTGACTGTCATTTTCGATGTAGTAGTTAGACGGTAGGTTTGTTTTTTATCTTTTTATTTCATATATGTATTTTTTTTCTTACATTCATTTTCAATGAGCATATACATTAATATGTGTGTGTACGTATGTAGGTATATATACATCTACATAAATAGATATACATGTTTTTATTCCATTTCTTTACTCGAAAACCATCCGGTTAATAAATTTTTTTACTTATTTCGGGTTACTTCGGGTTGGATGAGGCGCGTCGCCGACGAAGGCCTTGGCGCCCTTTCTCTGCATTGCTTGTTTCAGGATCAAATTCTTGAGAGGAAGTCTGTTGTTCTCAGGAAGTCTATGATTGCTTCAGGACACAGAAGAGGGCTGATGATGGCATTTACTGTGAATGGCACATTGTTGGCAGTGCAGAGCTGATGCAGCGGTAGGCGGAAATTATCATACTTTGGGCAAGTAATGAAGATGTGCTCGAGTGAGAGAGGACAGCAGCAGCAGCTGCACCTCAGGGGCAGAGATCTTGTCAGGTAGTGGCTGTGCGTTAGGCGCGTTATGCCAAGTCGAATGCGGGTGAAGGCAATTTGGCTGGTACGGGGAAGTTGGCAAGGAACTGATTCTGTGTTTATTTGTCTCTTGAAGTCAGTTAGGTTTGCAGAGCGAGCAGCCCAGTCAGACTGCCATTCCCCCAAGTAGAAGGAATTAAGTTTGGAGTGGAGCTCTCTGTAAGAGAGTGGGAGTGCCACAGTATTTGGTAGAACCAGTGCTTCCTTGGCTAATGTATCTGCACTTTCGTTGCCTTTAATGCCTTTATGGCTTGGAATCCAGTGCAACGTTACTTTCCCAGGGGGCATTGCAAGGAGCAAGTTGCTAATCCACACAATAAGGAAATGGGTGGGACGGTTAGGTGAGCTGATTGCAAGAATGGAGGATAGAGAGTCTGATAGAATGATAAAGTTTCCACACAATTTTGATAGAAAAAGCAGAGCAGTGTATATGGCATAGAGCTCTGCAGAATATATTGTGAAACCTTGTGGGAGTTTGGCCTTTATTTGAAAGTCATCACTGTAGACACCACAGCCCGCCACACCATCCTTCACTGAACCATCAGTATAGACTGCCGAGCGGGTCGGATGTGCTGCCAGTAGGTCTGATACCACGGCTTGCCAGTTAGCATCAGGAGTACTATCTCTTGGCATAATGGAGAGAGAGGAAGAGACAGGGAGATCAGGAGTAGTGTATCTACAAGACATTGGGATGGTTTGAATGTCTGTAAACTTCAGTCCTGCCTTCTGGAATTCTCTGTATGCACATCCCAGAGATAGTGGGATATTTAAGTGATCAAAAAGGGCAAATGGGTGGTAGTTGAGCAAGAGCAGACGCACTGGGTGATGTGGGATGGCCAATACTCTGCAGCAGTAGGACATTAGGAGGGACTGTCTGTGATACTTTAAAGGAAGTAAGTTTGCTTCTGCCTCCAGCATGTAGGTTGGGGTGCACCGGAGTGCTCCTAGCATGGTTCGGGCAGCTGCATATTGTATTCTGTCCAGCTTTGCAAGATGTGTCTCAGCAGCTGAGTCATAAAGGAAACTGCCGTAACTTAGCTTTGATCGAACAAGCGACATGTATAGCTGCCTGAGGGTTGTAAAATCAGCTCCCCAGCCCCGGGCAGATACTACTGACAGCAAACGCAGGTCAGATTGGCAACGTGATGCTAGCGTCCCAATGTGGTGCTTCCAAGTGAGAGATCTGTCAAAGTGCAGCCCCAGAAACTTTACCATTTTAACAAAGGTCAAGTTCCTATTGCAGAAATGGAGATTTGGAATTGCATAATTACGTTTGCGAGTGAAAATGATGGCTTCAGTTTTGCTAGCGGAGATTCCAGGCCCCATTTGTAAGACCACTGTTCTATTTGGTGCAGTGCTTGTTGGAGTTGGTCTGTTGCTGTGTCCAGACAGGCGTGTGTGCACCAGATGGCACAATCATCAGCATATAGTGAATGCTGGACAGAGTTTGGAATATTGGAAAACAGGTCATTTATAAAGATTGTAAAAAGAGTTGGGCTGATGACTGAGCCCTGGGGAACACCACTTGTAGCTGGGAAGGAAGTAGAATATGTGCCGCAGGTGCGTACTCTGAGAGAGCGAGAGGTGAGGAAGTTTTGTACAAATTTGGGTAGGTTGCCTCTCAGTCCAATTTGTTTTAACTTTTGCAGGAGTCCTAGGTGCCACACAGAATCAAAAGCATGTGAGATGTCAAGTAGTACTGCTACACAATAGTTTCCCAATGCCAGAGCTTCCTGAATGGTGGTCTCCAGTCTGCACAGAGCATCAGTTGTGCTATGTGATGCTCGAAATCCACTCTGTGAGGTGTCAAAAAAGGAGCACTTTTCCAGGTGGCTTTGCAGTCGCCAGTTGACCATCTTCTCTAAGACTTTGCATAAACAGTTTGTCAGTGAGATAGGTCTGTATGAAGAGGTGAGGAAAGATGGCTTGCCTGGTTTAATAATAGGGACAACTATGGCTTCATGCCATTGATGTGGAAAACCATTGCTGTATAGAAAGTTGTAGAAGGCCAAGAGGCTGTGTTGATGGTGGCTGGAAAGTTGCTGGAGAAACATAAACGGTATCTGATCTGCTCCAGGAGACGTTGATGTTGAGGTTCTGATGGCCTTTCTCAGTTCACTGAGTGAAAAAGGTTTATTATACCAAGGAGATGAGGAGTATTGAAAGTTAGGAGGATTTCTCTCTATAAGTTGCTTGTGGGTTTGGAATACTGCATTGGCTGAGGTGACACAGTTTCTTTGAGAGAAGAAATGAGCAAATTCATTTGATACTTTAGTAGGATTGGTGGTAGGATGGTTATTGATTCGTAGGGCAATGAGTTTTGTAACTGGTTTTCCTTTGAAGGCTCTCACCTTGTTCCACACTTGACTGCTTGTTGATTTGCTGCTTATTGATGACACAAATGCTTGCCAGCTTTGCATTCTGGCTTCCTTAGTGGTTTTAATGAAAATCGCCCGGGCTCTCTTGTATTCAATCCAAAGTGATGTATTGCCTCTGTTTTTCTTATATTTGTTAAGTGCTTTCTTTTTATTTCTCATTGTGACAGAGCAAGCTTTGTTCCACCAACAGAGACATTTTTTTTGTATTTGGGCGTGATTTTTTGAGGTGCTGCTCAGCCGCAGACATGAAAGCAGATGTTACAGTGCCACATGCTTGAGTAGGGGAAAGGAAATAGGAGGGTAGGGTAAGTGAGTTCCGGAATGAAGTCCAGTCTGCTGTTTTGAGAAGCCATCTGGATATATGCATGTCTGGAGAAGTTAGGTTAGATGATACTAGAATTGGAAAGTGGTCACTTGTGCAAGGGTCTGGGTGTACCATCCATGTGAACAATGGTGCTATATCTGGAGAGCAGAGAGTGAGGTCTATGTGGCTAAAGTTTCCCTGTGATGTAAGAAAGGTGGGTTCTGAGGTATTCATTAGAAATATGTTATTGTCTTCCAGTAATTGGGCAATAATAGAGCCTCTGTGGTCATTTGATGGAGAGCCCCATGAGATGTGGTGTGCATTTGAGTCAAGAGATAGAATGAAAGGTCTGGGTAGTTCAGCTATCAGGAGTGGAAGTATGGTTTGTAGTAATGAGTTAGGTAAGTTAGGTGGAAGGTATAGAGAACATAGAGTTATGCTTATTTGCGGTAGAAATATTTTTGTAGCACATGCTTCCAGACTCAGCTCCAGAGGAAGAAGAACCTGATTGATTGATTCACCAACATATATTGCAACACCCCCTCCCCTGCTAGCCACTCGATCATACCGGGCTATCACCTGTTGGAAGCCTTTAATATTTCTTGTTTGCTCTGCTGTTTGCTGCGTTTCCTGGAGGCATAAGACCTGAGGGACAGATCGGCAATAAGTTTTTGTAGGTAGGGATATCGAGCATTGAGAGATCGGAGGTTCCATTGTAGTAGGCAGAAGTCCTTCATAGTTAAGTTCTTGAAGTGTGTCCCAGCTTAGTGAGAGAGTCTGTAACTATGTCACTTGCATTAAGAAGGCTGCCAAGCTCAATGAAGCATTCCACTTTGTCAGTTATTTGAGAACTGAGGAATAGCTTGATGAGGATAGGAATCAGTTTAACAAGGATGTGAGCAAAATCAAGATTAGTTGGCAGAGGTAATGAAGGGCTGTGTGAGTGGTTGAAAGGGGTGCTGAGAGTTAGTGAATGGCATGTGTTGTGTATTAGGCTGTGGAGTGTGTTGTGGGGCTTGTGGCATGAGTTGTGAGTGGTGCTGAGAGTTAATGGATGGCATGTGTTGGGATGCTTGTGGGTTAGGTTGTGGGACATAGGACTGATTGGTGTCTGAGGGTGTCAAATGTTGAGAGCTGTAGGGTAAGGGAGGTTGCAAGGCTGGTAATAAGTGGCCACTGCAAGATTGGCTGGCACTTTCTAAGGAGGGTAACTCTGATTGAGAACATTGTCGAAGAGTAGGTAGAGAGTTGCATGTCTGTGCTGGAAGACTGGGAAATACCTTTGAAGAATTGATGTCAGGTACTGTATTGCGTTGTGTCTGAGGAAGACTTAGGTTAGTACTGATAGTTGTGTGTGTAGGAGCTAATTGTGCACTGATATTGGAGTTGTGTGAGCTGTAGTTAGTGCTATTCTGTTGACGTACTCTTGCACGAGCCTCTGCAAATGTTATTCCTTCATCAGTTGTAAGGTGACAGGCATCCACTTCTCGGAGGTATGCTATACAAAGTCTCGAGGTAGCTGGGTGCTCCCTAGAACAGTGGTAACATTTTGGTTGCTTATCAGAGTGAGGGCAGGTATCTGCGCTGTGACCAGTTGTGGCACAGTGACTACAGATGGGCTGTGTGGTAGAGCATCTGATCCTTGAATGACCATATTGGAGGCATTTACTACATCGCATAGGACTAGGGTAATACTTGTCGACTTTATATTGGACATATCCAAGGCGGATTTCACTTGGCGGTGATGGGCACAAGAATGTCAATACATATAGAGGCACATGGCTTTTCTTTGGATCTAGGAGAAGTTTTCGCACAGCAACCACATTGTGATTCTCTAGCATGGTTAATATATAGTTTAGAGGTTCATCAGCTAATTCGGGTGCCAGTATTTTGCCATATGAAAGATGTGTGGTCCAAGCCACGGAAGTAGTAATTGAGATATTTTTTCCATTCATGCATAGATCTTTTAGCTGTAGTAATTTTTTACTTTGTTCTAAAGATTTAGTAGTAATCAAGAGCGAACCACTACGCAGATATTCCACATTACTTACAGCTCCAACAGCACCGTTGATTGCTTCGGCGATCCTGAGAGGGTTGGTGCGAGTTAGGTTGATGGTTGCATCCGTGCTGGTTAGGTATATCTTTCTTGTGTCTGTAGGAAGGTTTGCTAATTGTTCTTCTGAGTTGAGATCTATACGAGCAGAGATGGGATTTGGTATATTTTGCACTGTTTTCTTCAGTCCTAGTTGGTTATTTGGAATATCAGAGTTGGCTAAGCTTGTGCAAGAGTCTGATAGTATGCCACTCATGATGGAGGAACATTCATCAATGTCGTTCGAATTTTCACAGTTGGACCTTTTCTGTGGCGCTCCTGTAGTTACTTGGGCGTCAGGTGATTGGGGGCGTTTGTGACTTATGGCACTTTCGATTTTCACTGCACTTTGAGATTTTGACTTAAATTTAACTTTATTGCCGGGTTGACCAGCCTTAATTGGCTGACTTTTGGTGCGCCGCGTTGGGGCACCGGGCCCCATCCTCTCCATACACTTTGCACAAAACTCGCCTACCAATTTAATTCACAAAACAAATTAAACAAAAATATCACTTTTTAATGTTTTAACAGAGGTAGATGAGTATCACCGGTTAAGTTACAGCCAGCGAATCGAACCGTAATGCACACGGATTGATAGATAACGAGGAACTGTAAATTTTTTTTTTTTTTTTTTTTTTTTTTTTTTTTTTTTTTTGCAGAACCGAAATGACTCAAAAATAGATCTATCACTTCCGCAAAGGGCGTTTCTGTAAATCGGAAAAAGGACTTATACAATTAATGAAATTAAGCGCAATTTGAGCATATGAATCGGGGTAAAATTATCTTTCTGTCCGTATGTTGTACAAGCTATGAATTTTGATGTTGAGTATATGTTTGTTTACGCATTTCTGCCAAAATTTTGTAGATATTTGTCAATCATGAGTGGTAACCGGCTTACATTGTATCTCCATTTTATCCCATGTACCCATGTCCGCATGATGTTACTTGATGTTACTTGATGTGCATACGGCGCGTCACCTCTTCAAGGGTATTGGCGCCCCCACTCCGCCCAGCTTCTTTAGATTAGCTTCAGCATATCTGCCTCTTGCAGAAATGTTATCAGCAGCTTTGGGTCCTCAGGAGGGTACAACAGAGAACGGAGTTCAAATGGTAGGGACCTGCTAAGGCATGACATGCGTAGAGGTTGCCTATAAGGCTCAAGTTGTGGGCAGGAAATTAGTATATGTTCAAGGGTATAATTGCTGTGACATGCAGTGCACTTGCGTTGGGGGGACTTGGTGATGTAGTGACCGTGAGTGATGAGGCAGGTTTGTAAACGGAGGCTAGTAATGATAACTTGATTTGGGCGATTAAGGTTTGCTGGGATGAATGGGCCTAAAAGTGGTTTAAAGTGGTTGATGAAATGTGAGCGAGAAGACCAGAAACTCTGCCATACTCCATGATAATACCTGTTCAGGCTCCTTTTAAGTTCCACTCTGCTATGAGCAAGAAAGTTGCACACTTGAAGCTCAGTAGATTCTCGTGCAAGCCTGTCAGCAGCCTCGTTTCCCCTTATGCCAACATGACTTGGCACCCACTCTAGTATGATTTTACCAGGTCTAATTGATGAAAGGATATTAAATACCCATACTATGAGGTAGTGGTCTGGGGATTTTTTTTGAGTTAAGTGCAGAAATGCAGCTAAGGGAATCTGTGAAGATTACAAAGTTGCCTGGGATTGATGATATGAATTTACATGCTGTAAAAATAGCATACAGTTCAGCCGTAAATATTGATGAATGTGAGGAAAGCTTGGCTTTGATAGAGAAATCCTTTGAGTAAACTGCACAGGTTGTATTTCCGTTGCTAACAGAACCATCAGTGAAAACACTGATTCTGTTGGGGTACCTACCAATCTCAAGATCTCTGAAAGCCTGCTGCCAGTGGGAATCAGATAGAGAAGATTTAGAGAAGTGAGCTAGAGATGATAGTGCTGGAAAGTCAGGGGGGAAGTAGCGAACAGACATAGGTATTGTTGGGATATCTGAAAATTTCAATTTCAATTCAGTAAACTCACACAATGCACGGCCTGCAAATGGAAGAGGAAAAGGGAGATGGTTATATAAAGTGAATGGGTAGTAGTTCATAAGAAGGTCCCGGACAGGGTGGCGAGGTATTGTGAGCACTCGTGTACAATATGAGGCCAGCAGAAGCTTTCGACGTATAGAGAGAGGACACAGACCTGCTTCGGCCTCTAGCTTACAGGTTGGGGTGCAGCGCAGGGCTCCCAGCATGATGCGGGCAGCAGCATACTGGATGCGATCCAGACGGTCAAGATGAGAAGAAGCAGCAGTAGAGAACAGAAATGATGCGTAGTCTAATTTAGAGCGAATAAGTGAGAAGTAAAGAAGACGAAGAGTATAGAAGTCAGCCCCCCACCTCCTAGCTGCTATGACAGTCATTAAGCGTAGATCAGCTTGGCATCGAGTGACTAGGTTACCGATGTGAGGACCCCACGTTAAGTGCCTGTCAAATGTTAGTCCGAGGAAACGGACAGTGTTGACAAACTTTAGTGGGATGTTTTGAATTAACAGTGCAGGAACATTTCTTGGGTTGTGTCTAGTGAAGATAATTGAAGATGATTTGTTTGCAGAAATCTGTAGACCCCATTGATGTGACCAGTTTTCTATGTGTATGAGTGCATCTTGCATGATGTTTATGGCCTGTGTTAGATCAGAGTGCTGGATCCAGAGTGCTGCATCGTCAGCATACAGTGAATGATGCATGTTAGCAGGTAAGGAAGAGAGTAGGTCATTTATTAGTATTGTGAAGAGGGTTGGGCTGATCACAGATCCCTGTGGGACCCCTGAGTGCAAAGGGAAAGACCTGGAGTAAGTGTTGCTCAGTCTGACCTTTATAGTACGGAGCCTCAAGTAGTCTGCCACAAAACAAGGCAAGTTGCCTGTCAGGCCCATCTCCCAAAGTTTCAGCATTATCCCATGGTGCCACACTGTGTCAAATGCCCTAGTGATGTCTAAAAATATGGCAATACAATATATGTTACTGATGAAGGTTTCCCGGATGGAGTTTTCTAGCCTGCAGAGAGCGTCCAATGTGCAGTGACCATTTCTAAAACCACTCTGTGATGGATCAAAGTATGAGTTGCGTTCTAAGAGTGCCTGTAGTCTATAATTGATCATTTTTTCTATTATCTTGCACAAGCAGTTGGTAAGGGAAATAGGACGGTAGGATGTTACATCGGTTGCACATTTTGAAGGCTTGAGGATAGGAATAATGATTGATTCCCTCCACTGGTGTGGAAATCCTTCAGAGTAGATAAAATTGTAGAACTTGAGTAGTGTTTCTAGTTGGGGGTCGGTGAAGTGTTGGAGAAAAGAAAATGGGATGGTGTCTGGGCCTGGTGATCGTGAAGTGGATGTTTGTAGTGCTTTCTTGAGCTCATGCATTTCAAAGGGTTAGTTATACCATGGTGTGGCATTGTGGTGAAATGTGGGAGGATCTTTAGATACTTGATTCTTAACATTGGTGAATATGGGATCTCTGGTGGCACCATTGTTTTGTTTAGAAAAGTGATGGGCTAGTTCATTTGCAACTGTACCTTGTTCTGTGATTGTTTTATTGTTCTGCATTAAGATGATTGGCTTCTGTGTAATGTGAGTGGAAATAGCTTGCACTTTATTCCAAATTGTCGAGCTGTTAGTTTTACTTGTCATGCTTGACAGAAAACTCTCCAAGCTGGATTGTCGTGCTGTGGCCACGGTTCGTCTGAATATTGCCCGGGCTTTTTTATATTTGATCCACAGATCCATGTTTCCTGTGTGATTTCTATAAAGTGACAATGCTTTGTTTTTTGCTCTATGAGTGATGCTACAGTTTTTGTTCCACCAGCAGAGTGAGGGAATGTTTGGTTTGTGTTTTGATTTAGAAATGTGTAAAGTGGCTGCCTCTAGAATTGCATGTGTGATTGCTCCACATGCTTGTGTAGGGGAGAGGAATGTTGTTGGAAGTTTCAGACTAGATTGAAAGGCAGACCAGTCAGCTGACCGAACATGCCACCTAGGAAGCGGATTACTTATAGGTGGTTGAGAAGTAGTGATGATGAGAGGGAAGTGATCACTGGTGCTGAGAGATAGATGAGGCTGCCAAGAGAAGAGAGGAGCACACTCAGGTGAAACAATGGTGAGATCTATATGACTAAAGGTGCCTTTGGGAGAGAGAAAAGTAGGTTCACTAGTGTTTAAAAGGAAAAGATTTTCACTTACAATCCATTGGTGGATCAGTGAGCCTCTGGCATCTTCACGTGGTGAACCCCAACTTGGATGATGTGCATTGGAATCCACACAGATGATAAATGGAGGTGGAAGCTGAGAGTGAAGAAGAGGTAGCTCAGATATCAAGATGGAGTTTGGGAGATTAGGAGGAACATATAAAGAACAGATAGAAATGGTTAGTTGAGAGAGAAAAATTCTGCTGGCACAAGCCTCCAAAGAACACACAATTGGTGAGTTGATGTGAGGTATGGAGTTCCTTACCAGAACAGCTACCCCACCACCACCCCCACATACCCTTTCACAGCTAGCTACTGGTTGACTGAAGTTATTTAGAGAAATATTTTTGTCTTTAACATGAATTTGAAATTGAAGAGAATCCTAGGCTTGATAAAGTTTCACTCACAACGATATCTGCTTTAAGAATATGGCCCAGCTCTACAAAACATTCCACTTTTTCTGTCACTTGTGAGCTCATAAACAGTTTTATTAGCATAGGGAGTATGTTGGTCAATAGCACGGCAATTTCTGAAGAGAGTGAATGCACACAAGAACTGGATGGGATTTGCTGATTTTGAAAGTTTGTGTAGTCATTAGAAAGAGATTGGACAGGCTGCTGATTACCTGGTTGATGATGCAGTAAAGAGTTGGGTAGGTTTTCTTGAGAAGACTGTTGATAGGTTTGAGACTTGCTTTGTGAAATTCGTTTATTTTGACCAGGTGTAATCCATGGTGCAGTTGATGATGATGATTGATGGGGCGGAGTGGGGGCTATTTCTTCATTCATAAGTTGAGTCAGTGAGGGGAAGGCATGAGATGAAACTTGATATGCATTGCTGGGCTTGTCACTTTTATTCCTTGATGGGACAGCTGCTTGGCAGGGTCTTTGCTTTTGGTAGGTTGTTGTTTCTGCCCTGTCTTCTCTGGATTCTGCTCTTGCTTTCTCTCTAGCTGCAGCAAAGGTCAATCCATTGTCAACAGTGAGATGACAGGCATGCTTCTCCACTTTGTAGGCAGGGCAGTCGCAAGAAGCAGCACCATGAGCTCCCTTGCAGTTGACACAAACAGGAGGAGAGTTGAGGGTGGGACAGTCCACCTGCAGGTGTCCACTTTGGGCACAGTGACTACAGATTGGAGATAGTCGGGTACAGCGGCCTCGGGAATGGCCATAACGACAGCAAAGTCCACATCGGAGAGGACTTGGGTAGTATGTGTCAATGTTGTAGTAGACATACCCAATACGGATTTTGGGAGGAAGAGTTAAGCTAAGGAAGGTTAGGACATATAGTGGAACATGACTTTTCTTTGGGTCAGATAGGAGTTTTCTAATACCAACAACATTGCTTGACTGAAGAATTTCTAGCAGGAATTCAAGAGACTCATATTTTAGTTGGGGCGCATATATTGTTCCATAAGAGAATTGTGTGCTCCACGCCACAGAAACAACAACAGAGATTGGTTCTTCATCAATCGTAAGAGTTTGTACCTTGAGTAATTTTTTAACTTGCTCAAGAGTCTTGGTGGTGATGAGAAGAGCACCTGAGTTTTGATGCACAATTGATTCAACAGGTTCACATAGTAAGTCCATTGCTTTGCCTATTCGGAACGGATTCTTCTTTGAAAGTTGCACTTTGTGATTAGTGCTGGTCATTATAACTTGACGGGTTGCTTCTGGTATATTTTCCAGACGTTCTGTGGAATCCAAGTTAATGCGTGCACTTCTGTTTTTGTCAGGATAGGTTGGTGTTGGAGGTAGGTTTTCAAGGCCAATGCTTCCTTTTTTAGCTGAGTAGGTCGGAGTTGCAGGTATATTTCCGGAGTTCAAGCTCAGGCATGAGTCGGATAACACTCCACTTGCTTCTGAGTTATCATCTGATGGCAAGGTTTGGTCCATTGATGGAAGCTTCTTGAGTGGACCAGAAGTAGTAGGTGGTGACATATTACGCCGTTTCACCCCGGTAGTTTTAGCTTCTGCTTGTTTTTTCGTTCTTATTTTATCCGGCGGTGGTTTGGGTGGAGGCTTGGCATTGCCGCCACTGCCTTGGCGTCGCGTTTCGGAGAGAATCAAAACAACTCTGCTTAAACACTCAAGTAAAGCAAGCACAGATATTCGTTAGCACCACAGTTTCACAAACCGTCTCGATCCGAGGTTGAGGGTATTGTCCAGATCGCGTACTGAACTGTCACCTAATAATGAATCACCACAGTAACGTGAAACTTAGGTTAAGGGAACCATTTTGGGGGCATCTGAGTCCAAAGGTTGATTCTCCCGATTTTTGTTTTTATTGCTTTAAATGAGTTAGAGACATGTCCCCGAATGTCTGTAAAAATATCAGGAACCTACCCCAGAGCTAACGTCCCTCCCAGGGGGGGGAGGGCATCCCTCTTACGGACCTTTTTTTTCATTTTTGAACCTAAAGCAATGGAATTTGGTATACTGATAGGAAATGCAATTTTGAATCATTTATCATCAATGACAAAATGCGATTTTCTTGAAAAGAAAACGGGAAATCATAGAAAACGACATTTTTGGGGGGGTTTTCTAAATGCTTCTCCTCCTACAGTTTTTGAGCTACAGTAGTGATTTAGGTATCATTGAATGCAGAATAACGTGGACAAAAAAAAAAAAAAAAAAAAAATCTGAGCTTTTGCAGTCATTTTAAATGTAGAAAGAGCAAGATTTTTTTTATGTTAACCAGCATTTTTCTTATATTCATTTTCAATACGTATGTATATGAATATGTGTGTGTAGCATACCGCTACATAAGCGTAAAAATTAGAAATTTGCCATTCGTACTTAAATAAATTAATTAGTAGCATTAAAAATCTTACTCTAATTTATTATTAATTATTTTCTACTTCTAATTCGTAATCATTGAAGTTTTTGTGTTAAATACATGAGACGATAAAATAACAATTTACATTTTTCGAGAGAGAAGCCCTCTGGTGGCAATACTGCGCAATGCGCGTCTCTGTTTCAAAGAGAGCACTCTTACTTTGGCGGTTGACTAGCCCGCTCACAGCATTATTTCTCGACCTCAACGTCATCACACACACCACTTACAACATTCTCCCTGGGCCGCTTTTGGTTTTTCTATTTGGATTGGATTTGGCTATGCTCTGGGCCTTTAGCCGGATATATTCTCTAATTACGGGCCTTAATTCTCAACTGCCTAAAAGTACGGGCACCATTGAATTAGCTTTGCATTCGCTGAATTCCGCGTGCCTGGATCTTAAGTACTAGTCAAACCAAGAGTCCTCAGCGCCATCCGGCTCGGCACCTTGATCAAACTCACCTGCTCCAAAAATTAAGCATGCTTTGCCCACACAAATAGCTACGCACCGATTGTTGTGCTTATTTAAAAATTGCCCACAGTAAATTGAATATTCTGAACTCGATACACTTACAAATCTCATCCACCGGCCGGAGCGACGCCAGCGCTCACTGAAGCTCACCACCGGCACTCCGGACCTCACTGGGATTTCCAGTCAAGCTCATCGAAGACCTCCTGGTTTCCTCTTCCAATAAACTCCACCTGAACTAAGCTGAGTCCAAATCCGTTTTTCATTATCCCTCTCATAAATTTCCCAGATCACTATCGAGAATTGTTCGAGTTTTTGGCCGTCAAGAACTAATATTTAAGTTCAAACTACCCCAACGGTCACGAAAACCCGACATGTGTGCATGTGTGTGTACAGTATGTGTGAGCACGCAAATATGAATGTCTATGTATCTGTGTGCACATGCACACGTTTGTACATATATATACACACATGTGCATATATGTGTTTCTATTTCTATTTTTTGCGTAAAAGGCAAAACCTCAAGACATTAAATTTTACCTAAAGCTCTGCGATCAGTTAACACTGAACCAAATTCCAGAAATAAAAAAATTGATTGCGCTTGCTTAATGATTCATAAATCGATCTATCACGGCCCCGAATGGCATTTCTGTGAATAGAAGGAATTAAAAAGTATAAACAGACAAATGAAATAAAGCGCTCGTGCAAAAATTATCTCTATATTTGTATTCCGAACAAGCCATGCATTTCATTTTCGCGTGTAAGTTTGTTTACGCATTTCTAGATGCGCGTGCTGTGTTGCGCGATGTTCTTTATAAATTACTTCGTGACTAACTCTTCTCAATACTTGATTGTCATTTACGATGGTGTTTCAATCTGCTCCGGTGTAGCGTTTTTTTGTCTTTTTCTTACTTCGACAATTTCAACTAATAACTTGGGAGTTCCGAAGAATTCTTTAGTAGTATTCGAATTATTTTATAAGTTTTTAGCAATCTCTTGGAGTATAAAATATCCAAGAGATGATATTTTTCATTTCTTATTCAACTACCCCTTGACAGAGTTAGACTATTAGCACGCCCCGTATGGTTTGTCTATTAGTACGCTTCGCATATTTTGTCTATTAATATGCCTCGTATGGTCTATCTATTTGTACACCTCTGATAGGTTGTCTATTAGCACACCTCGCATAGTTCGTCTATTATTATGCCTCGCATGGGAAATTTGTACACCTCGGATGGTTTGTCAATTAGTACTCCTCGTGTGGAACTTTTGTTTTAGAACGTCTTATATAAAGAAATTTTTGAATGCCAGTATGTTGGCATGGATTTCATGTGGAAACTTGGAAATAAACGGTTTTCTTTCTTTTTCTTCCTTTCTTTATGGTGGTCTCAACAAGCCGTTCTCTTGTACACCACCACACAAGCTTCGAGCGATCAGCCGCCGCTTCACGCAACGGCGGCTTCGAGGCGCCACCCCACGCAGAGGCGGGAATCGAGACACCACCTTATCACCAACCAATAGGAAGCGTGCTCAGCGCGTTAGCGCACTCACCAGGCCCTATATAATGGGGTGCATGAATCTCGGCCTGTTCAACGCCGAGTTCAAAACGTTCAAACAGAAAGCACCAGGGACAACGGAAATAACCACTTTACAACTTAAAAACTTACCAGAAAACATGATTCACTTTCTGATTTACATTTTCAATATGTCCATATCTGCTGGTTACTTCCCGAACAGTCTAAAACACGCCATAATGATTTTCCTCCCAAAACCAAACACATCCCTAAAATCAGTTCAAAATTACAGACCAATTTCCCTCCTGGATGTACACGGCAAATTACTAGATAAAATTTTAAATAATAGATTAACAAATTTCCTTACAATTCATAACCATTTTAATTGCAGACGACACGGATTCAGATGCAATAGAGACACTCACACCGCACTGGCAACCCTTCACGAAGCAATTTCCATCCAATTAGCTCAAAAATTCACAATAGACATTTGCTTAAGAGATGTTAAAAAAGCATTCGATAAGGTATGGCACTCTGGTCTCATCTTCAAGCTTTCGCAAATTAATCTTCACCCTATGTTTCTCCGGACCCTGAATAGTTACCTCAATGGCAGGACAGCCTCAATAAGAATATCCAATTACTTAGGACCGCGATTCTCACTGTGCACAGGTGTACCCCAAGGAGCATGCCTATCCCCTACACTGTTTAGCTTTTATACCCATGATTTACCACCGCCGCTACCTAAAACAGACTACATATGCTTTGCAGATTACATCACACAGATAACAGCCGGAAAATATTCACCAAAATATGCAACAGCCAATACCAAAAGAGCAATAGAACAAATAAACACATTTGAAAGTAAATGGAAAATATTAACCAACAGTAGCAAATTTGCAATAATCCCCATAAATAGAAGGAAAACATTTGAAGTTACCATAAACGGCAAATCAATACCATACACAAATAAAGGAAAAGTCCTAGGGTTGAACATAACTACACATGGTATATCATCACAAGCCTCCATTAGACAAGCAATAGCCTACAATAATCTAGAAAAAATTTACCGTTTTACTTACCTTCCTACAGAAACCAAACTGAAATTATACATGGCCTTTGTAAGATCAGCATTAATATACCCAGTCATATCTTTACACACAGCATCAGCAACAGCAATATCCAAATTACAAAGAGTTCAAAACAAAGCACAGATTTATTACCGGCACTAGTTTAATAGAAGCAGTACCATCACAACACCTGCACAATCATCTAGATATCCCTCCCATAAACATACTGCTGCACGAGCATGCAAACAGGATCTGGCACAATATACAGCAATTCGATCCTGACCTGTACACAAAATTAAGTTTTCCTCCGGAGCTCATCCCCAATCAACATTCCCGATTTAAAAGCTCTAGACTACTTGCATTGGCCCCCCCTCCACCTCCGAAATATACATGAACCAACAATCTTGCCAGGCACACCTACTAAGACAAATTCCAGTCCTGTTATGAGGACGTGGGGGAAGACCAAATTAATTTCGTTAATATTTTTATTTTTTGTTTTCTGGGGTTTTGGCGAGTGGTAGGACGGTCTTCCCCCCATGGGTGGGAAGCCAAAACCCCAGACTTTTAACTTCATTTCAGTTGCATTGACATACACAAAAATTCTTCTTTTCATTAATTATTTTTCATTACTGTAAAATTTCTTAAATTCCTATTTACTTAGACCTCAAATTACTTAATAGCCAACTTGTAAAGATGTACGTAGTGTAGAGTGCATGTCTGCAAAACTGTATCTAGGTGTATATAATGCACGATGTGCACAGACGCTATAATTGTAAATAGGTAGAGAAAAATAAGTAACTTGAAATGTGTATATATATATGTAGATATATATGGTAGGTCGAAGGTAATGCAACATAATGTGCTCGCGCACTGTAAAGAATAGACAACACTCGTAAATAAGATAGTAAATAAGTAAAAACTTAGTCTCCAATTATAGGCGCTAGATGATGCAAATGTGTAGATATTAGATTGTAAATACTCGTAGACCAATAACTAGATAGGCCTAAGTCATAGTTCAGTAACAAAGAATGAAATTTTAGGTATTGCTTACTGTGTAGGTAAGATAAGTGTAATTGTTTAGATAGCTAGGATGTAATGTAGGTAATGTAAATAAGATATTTAATAAGTAAAAACTTATTCTCTAATTATAGGCGCAAGATGATGTAAATGTGCAGATATTAGATTGTATATACTCGTAGATCAATAACTAGATAGGCCTAAGTCATAGTTCAGTAATAAAGAATGAATTTTAGATATTGCTTACTGTGTAGGTAGCTAAGTGTAATTGTTTAGATAGCTAGGATGTAATATAGATAGTGTGCAAAAAAAAATAAAAAAAAATAAAAATAAATAAATAAATAAATAAAAATTATAAGAATAATAAAAAAAATAAAAAAAAATATAATAATAATAAAAAAGAAAAAAAAATTATATGTGTATATGCATATTAGTGTGCATGTAATTCGTGTGCGTGTGTGTGTGGGTTGTGGGTGTAAGGGTATGGAACGTATAGAACCATTGTGTGCTCATGTGTCGTGTGTGGGTGATAATGTATATATATGTATGATAAAACAAAAATTGTACAAAAAGTTTATATACTCATATGTATGCCTGTGTACCGTGTGTGTGAAATTCTGAATTAAGAAAAAAAAAAAAAGGTACGAGTGCATGTGTCGGGTGTGTGTGTATATATAAATGTTAGGATCTAGCCGCGGGGTATAGCCAGTCCTTACAAACCTCGACAAGCATCTGAGAGAAAATTATGAGAAGGATAATAAGGCACTTTGGACTCAGCTTTTGGGGTATATATTGGAAGGAAGCCGGAGAGGACCGCCGAGTCTCGAACCACCGATGAACTTGGCTAGAAGAGGGTTTGCAGTCCGGGCAGTCGGGAGGCTCCTGGAGAAATTGCTGGAGTCGACCGTGTGTGTGTGTGTGATTTGCAAATGATGTAAGGGGGCCAATATGTCGACTATGAGGAAACCGTGACGTTGTGAGTGATCGATTTTGATTGAGTTGAGGCCAGGCAATGCGGCTCAAGATGAGGCAATTCTTAGGTGAGTTAAGTAGCATTAAAGCCCAAACAAGCGAGACCAAAAATGAGGCCCAAAACCAGGTAAATTCTGGTTAAGTCACGTCCAGTTAAGGTCGGGCCAGTTCCGGCCAGTTTAAGTTTAAGTTTTAGGCAAAACAAGGCCCAAGGGAGGTTGTTGCGAGTGGTGTGTGGCGATGACGTTGAAGTCTTGCAAGGATTCCAGTACGCTGGATGAAAAGTCCAAGGAGACATCAAGGAATTCCACCACTGACAGTCCCACAACATCGTAATGAATAAAACTCCCACACAGCAGAATTTGAGAAGTCCTACAGATTTGACTCTAATTAATTTCATTTGTTCTCTTTCTCGTCAAGCTCAAAAGTAGAGAGATAGGACAGAATCAATTAAGAAACTCTTATACAGCTGCTCTTGCTTTATATACAAGGCATAAAATTTAAGAATTTTTAGTAATACTTTTAGTGATTATCTAAGAGCAAAATCGGGGATCAAATCCCTGGAACCATGGAAAAACACATGACTTAACAAGACATGGTTCATGAAGCAAAACAAAAAGAATTACAGCAATTAAGAATTTCATAGAAAGAGAATTAATGCTTCTTTAAGTACTCCAGAACGTCTCTATAACTGTACAAGAAATAACAGAGAAAAAATTCCAAGGTTTCATTGATATAAATCCTACTGAAAATCACTGATAAATGTCATTTGCAATACTAAAAATTTATGGAATAATCTCCACAATAAAAGAAAGAAACACTAAACGTTTTGCTTGCACAGAAAGGAAATATGCGCAAGATGAAAACATGAAAATCAGTGCGGCGATTAACCCGGCGGCTCTACACGTCGGCATTCGCCAAGCCGCCGGCATAATTTGTACGCACTCACGAAAGGCAAATGGTAGTGGGTGTTTTTGTCACAAGAATGAACAGAATGGAATTAAATTTTTATTGAAATGATTTAATTTGAAATAAGTGCGATTAAACGCGATTTAAGGAGTATGAAATTAAAGAAAAGGAAACTAAAAGAAACTTTAGCAAGCATGTGCATGAATAATCTGCGTACTCAATTAGTTCGTACGAAATTATTGAAAAGGCATTCCCACTTATTACACGTCACACATTTAAGAACCTACTACTAGTATGTTTGTAAAGAATCTTATTCGAAAATGCGTAAGATACGATTTTTGAATCGCAAAATCCTAACGCGACGGCAATCTGTGCGTCGCCATTTTTAAGAACAAGGAACCGGCACAAAAACGCCAGCGGCTCTGTCGTGCTCTAACGAGTATTTATATGATCGAATTTCAATCTCGACATGAACGCTGCAAGTGTATGACTTTCAGTAAGGGAAAGACGTAGTTTAGTATTTAGTATAAATTACTGACACACGAAATACACATGGCGTAAAAATTCACGCTAAGTCATGTTGAGGAATTCTGAATGAGAACATGCTACATCCATTTCCACGCACAATTACGCCTCTTAATACCAGCACCGTCACTATTTATACTCACTGAACACGACGAAAAGGAACACGATAATTTTCTAACACATTTTTACTCACGAGAATTTGCTGTAACACCGCTAGAGTAAGACGCCAAAGTAAGAGTGGCTTTTTGAAGAAGAGACGCGCAACTGCGCAGTATTGCCACCAGAGGGCTCCTCTCTCGAAAAATGTCGGGTTTTATTTTATTGTTTCATGCATTTACACGGAAACTTCAATGATTACGAATTAAAAGTAGAAAATAATTAATAATAAATTATAGTAAGATTTTTAATGCTAATAATTAATTTATTTAAGTGCGAATGGGAAAATTTATAATTCTTACGCTTTTGTAGCGATATGCTACATTACCCCCCAAGGCGCAGACCGAAAGGTCCACCCGCTGCAATCATTTGTAGCGGGAAGGAGGTCTAACTACGCGACCGTGCCGGGTTTGGCGGTCAGAAAATCTTACTACGCGGGGAAGTTTCACCAATCGTGTCTGCAAATGTAGATCGGCAAGAGTTCTAGGAACACGAGTTACTGCAGCGGGCTCGTCTGGTCTATCCAGACTTGTCGCTGTTTCAGTAAGAGGGCTAGAATTAGAATCTACGATAGGCTTAGGGATAGGGTTTGAATGTACAGGCACATAGAAAGGGTTACACTCAAGTTGACTAGGCAACAAGGCAGCCAACTGAGGAAGCTGAGATGGTAGATATGATCGAGTCTCAGTGGAAAGAGAATTCTGTGGAGAGAATGATGAGTTAGAAGTTACACTATGATCGGAAGTGTACGCGACTTTTAATCGATCAATGCTCACAGGGTCGCGTGAACCAGATCTTTCAAGGATGAAATATTTGGGCTTGCGTTTGAGTATTTTGAATGGGCCATCATAAGGACGCGTGAGTGTAGGTTTGATGGCGTCGTTTCGGACGTACACATGTGTGCAGTCTTGCAAAGCAGGATCCAGTTTGTCCTCAGTCTGAGGCATTCGCGGAGCCACATACTTGATCTGGCGCATGCAATCTTTAAGACAGGTTACATATGCGGAACGGTCAGCGGATGAAAATTCAGGCAAAGGTTTTGGGTCAACAATGTCGCCGGGGAGACGAAGTGTCTGACCATATAGCATTTCAGCCGCTGTGCATTGCTGATCCTGTCTATGTAAATTTCGGATGCTAAGTAGTACTACTGGAAGTCTGTCAGTCCAATCATTGCTGCAGTTTAGGCAACGTAATGCCGACTTTAAATCTCTGTGGACTCTCTCAATAAGTCCATTTGACTGTGGATGATAAGCAGTAGTGTTTACGTTTTCACACCCTAAAGCAGTGCTAAGCTCACTCCAGAATTTGGAGGTGAATTGTGATCCCCGGTCATGTGTGACACTTAAGGGAACACCAAATCTAGAGATCCAGTTGGACATGAAAGCGCGCGCTACAGTCTCGGTTTGGGTATCAGGAAGAGGGACAGCCTCAACCCAACGTGTGAACCTATCAATGATGGTCAACAAATAAGAATGACCGCGCGATAAAGGCAAAGGACCCACCAAATCTAGGTGTACAGAGTCGAACTTGTGACCTGTGAATGCACAACTCTGCAGCGCTGCACGATTATGTTTCACCACTTTACTACTCTGACATGCATGGCAATTTTGCACAATTTGCTTGACCTCCTTACGCATCGCTGGCCAGACGTAACGATCAGAAATCAAACGCAATGTACGGTTAATACCAGGATGAGAGAAGGAATGATAGTGGAGGATAGCTACTCTGCGGAGAGTCGCGGGAAGATACAAACGAGAAAGTCGCTCAGCATCACGGTACACGCCGTCAACCAAGGTCAATTTCAGAGAGGAAGTGTTGGAAGGTTTGAGAAGGTCCTGAAGTTCAGGATCCTCCTTCTGAGCCTTGGAAATATTGCCGAAAGTGATTTCACCACTGGTTTGGACAGTATTTATGCGTGATAGACAATCAGCGACAGTATTGTCCAACCCTTTTATGAAACGGATGTCAGTGGTAAATTGGCTAATATATGACAGGTGTCGAGCTTCTCTTGGCGAATGCCGCTCAGAAGGCATCTTGATCGCTGAGGTCAGAGGTTTGTGATCTGTTTAGATCACAAACTCCCTTGCCTCTAGAGCATAGCGAAAGTGTCTCACAGACAAGTAGATAGCAAGAAGTTCCCTACCGAACGCGCTATAAGCACGCTCAGTGGGCGACAGCTTTTTTGAAAAGAAAGCAAGAGGAGAGATATGAGTGCCTACTTGTTGTTGCAACAAAGCACCTACGGCGGTACTGGATGCATCAACAACGAGGCTAAAATCAGCATTAGCAATAGGGTAGGATAATTCAGTCGCGGAAGCTAACTTGTGCTTGATTGTCTCAAAAGCTTTGCGCGCTTCTTCTGTCCATTTTACCTCAATAGATTTGCCTTTTCGTTTCGGTTCGAGCAAGTCAGACAAGGGGGCTAGAGTTTGAGCACAGTTGCGTATGAAACGATGATAGAAGTTAACAGAACCGAGGAACCTTCTTAGTTCCTTCTGGGTCTGTGGAAGAGGAAAGTTTTTGATCACCTCTACTTTGGAAGGCAAAGGTTTTAGACCTAGGCTAGAGATTTCATGACCTAAGTAAATCAGTGATGGCTTTCCGAGCTCACATTTTGCAGGGTTCACGAGGAGTCCATTGTCGGACAATCTTTGAAAAACGACCCTAAGATGGTCTTTGTGCAACTCCG
The DNA here is from genome assembly GCA_030386875.1 of Morinoia aosen. NCBI lineage: Eukaryota > Metazoa > Arthropoda > Malacostraca > Amphipoda > Talitridae > Morinoia > Morinoia aosen. The sequence goes on from CM059574.1 coordinate 42,644,203, forward strand.
GGGTTGTGGATGCCACTAGGATGTCGTCTAAATAGACATAAGCGAAAGTGAGGTCAGAGAAAATTTCAGCCATGTGCCTTTGGAACGTCTGAGGAGCGTTCCTCAAGCCGTATGGCATTTTTAGGAATTCAAAGAGACCAAACGGAGTGATTACCGCGGTCTTAGCGATAGCACTCTCATCAAGTGGAATTTGATGAAAGGCGTGCTGGAGGTCTATCTTTGAGAAAATTTGAGCTCCCTCTAAATTTGCGCTGAAATCATGCAAGTAAGGAATAGGGTAGCGATCAGGTAAAGTAACGGCATTCAACCTGCGGAAATCCCCGCACGGTCTGAATTTACCGTTAGCCTTGGGTACTAGCAAAAGAGGGCTAGCCCAAGGACTTTTGGAACTGCGGATAATGCTATTTTCTTGCATGCGCGCAAATTCTTTCTTAGCTAACGCCAATCGATCAGGCGGTAGTCGCCTTGCTCGGGAGTAGACCGGCGGTCCCGTCGTCTCTATGAAGTGCTTTGTGCTGGCCTGCATTTTTGTAGAAACTAAGTTAGAATTTGTCAATGCAGGAAAATCTTTTAGTAATTGCTCAAACATGCACTCTTCCTTTAAGGCGATAGAGAAAGAATGCAAGACATTAGCTCTAGTTATGCTACAAGCGGGAATTGAGATCTGTGTCTCCTCGTCCCTAATTCTACGGTTTTTAACATCTACAAGTATGCCGAAATTCGCTAAGAAATCCGCGCCAATGATAGGCTCTTGGACTTCCGCGATGAGGAAGGTGAAGAGAAAATTTCGCCTCAATCTCAGACTGCACTCTAATACTCTTTCACCGTAACAAGGAATTGGCGTGCCGTTTGCGGCGCGTAATGTCGCCAACAATGGGTTGTTTTTGTCTTTCACCGTGGCTGGGATAATTGACACACTGGAACCAGTATCGATGAGAAATCGATACTTGGTAGTGGGATCGTGAATCAACAAGAGGCGAGTAGTCTGGGAATGAGGCAACGCAGTACTCGCTACTATGCGTCGCTGTTGGCGTTTCCCGAGGTCATTACGGTATAACGAGGGCAAAAGCGGGACCCGCACTTTCGTGCTTGGTCACCATACTTTGTGTGATACCAGCATAAATTGCTACAAGCATCACGAGAGCGCGACCGAAAGCGACGGTCTTGATTTGACCTATCATAAGATCTACCTCTATCAAAACGTTGAGGAGGAGGAAAAGGATGATAGTTTGAGGGATAGTCATAAGGATAGTCGTAGGCATTTTGGTGGCTTTGGAATCTCCCTGGGCCTTGCTGAATGTGAGCTACGCTCTGACCACTCTGACCTAACTGGCAATTCTGGAGAGCTTGCTTTATCTCAGCGATGTCTTGCTGCATCTTATCTATTGTGGCTGAGGATTGATTCTGAGTATTTGCGGGGCTAAAATTTTCAGCAGCTGCATTCAGGGAAGCAACTTGCGGTGCTTGTGACAAATTAATGTTGCGCATCACCGTCTCAGTGGACTCTGCAAGCTTCTCTAAAGTTTGATCAGGGCCTGCTAGCGATAGAAATGGACGCACCGTGTGAGGAAGCTTAGTCATGAAAACTTCCTTCAGAAATCCCTCAGCTACGGCAACACCCGTAGCGAGTTTGCGCAGCTCTTTAACCAATGAAGTGGGAGAGAAAGAGCTAGAGACAGATGGAATTGCTGAGGCGTCTACAAGATTCCTAAATTTGTCCGCATCGGACATCTGCAACTTCTGCAGAATCTTTCTTTTCAAGGTGCCGTACGGATCAAAGGCGGGAGGGTTTTCGAGCAATTGATTTGAATCGTTTAAAAATTTTGTCGGGGCTGCGGAAACAAGGGCGTAAAATTGATCGGTGTTATTAGTTACTTTATGATACCTAAACATTGCTTCTACCTGTTGGAACCAGGTATGAGCGTCCTCCGGAATGAAGGGGGGGGAGCCTAATGGGTTTTGTGGGGGCTCGATCTTCATTATCTGATTCAGTCATGCTAGCAGCTTTCTTTCAATTTGCGTAATCAACGCCCATGACTTGGAATTAAGTGGCAAGGGTTTGCGTTATTTCTTTACCTACACAATCATTCAAATTAAGTGGAAACAGAAGGAAGGAAATATGAAATTGGAAACGAGAAAAAAAAATTTTATGCGGTATGCGGCAATTAGCGTAGGCACAGAAATAAAGCAGGTGAGAAAAATTATTTTTCTACCTACTCAATCGATCGATAACGTTGAAGAAACGGAGGGAAAGAGAGAATGGAAACGCGAATTTTTACGGTAGTCAGAATAAACGTAATAAACGTAAGCACAGAAATAGGAAAAAAAATATATTTTTCCTACCTACTGAGGCACATAAAACAAACAAGGACAGGATAACGCTGAAAAAAATTTTTGTTAGAGCTGCTCAGAGAATCTCCATTAACACGGTAAATCTAAGAAATTCTCAAAGACTACGACATGGGAAATTTATCACTACAATGATATACCAAAATTAACCTCTCTCACAACCTCCCAAACACTTATCGAGTTGAATAGTTTTCAAGTTTTAAAGAAAGTTTTAGGGTTATTTTAACTGGGGTCACCAGTGTTAGGTTCTAGCCGCGGGGTATAGCCAGTCCTTACAAACCTCGACAAGCATCTGGGAGAAAATTATGAGAAGGATAATAAGGCACTTTGGACTCAGCTTTTGGGGTATATATTGGAAGGAAGCCGGAGAGGACCGCCGAGTCTCGAACCACCGATGAACTTGGCTAGAAGAGGGTTTGCAGTCCGGGCAGTCGGGAGGCTCCTGGAGAAATTGCTGGAGTCGACCGTGTGTGTGTGTGTGATTTGCAAATGATGTAAGGGGGCCAATATGTCGACTATGAGGAAACCGTGACGTTGTGAGTGATCAATTTTGATTGAGTTGAGGCCAGGCAGTGCGGCTCAAGATGAGGCAATTCTTAGGTGAGTTAAGTAGCATTAAAGCCCAAACAAGCGAGACCAAAAATGAGGCCCAAAACCAGGTAAATTCTGGTTAAGTCACGTCCAGTTAAGGTCGGGCCAGTTCCGGCCAGTTTAAGTTTAAGTTTTAGGCAAAACAAGGCCCAAGGGAGGTTGTTGCGAGTGGTGTGTGGCGATGACGTTGAAGTCCTGCAAGGATTCCAGTACGCTGGATGAAAAGTCCAAGGAGACATCAAGGAATTCCACCACTGACAGTCCCACAACATCGTAATGAATAAAACTCCCACACAGCAGAATTCGAGAAATCCTACAGATTTGACTCTAGTTAATTTCATTTGTTCTCTTTCTCGTCAAGCTCAAAAGTAGAGAGATAGGACAGAATCAATTAAGAAACTCTTATACAGCTGCTCTTGCTTTATATACAAGGCATAAAATTTAAGAATTTTTAGTAATACTTTTAGTGATTATCTAAGAGCAAAATCGGGGATCAAATCCCTGGAACCATGGAAAAACACATGACTTAACAAGACATGGTTCATGAAGCAAAAGAAAAAGAATTACAGCAATTAAGAATTTCATAGAAAGAGAACTAATGCTTCTTTAAGTACTCCAGAACGTCTCTATAACTGTACAAGAAATAACAGAGAAAAAATTCCAAGGTTTCATTGATATAAATCCTACTGAAAATCACTGATAAATGTCATTTGCAATACTAAAAATTTATGGAATAATCTCCACAATAAAAGAAAGAAACACTAAACGCTTTGCTTGCACAGAAAGAAAATATGCGCAAGATGAAAACATGAAAATCAGTGCGGCGATTAACTCGGCGGCTCTACACGTCGGCATTCGCCAAGCCGCCGGCATAATTTGTACGCACTCACGAAAGGCAAATGGTAGTGGGTGTTTTTGTCACAAGAATAAACAGAATGGAATTAAATTTTTATTGAAATGATTTAAATTGAAATAAGTACGATTAAACGCGATTTAAGGAGTATGAAATTAAAGAAAAGGAAACTAAAAGAAACTTTAGCAAGCATGTGCATGAATAATCTGCGTACTCTATTAGTTCGTACGAAATTATTGAAAAGGCATTCATACTTATTACACGTCACACATTTAAGAACCTACTACTAGTATGTTTGTAAAGAATCTTATTCGAAAATGCGTAAGATACGATTTTTGAATCGCAAAATCCTAACGCGACGGCAATCTGTGCGTCGCCATTTTTAAGAACAAGGAACCGGCACAAAAACGCCAGCGGCTCTGTCGTGCTCTAACGAGTATTTATATGATCGAATTTCAATCTCGACATGAACGCTGCAAGTGTATGACTTTCAGTAAGGGAAAGACGTAGTTTAGTATTTAGTATAAATTACTGACACACGAAATACACATGGCGTAAAAATTCACGCTAAGTCATGTTGAGGAATTCTGAATGAGAACATGCTACATCCATTTCCACGCACAATTACGCCTCTTAATACCAGCACCGTCACTATTTATACTCACTGAACACGACGAAAAGGAACACGATAATTTTCTAACACATTTTTACTCACGAGAATTTGCTGTAACACCGCTAGAGTAAGACGCCAAAGTAAGAGTGGCTTTTTGAAGAAGAGACGCGCAACTGCGCAGTATTGCCACCAGAGGGCTCCTCTCTCGAAAAATGTCGGGTTTTATTTTATTGTTTCATGCATTTACACGGAAACTTCAATGCTTACGAATTAAAAGTAGAAAATAATTAATAATAAATTATAGTAAGATTTTTAATGCTAATAATTAATTTATTTAAGTGCGAATGGGAAAATTTATAATTCTTACGCTTTTGTAGCGATATGCTACATTACCCCCCAAGGCGCAGACCGAAAGGTCCACCCGCTGCAATCATTTGTAGCGGGAAGGAGGTCTAACTACGCGACCGTGCCGGGTTTGGCGGTCAGAAAATCTTACTACGCGGGGAAGTTTCACCAATCGTGTCTGCAAATGTAGATCGGCAAGAGTTCTAGGAACACGAGTTACTGCAGCGGGCTCGTCTGGTCTATCCAGACTTGTCGCTGTTTCAGTAAGAGGGCTAGAATTAGAATCTACGATAGGCTTAGGGATAGGGTTTGAATGTACAGGCACATAGAAAGGGTTACACTCAAGTTGACTAGGCAACAAGGTAGCCAACTGAGGAAGCTGAGATGGTAGATATGATCGAGTCTCAGTGGAAAGAGAATTCTGTGGAGAGAATGATGAGTTAGAAGTTACACTATGATCGGAAGTGTACGCGACTTTTAATCGATCAATGCTCACAGGGTCGCGTGAACCAGATCTTTCAAGGATGAAATATTTGGGCTTGCGTTTGAGTATTTTGAATGGGCCATCATAAGGACGCGTGAGTGTAGGTTTGATGGCGTCGTTTCGGACGTACACATGTGTGCAGTCTTGCAAAGCAGGATCCAGTTTGTCCTCAGTCTGAGGCATTCGCGGAGCCACATACTTGATCTGGCGCATGCAATCTTTAAGACAGGTTACATATGCGGAACGGTCAGCGGATGAAAATTCAGGCAAAGGTTTTGGGTCAACAATGTCGCCGGGGAGACGAAGTGTCTGACCATATAGCATTTCAGCCGCTGTGCATTGCTGATCCTGTCTATGTAAATTTCGGATGCTAAGTAGTACTACTGGAAGTCTGTCAGTCCAATCATTGCTGCAGTTTAGGCAACGTAATGCCGACTTTAAATCTCTGTGGACTCTCTCAATAAGTCCATTTGACTGTGGATGATAAGCAGTAGTGTTTACGTTTTCACACCCTAAAGCAGTGCTAAGCTCACTCCAGAATTTGGAGGTGAATTGTGATCCCCGGTCATGTGTGACACTTAAAGGAACACCAAATCTAGAGATCCAGTTGGACATGAAAGCGCGCGCTACAGTCTCGGTTTGGGTATCAGGAAGAGGGACAGCCTCAACCCAACGTGTGAACCTATCAATGATGGTCAACAAATAAGAATGACCGCGCGATAAAGGCAAAGGACCCACCAAATCTAGGTGTACAGAGTCGAACTTGTGACCTGTGAATGCACAACTCTGCAGCGCTGCACGATTATGTTTCACCACTTTACTACTCTGACATGCATGGCAATTTTGCACAATTTGCTTGACCTCCTTACGCATCGCTGGCCAGACGTAACGATCAGAAATCAAACGCAATGTACGGTTAATACCAGGATGAGAGAAGGAATGATAGTGGAGGATAGCTACTCTGCGGAGAGTCGCGGGAAGATACAAACGAGAAAGTCGCTCAGCATCACGGTACACGCCGTCAACCAAGGTCAATTTCAGAGAGGAAGTGTTGGAAGGTTTGAGAAGGTCCTGAAGTTCAGGATCCTCCTTCTGAGCCTTGGAAATATTGCCGAAAGTGATTTCACCACTGGTTTGGACAGTATTTATGCGTGATAGACAATCAGCGACAGTATTGTCCAACCCTTTTATGAAACGGATGTCAGTGGTAAATTGGCTAATATATGACAGGTGTCGAGCTTCTCTTGGCGAATGCCGCTCAGAAGGCATCTTGATCGCTGAGGTCAGAGGTTTGTGATCTGTTTAGATCACAAACTCCCTTGCCTCTAGAGCATAGCGAAAGTGTCTCACAGACAAGTAGATAGCAAGAAGTTCCCTACCGAACGCGCTATAAGCACGCTCAGTGGGCGACAGCTTTTTTGAAAAGAAAGCAAGAGGAGAGATATGAGTGCCTACTTGTTGTTGCAACACAGCACCTACGGCGGTACTGGATGCATCAACAACGAGGCTAAAATCAGCATTAGCAATAGGGTAGGATAATTCAGTCGCGGAAGCTAACTTGTGCTTGATTGTCTCAAAAGCTTTGCGCGCTTCTTCTGTCCATTTTACCTCAATAGATTTGCCTTTTCGTTTCGGTTCGAGCAAGTCAGACAAGGGGGCTAGAGTTTGAGCACAGTTGCGTATGAAACGATGATAGAAGTTAACAGAACCGAGGAACCTTCTTAGTTCCTTCTGGGTCTGTGGAAGAGGAAAGTTTTTGATCACCTCTACTTTGGAAGGCAAAGGTTTTAGACCTAGGCTAGAGATTTCATGACCTAAGTAAATCAGTGATGGCTTTCCGAGCTCACATTTTGCAGAGTTCACGAGGAGTCCATTGTCGGACAATCTTTGAAAAACGACCCTAAGATGGTCTTTGTGCAACTCCGGGGTTGTGGATGCCACTAGGATGTCGTCTAAATAGACATAAGCGAAAGTGAGGTCAGAGAAAATTTCAGCCATGTGCCTTTGGAACGTCTGAGGAGCGTTCCTCAAGCCGTATGGCATTTTTAGGAATTCAAAGAGACCAAACGGAGTGATTACCGCGGTCTTAGCGATAGCACTCTCATCAAGTGGAATTTGATGAAAGGCGTGCTGGAGGTCTATCTTTGAGAAAATTTGAGCTCCCTCTAAATTTGCGCTGAAATCATGCAAGTAAGGAATAGGGTAGCGATCAGGCAAAGTAACGGCATTCAACCTGCGGAAATCCCCGCACGGTCTGAATTCACCGTTAGCCTTGGGTACTAGCAAAAGAGGGCTAGCCCAAGGACTTTTGGAACTGCGGATAATGCCATTTTCTTGCATGCGCGCAAATTCTTTCTTAGCTAACGCCAATCGATCAGGCGGTAGTCGCCTTGCTCGGGAGTAGACCGGCGGTCCCGTCGTCTCTATGAAGTGCTTTGTGCTGGCCTGCATTTTTGTAGAAACTAAGTTAGAATTTGTCAATGCAGGAAAATCTTTTAGTAATTGCTCAAACATGCACTCTTCCTTTAAGGCGATAGAGAAAGAATGCAAGACATTAGCTCTAGTTATGCTACAAGCGGGAATTGAGATCTGTGTCTCCTCGTCCCTAATTCTACGGTTTTTAACATCTACAAGTATGCCGAACTTCGCTAAGAAATCCGCGCCAATGATAGGCTCTTGGACTTCCGCGATGAGGAAGGTGAAGAGAAAATTTCGCCTCAATCCCAGACTGCACTCTAATACTCTTTCACCGTAACAAGGAATTGGCGTGCCGTTTGCGGCGCGTAATGTCGCCAACAATGGGTTGTTTTTGTCTTTCACCGTGGCTGGGATAATTGACACACTGGAACCAGTATCGATGAGAAATCGATACTTGGTAGTGGGATCGTGAATCAACAAGAGGCGAGTAGTCTGGGAATGAGGCAACGCAGTACTCGCTACTATGCGTCGCTGTTGGCGTTTCCCGAGGTCATTTCGGTATAACGAGGGCAAAAGCGGGACCCGCACTTTCGTGCTTGGTCACCATACTTTGTGTGATACCAGCATAAATTGCTACAAGCATCACGAGAGCGCGACCGAAAGCGACGGTCTTGATTTGACCTATCATAAGATCTACCTCTATCAAAACGTTGAGGAGGAGGAAAAGGATGATAGTTTGAGGGATAGTCATAAGGATAGTCGTAGGCATTTTGGTGGCTTTGGAATCTCCCTGGGCCTTGCTGAATGTGAGCTACGCTCTGACCACTCTGACCTAACTGGCAATTCTGGAGAGCTTGCTTTATCTCAGCGATGTCTTGCTGCATCTTATCTATTGTGGCTGAGGATTGATTCTGAGTATTTGCGGGGCTAAAATTTTCAGCAGCTGCATTCAGGGAAGCAACTTGCGGTGCTTGTGACAAATTAATGTTGCGCATCACCGTCTCAGTGGACTCTGCAAGCTTCTCTAAAGTTTGATCAGGGCCTGCTAGCGATAGAAATGGACGCACCGTGTGAGGAAGCTTAGTCATGAAAACTTCCTTCAGAAATCCCTCAGCTACGGCAACACCCGTAGCGAGTTTGCGCAGCTCTTTAACCAATGAAGTGGGAGAGAAAGAGCTAGAGACAGATGGAATTGCTGAGGCGTCTACAAGATTCCTAAATTTGTCCGCATCGGACATCTGCAACTTCTGCAGAATCTTTCTTTTCAAGGTGCCGTACGGATCAAAGGCGGGAGGGTTTTCGAGCAATTGATTTGAATCGTTTAAAAATTTTGTCGGGGCTGCGGAAACAAGGGCGTAAAATTGATCGGTGTTATTAGTTACTTTATGATACCTAAACATTGCTTCTACCTGTTGGAACCAGGTATGAGCGTCCTCCGGAATGAAGGGGGGGGAGCCTAATGGGTTTTGTGGGGGCTCGATCTTCATTATCTGATTCAGTCATGCTAGCAGCTTTCTTTCAATTTGCGTAATCAACGCCTATGACTTGGAATTAAGTGGCAAGGGTTTGCGTTATTTCTTTACCTACACAATCATTCAAATTAAGTGGAAACAGAAGGAAGGAAATATGACATTGGAAACGAGAAAAAAAAATTTTATGCGGTATGCGGCAATTAGCGTAGGCACAGAAATAAAGCAGGTGAGAAAAATTATTTTTCTACCTACTCAATCGATCGATAACGTTGAAGAAACGGAGGGAAAGAGAGAATGGAAACGCGAATTTTTACGGTAGTCAGAATAAACGTAATAAACGTAAGCACAGAAATAGGAAAAAAAATATATTTTTCCTACCTACTGAGGCACATAAAACAAACAAGGACAGGATAACGCTGAAAAAAATTTTTGTTAGAGCTGCTCAGAGAATCTCCATTAACACGGTAAATCTAAGAAATTCTCAAAGACTACGACATGGGAAATTTATCACTACAATGATATACCAAAATTAACCTCTCTCACAACCTCCCAAACACTTATCGAGTTGAATAGTTTTCAAGTTTTAAAGAAAGTTTTGGGGTTATTTTAACTGGGGTCACCAGTGTTAGGTTCTAGCCGCGGGGTATAGCCAGTCCTTACAAACCTCGACAAGCATCTGGGAGAAAATTATGAGAAGGATAATAAGGCACTTTGGACTCAGCTTTTGGGGTATATATTGGAAGGAAGCCGGAGAGGACCGCCGAGTCTCGAACCACCGATGAACTTGGCTAGAAGAGGGTTTGCAGTCCGGGCAGTCGGGAGGCTCCTGGAGAAATTGCTGGAGTCGACCGTGTGTGTGTGTGTGATTTGCAAATGATGTAAGGGGGCCAACATGTCGACTATGAGGAAACCGTGACGTTGTGAGTGATCAATTTTGATTGAGTTGAGGCCAGGCAGTGCGGCTCAAGATGAGGCAATTCTTAGGTGAGTTAAGTAGCATTAAAGCCCAAACAAGCGAGACCAAAAATGAGGCCCAAAACCAGGTAAATTCTGGTTAAGTCACGTCCAGTTAAGGTCGGGCCAGTTCCGGCCAGTTTAAGTTTAAGTTTTAGGCAAAACAAGGCCCAAGGGAGGTTGTTGCGAGTGGTGTGTGGCGATGACGTTGAAGTCCTGCAAGGATTCCAGTACGCTGGATGAAAAGTCCAAGGAGACATCAAGGAATTCCACCACTGACAGTCCCACAACATCGTAATGAATAAAACTCCCACACAGCAGAATTCGAGAAATCCTACAGATTTGACTCTAGTTAATTTCATTTGTTCTCTTTCTCGTCAAGCTCAAAAGTAGAGAGATAGGACAGAATCAATTAAGAAACTCTTATACAGCTGCTCTTGCTTTATATACAAGGCATAAAATTTAAGAATTTTTAGTAATACTTTTTGTCGCGTCTTACGAGACGCGAATTTTTAAGAAACTCTGTGGCAACATCGGCCGCGGATCCGCGCACTGGTCCGCAAGCCCAACACAGCGTCTTCCATTGTCTAACTTGACCGAGTGCAGACGTTCTCCTAAGATAGAGCTCAAGATTGTAACTTCTAAGTGTAAACGTGTTAGAAATTATTTAATCTTTAAATATTTCATGCGCTGATCTAGATATATGTCCATGTATTGTGTGTTTGATGGTGAACAGCCGGTTCCTAGAGCGTTCAACGATGCTGCTGGCAACCGGCGAAACACCTATATCGAGTCAGACCATTGTAAACAGAACTCCTGTTGCTCCCAGCAACAGGAATTTGCCATTGAGAACCTTTCCTGTTTTTGCAAGTGTGAGTTGATCCGTGCTGCATGGTGAACTCGCAGTGTGGATTGATTTATGCTGCATTGTGAATTTGCAGCAGGAATTGATTTATGCTGCATTGTGAACTTGCAGTATGAATTGATCTGCGCTGCATCGTGAGCTTGCAGTGTGAGTTGATTTATGCTGCAGTGTGAATTTGTCTGGAATTATTGGAAACAGAACTCCTGTTGCTCCCAGCAACAGGAATTTGCCATTGAGAATTTTTCCTGTTTGTGCAGTGTGAGTTGATCTGTGCTGTATTGTGAACTTGCAGTGTGGGTTGATTTATGCTGCATTATGGATGTGCAGTGTGAATTGATTTATGCTGCAATATGAATTTGTCTGGAATTATTGGAGGATGGCAGCAGCCAATACTTGCTGAGAGTGAGCATAATTAGTTAAATTGACACTTTCAAATATAAGCAGCTAGATAGAACTGATAACCCGTGATTCTAGAAATTGCGTAGCTCGGACTGAGATTAGTTCTCCTTTATTTGTCATAAAAAATTTTTTTATGTTTATATTAAATTGGCTCATTACCCTTGAGCTGGGCTGAGCAAGTTGCGCCAGTCAGCAAGGTGGAAGCCTAGAGCTGAAGTGAATTTGAGGTAGACTGAGAATATGTCCGCAGGAATTCTTAATGTGCCCATGCCCGTGTGACTTTGTGTGCCTAGGTTGATACTAGCATACGTATGATTTACACGGCTTTTCACACGAGTGATGGTAGGACTGTTTCTCAAGCTTAGGACAAAGATATAATCATAGTATAAATTCCTGCTGTAACGTTCCTTCAGCATCAAAAACCTAATTATTTTGTGTATTCCCCCAGGTAGAGTAAAGCAAAACTAGGATAGCCTTTCTATCTATATGTAGGTTGAAATTGAAGACTTATATGGCGTGAGAATACCATCCCCCAAAAAAACGTGAGTATGCGAGAGTAGACTGTCCTCTTTTGACCACAGTGCACAGTATGTGCACAGTGCAGAAATTATGGGAGGCAAGTAAAGCAACTTCCATGTGCATATTATGACGTGTGATTTTACATTGCCGTGTGCAAATGCATTTCAAGTTTGAATGGTCAAATTTCTAGTTTCCACCTCAAATATACCAGTGCTTGTTTCATTTGTTGTGCCTTTAGTCTTATGTGAATAAGATGCGATTCTACATTGCCGTGTGCAAAAATGCATCTCATGATTGAGAAGTCAAATTTTATTTTCTGCCACAGACTCTTGAGACTGGCGTGGTAGATCATTATCATTAGAATATCTTGTTTGGTTCTAGTGATAGCTAGTTGCCCCTCGAGCATTAGTCAGTTGTTTCTCTTGTTTGTTCATGAAGTCAGGAAATGTCATTGTGGTCATTTGTAGAAGTTTTTTTTTTTGAACCTATAAATTTCTTGATTGTGCAGTCAATTGCAGATTCTTTCATTTGAACCTAAGATGTATTCATTGTGAGTTTATTCTTAAACTTAGAAAGTGTCCTTGTGTGCGATTAGCCATAATTTCAACCATAATTTTCAACCTAAAGATGTCATTCTGCGTTGTCCTTAAAATTCATTTTTGAACCCAGAAATGTACATTTCGTGCTGTTAACTATAGTTTTTATTTCTTGAATCTGAAACATGCCCTTATTGTGCAGTTTTTACGGCTCAACGGGATAAGAAATAAAAAACCTGAAGAGATCTCGTTTCCCTTTGGGCGTCCTACTGAGTTCCGTTCAATGGCGTGTCGAAGCGAAGATCAATTCCGCTAGCGCACGACATTACAGTAAAAAGTTTTTTTTCAGCGACGGTACTCCAGCAACAAGAATAGAGATGAGCCCACTGAAGCGCTCGCACACACCCAGACTTCCCCAGCTGGAAGACAGATTCAACATAGCATTAGCAGCCCTAAACGGTCTCTTGAACGGCGCCGCACCGCGAGAACTCAGAACTTCCAACGAAGTCGAGCAGGTATTCGCTGGAGTTCGAGCCAAAGCCAAAGAGGTGAAACAACTCGGTGAACAGTTGGTCACCGTTCTTGAGAACTCAGGGGCCACGGCTGAAGCAACAGTTGTTCGGGACTCATTGAAACTCGCCAGAGCTCGCAGAAGAGAGTTGGCAAGTTCAATGGACCACAGAAACGAAGAACTCTTGGGAAGTTCGTCACGGAGTGTGGCGAAGAGACCTTCCGAGCAGTCCAAGAAGATCTCGTCCAAGAAGCAGCAGCAGGACACCGCAACCCGGGAAGAAAGGTCCTCAAATTCCCATCCAGCTAAAAGTCGGAGCAAACACGGCTCCAAACGTCAGAGCGGTGGCCAGGTCAGCTCCAGCCATCGCAGCCAGAGTCATCAATGCTCGAGCTACCACAGCCAGAGTCAAGACAGCGAGAGCGACCACAGCCAGAGCCTTCCAAGCGCTAGCTCCCATCGCAAGGATAGGGAGTCTGAGCGCCATGGGTTCCCTGGCCGAGGCAATGAGAAGATGCTCATCGACCTCACAGAAGACCCATCAGTGGTGTTGGCACAGATCACCATTGAGAGGTCAAAATTGAGGTGTGGGAATCGCACGGGGAACGATCAGCCCATCGGCGAGGAAGACGCCGAGGACAAGGATGCACGCACCGGAGCCTGGGTCAACCAAGCGTTCCAACACCGCGTCGTGGAGCCCGCAGGGGGCGCGGCGGCGGTCACGAACTTTCCACCCGACGACACCGCTCACGCGCCCACGATGAACCCCTTTGCACCATCATTCCAGCCCAAGGTTTCCACCAGCTCGCCCGCCGTGGTCTTCGAATCAAGGCCACCAGTGATCGACGGAGCTATGAGGCTCTCGATGATCGAAGACCTAAAAAGGTCGCCCCATCAGCCCTACGCGGGAGAGCCCCATCTGTTTCACAGGTGGTTCAATGCCCTCAGGAAAAGGATGGAAAGGCTCGCCGTCGAGCCTATCGACGCCATCGAGATTCTCACGAGTCACACTTGTGGCGAGCCAAGAATCCTCATAGATGATATAATGTCCGCGACCTACCTGGACACGGCGGCCCTGCTCACCGACATCATCGACCAATTGACGACTCGCTTCGGCGCTAGCGACAAGGTGGCTAACAGCCTGATCGAGCGCCTTGTGCGCGCGTCAGACATCAAGGGGTCAAAAGGCGACCACACGGTCGGCCCTAAGCTGCGAAAGCTCGGCGACGTTTGTCTTTCGGTCCAGCATACCATGACGTACACCCCGGCCCTGTCCTTCCTGAACACCGACATGGGGCTAGCCCCCATCGTAGAGAGACTGCCCTTCTTCGTGGTGGATGCCTGGAGAGGTGAGAGAACTAGGTACAAAAAATTGTCCGGATCACTACCTGGTTTCGCGAGGTTCTGTGAATTTATCCGAACACTGTCGGATACTCAATGCGACAGTTTCGGGGCCTCGAGTCTCAACTGGATGAGCACTCGACACAACGCCTCAGTTCCTCCTCACCCTAAGCCAAAGGCGCCACGAGTGCTTTATACGTCTGCCGAGAATCGTCCCGGCAGTTGCATTCTTCACCAGGGTGCACAGCACAAGACGAGCTCGTGTCAAGCGGTAAGGAAGATGGAATCTCAGAAGAAGAAGGACTTCATACGTGAGCACAAGCTGTGCTACCGCTGCTTAGGGCCTCACTGGGCCAAGCACTGCCAAGAAGTCGTGAAGTGCGACGATTGCGGAGCCGAGAATCACACCACAACCGCTCACCTCAACTGGCGAGCGGCTGGAAATTCGAGTGAAAGCACTCGTCGGGAGAGACCCAGTCGAGAACCGAGCGACGACAGGGCTCAGAGCGAACTCGGGGATAGATTTAGAGCCGTGGCCCTGGCTTCCCGCATACCCACAGCCGAGAAGAGTACATGCAGCAAAGTTGTTCTGGCAGACGTTATCGACGAGAACACGGGTCGGTCGTGCCGCGCCTACGTGATCCTAGATGAGCAAAGCACCACGTCCTTCTGCTCTCCTAAGCTGTTGAACGCCCTCCGCGTCACAACCCCCAAGACGCACTACGAGCTGGAAACGCTGACCGATCAATCCGCCGCTCGATACGGCAGACGCGTGTCAGGGCTGAAAATAAAGGGAGTGTCCGAGGACCAAACGTTCGAGCTCCCACCAATGTTGGAATGCAACTCCATCCCCGATAGAAAGAAAGCAGTCGCGACCTACGAACGCGTCGCAAGAACCCCGGAGATATCGCACTTCGCTCATCATTTCTTGCCCTTGGACAAACACGCAGAAGTCGCGGTGCTCCTGGGGACGGACTGCGGAGACCTGCTCTACAGTCACTCCGACA
The DNA here is from genome assembly GCA_030386875.1 of Morinoia aosen. Lineage (NCBI taxonomy): Eukaryota > Metazoa > Arthropoda > Malacostraca > Amphipoda > Talitridae > Morinoia > Morinoia aosen. The sequence continues at coordinate 42,659,460 of CM059574.1, forward strand.
AACAACGCCGTGAGGCTCCGTTCGTCCACCACACTGCTCTAGGCTGGGCAGTGGTCGGCAAGGTGAACGACGACGTCAGCCCCGAAGGAGAGCACTCTTACACGGTCGCAAGAATCGTAGCCGAAGCCGCTCTCAAAACCTGTGGCCCGGAGGCGTGTCTTGAACCGTTTTCAGGAAAAGACGCCGTTACCCAGCAGCACAGCGATGAGACCTCTCAACCGCGGCCTCCCGACGACCGCGGAGACACTGAAAAGATGAAAAACGCCAGGGCAGAGGAAGACAACCGAGCGGAAGCCCCACCAGCGACGAGATTTATCAACCAGTCAGCAACAAACGAGGAAATGGACGCTCGGTGCGATCCAGACAGCGCATCACCAAAGTCCAAGAAGAGACTAGAACGGGAGCTTCCGCACCCTGGCGATCTGAAGAGAAAGTACGACGCGCACCATGCTGAGCGCACACCTGTTGATAAGAGAGCTCGACGGAACGGGCCAAGCATAGGGGAAGGCCGCCCCGCGGCCCCCGACCCTCCAGGAAACGCCAAGCACCCACCTCCATCTTCCCTTAACCAGCCTCTCAGAACCGCCTACGCGACAAGCTGCCGTCGGAATCCGAAGCGTCGGGACGAGCATGACGCACTCGCCAACACACGAGGAATGACGGGCAGTGTCGAGAAAGACCAGGAGACAACGCCAGGACCCCTCCAAGGGTCCACCACCCGCCAGCGACGGAAAGTTCGACGTTGGTCCGGGAAGCAGAGAGGAATCCTCTATAAGCCACGCCCGCGCAGCAGGTGGAAGGCCACCCACCCATCGCCGAAGACAACACCAACGCGTCCCGCGGGGCGCGACAACTGCGACGAGCACGTAAAGTGTGGCGTCCCACCACTGAACCAGCCACGATGGGTCGTTGAGGACGGCCACTGTGCGGCTCGCACGACGAAACGACAACGACAGGGTCCAACGAGTGGTGCGTCCTGCCACCGAACTGGTCCTCCTCCAGCGCCCCCCCGGCGGCAGTAATTAGTTGGCGCCAGCACCAACTAAAAGAGGGGAGTGTCGCGTCTTACGAGACGCGAATTTTTAAGAAACTCTGTGGCAACATCGGCCGCGGATCCGCGCACTGGTCCGCAAGCCCAACACAGCGTCTTCCATTGTCTAACTTGACCGAGTGCAGACGTTCTCCTAAGATAGAGCTCAAGATTGTAACTTCTAAGTGTAAACGTGTTAGAAATTATTTAATCTTTAAATATTTCATGCGCTGATCTAGATATATGTCCATGTATTGTGTGTTTGATGGTGAACAGCCGGTTCCTAGAGCGTTCAACGATGCTGCTGGCAACCGGCGAAACACCTATATCGAGTCAGACCATTGTAAACAGAACTCCTGTTGCTCCCAGCAACAGGAATTTGCCATTGAGAACCTTTCCTGTTTTTGCAAGTGTGAGTTGATCCGTGCTGCATGGTGAACTCGCAGTGTGGATTGATTTATGCTGCATTGTGAATTTGCAGCATGAATTGATTTATGCTGCATTGTGAACTTGCAGTATGAATTGATCTGCGCTGCATCGTGAGCTTGCAGTGTGAGTTGATTTATGCTGCAGTGTGAATTTGTCTGGAATTATTGGAAACAGAACTCCTGTTGCTCCCAGCAACAGGAATTTGCCATTGAGAATTTTTCCTGTTTGTGCAGTGTGAGTTGATCTGTGCTGTATTGTGAACTCGCAGTGCGAGTTGATTTATGCTGCAGTGTGAATTTGTCTGGAATTATTGGAAACAGAACTCCTGTTGCTCCCAGCAACAGGAATTTGCCATTGAGAATTTTTCCTGTTTGTGCAGTGTGAGTTGATCTGTGCTGTATTGTGAACTTGCAGTGTGGGTTGATTTATGCTGCATTATGGATGTGCAGTGTGAATTGATTTATGCTGCAATATGAATTTGTCTGGAATTATTGGAGGATGGCAGCAGCCAATACTTGCTGAGAGTGAGCATAATTAGTTAAATTGACACTTTCAAATATAAGCAGCTAGATAGAACTGATAACCCGTGATTCTAGAAATTGCGTAGCTCGGACTGAGATTAGTTCTCCTTTATTTGTCATAAAAAATTTTTTTATGTTTATATTAAATTGGCTCATTACCCTTGAGCTGGGCTGAGCAAGTTGCGCCAGTCAGCAAGGTGGAAGCCTAGAGCTGAAGTGAATTTGAGGTAGACTGAGAATATGTCCGCAGGAATTCTTAATGTGCCCATGCCCGTGTGACTTTGTGTGCCTAGGTTGATACTAGCATACGTATGATTTACACGGCTTTTCACACGAGTGATGGTAGGACTGTTTCTCAAGCTTAGGACAAAGATATAATCATAGTATAAATTCCTGCTGTAACGTTCCTTCAGCATCAAAAACCTAATTATTTTGTGTATTCCCCCAGGTAGAGTAAAGCAAAACTAGGATAGCCTTTCTATCTATATGTAGGTTGAAATTGAAGACTTATATGGCGTGAGAATACCATCCCCCAAAAAAACGTGAGTATGCGAGAGTAGACTGTCCTCTTTTGACCACAGTGCACAGTATGTGCACAGTGCAGAAATTATGGGAGGCAAGTAAAGCAACTTCCATGTGCATATTATGACGTGTGATTTTACATTGCCGTGTGCAAATGCATTTCAAGTTTGAATGGTCAAATTTCTAGTTTCCACCTCAAATATACCAGTGCTTGTTTCATTTGTTGTGCCTTTAGTCTTATGTGAATAAGATGCGATTCTACATTGCCGTGTGCAAAAATGCATCTCATGATTGAGAAGTCAAATTTTATTTTCTGCCACAGACTCTTGAGACTGGCGTGGTAGATCATTATCATTAGAATATCTTGTTTGGTTCTAGTGATAGCTAGTTGCCCCTCGAGCATTAGTCAGTTGTTTCTCTTGTTTGTTCATGAAGTCAGGAAATGTCATTGTGGTCATTTGTAGAAGTTTTTTTTTTTTGAACCTATAAATTTCTTGATTGTGCAGTCAATTGCAGATTCTTTCATTTGAACCTAAGATGTATTCATTGTGAGTTTATTCTTAAACTTAGAAAGTGTCCTTGTGTGCGATTAGCCATAATTTCAACCATAATTTTCAACCTAAAGATGTCATTCTGCGTTGTCCTTAAAATTCATTTTTGAACCCAGAAATGTACATTTCGTGCTGTTAACTATAGTTTTTATTTCTTGAATCTGAAACATGCCCTTATTGTGCAGTTTTTACGGCTCAACGGGATAAGAAATAAAAAACCTGAAGAGATCTCGTTTCCCTTTGGGCGTCCTACTGAGTTCCGTTCAATGGCGTGTCGAAGCGAAGATCAATTCCGCTAGCGCACGACATTACACTTTTAGTGATTATCTAAGAGCAAAATCGGGGATCAAATCCCTGGAACCATGGAAAAACACATGACTTAACAAGACATGGTTCATGAAGCAAAAGAAAAAGAATTACAGCAATTAAGAATTTCATAGAAAGAGAACTAATGCTTCTTTAAGTACTCCAGAACGTCTCTATAACTGTACAAGAAATAACAGAGAAAAAATTCCAAGGTTTCATTGATATAAATCCTACTGAAAATCACTGATAAATGTCATTTGCAATACTAAAAATTTATGGAATAATCTCCACAATAAAAGAAAGAAACACTAAACGTTTTGCTTGCACAGAAAGGAAATATGCGCAAGATGAAAACATGAAAATCAGTGCGGCGATTAACTCGGCGGCTCTACACGTCGGCATTCGCCAAGCCGCCGGCATAATTTGTACGCACTCACGAAAGGCAAATGGTAGTGGGTGTTTTTGTCACAAGAATGAACAGAATGGAATTAAATTTTTATTGAAATGATTTAAATTGAAATAAGTACGATTAAACGCGATTTAAGGAGTATGAAATTAAAGAAAAGGAAACTAAAAGAAACTTTAGCAAGCATGTGCATGAATAATCTGCGTACTCTATTAGTTCGTACGAAATTATTGAAAAGGCATTCATACTTATTACACGTCACACATTTAAGAACCTACTACTAGTATGTTTGTAAAGAATCTTATTCGAAAATGCGTAAGATACGATTTTTGAATCGCAAAATCCTAACGCGACGGCAATCTGTGCGTCGCCATTTTTAAGAACAAGGAACCGGCACAAAAACGCCAGCGGCTCTGTCGTGCTCTAACGAGTATTTATATGATCGAATTTCAATCTCGACATGAACGCTGCAAGTGTATGACTTTCAGTAAGGGAAAGACGTAGTTTAGTATTTAGTATAAATTACTGACACACGAAATACACATGGCGTAAAAATTCACGCTAAGTCATGTTGAGGAATTCTGAATGAGAACATGCTACATCCATTTCCACGCACAATTACGCCTCTTAATACCAGCACCGTCACTATTTATACTCACTGAACACGACGAAAAGGAACACGATAATTTTCTAACACATTTTTACTCACGAGAATTTGCTGTAACACCGCTAGAGTAAGACGCCAAAGTAAGAGTGGCTTTTTGAAGAAGAGACGCGCAACTGCGCAGTATTGCCACCAGAGGGCTCCTCTCTCGAAAAATGTCGGGTTTTATTTTATTGTTTCATGCATGCATTTACACAGAAACTTCAATGATTACGAATTAGAAGTAGAAAATAATTAATAATAAATTATAGTAAGATTTTTAATGCTAATAATTAATTTATTTAAGTGCGAATGGGAAAATTTATAATTCTTACGCTTTTGTAGCGATTTTCTACATAAATGTAAAATGTATATATGCATATGTATAACAAAAAAAAATAAAAAAAAATAAAATAAATAAATAAATAACAAAAAAAAATAAAAAAATAAATAAAATAAATAAAAAAAAAATAAAAAAAATGAAATAAAAAAAATAAATAAATAAATAAAATAAATAAAAAAATATATATATGTATAATTATGTGTGTATATTGTATATAGGGACTTGTAGGTGAGCATAAATTTCCCCCATTTAAAATGTATATTGCTTGCCGAGGGCTTTTATCGCCTTCCCACTAAAAAAAAAAAAAAATTACAATAGAGCAGAGTAGACGCGGCATAATTAAATAGATGAATCTTTTCTAGCATAAAAAACCCTGACGGGTATTTTCCCTCGTTAAACTAACAAATTAGTAGTATCAATCGAACAAGATGCACAAGATCAACTAATTATGCGTTAAGCGCCTTTTTCTTCTTCCACTATCCTTTTCCTTTTCTCTTCTCCTTTTTCTCTTATGGCACACACTGTGCCAAACTCTAATTCTCTTCTTTCCTATTGTCACCGCCCCCCCCCCCCCCCGGCCTGTCTTCGCACTGCGGCTCCGATCTTCAAAACACGCACCGAAGACGCTCCGTCAGCTACAGCCTACAGCCTCAACTGCCTCTGCTGATGCTTGCCGCTTCACACTCTGTAGTCACTCTACCGCTGTCCATGCTGCCACTCCACATCACTTGACGGTCCTCCAAGACGGATCTTAGTGCATTACTATCTGTCAGCAATATTTTCCTCGTGTACCATTGCTGTCTGCGTTATTTCTAATAGAACAGCATTTATTCCAGTTATGTTTTCTTACCCTGTCGGGTTCGTTAGCACAGTACCTCAGGTACTCGCTTCGGGCATTGATAATCAAAGTCCTTAGATATTCATAGTCTGCCTGGAGTGTAAAGTAGCCTGAGGGAGAACACCACAACTTGATATTATTTTAGCCTTTTTCAGTGCGATTATTACAGCTGTGAGCCATGTGGCAGAACAAATAAAAGGCAATGGAAAATACAACTCATTTTCAGGCCCAGATAATAAAGTTTACTCTAAGGATAGAAGTATCCTCAACTTTCTGATAAGATCCAAGAAAGAATGAATAAGGAAACTGAGAATTCTAGATCTCTTGAACCGAAATTATAAGTTAGTTGATTTACCAATAATCTAAAGAGTTATGCCTATGGAAAATAATGCAAAAAACTCTATTCAGTTCCAGATTGTGGTCGGACTTGGTCGTGGACCGACGTGCGCGAGAAATGGTGCATTAATCGTTATAATGCCTTTGAAATACAAACTTTCCGAGCATACAATTTTTTTTCAAATCAAATAAATATTATAATTTTTTCCGTTTTCTTATTTTTTCGTGGACTCGATCACGAGGCGTTATTTCCATGAGACATCGGATCAGCAATGATTAATATTTTAGTTGTTCCATAGCGAGACATTTAGATATCAAACGTAAATGTTTAGGAAAATACTATGTGGTTGTGTGGTTGAGATTTTCTCGAAAATCAATTGCCTACAATTTAATATATTACACACTAATGATCTATTCTATTTAATCTATCGTCCATAATAATGCTAGGAATGAACGTTCTGTGTTTGTATATTTATTCGTGTCACACTCTTAAGAATAGATATGAATAAATTAGCACTGGCGGTCATGGTTACAGTTCACTGGTAAATTAATACATTCATTTTCGCCTTACAAGTGCACTATAACTACCACTACAACTTTTTCACTTCATATTAATCCAAGTCAAGTTCCATTTAATCCGAGTCAAGTTCAAATCAATCCAAGTCAAGTTCAAATTAATTAATCCAAGTCAATTTCAAATTAATCTAAGTCAAATACAAATTGATCCAACCCTAAGTTGAGTTAAGAATTGACGTAAACACTCGGTTTGAGCATTTTTTGTGTCAAATATGTATCTATTGGATGTGATGAGCAAGACAATCATTTTTTCTTTTATCAAGGAATACATAAAAATATCCGCCTGTGCTGCAATTTAAAGACAAGCTGTCGTAAAATGTGCTAGGTATCCAGCATCATGAGGCAGAATGTGATTCAGATCTTTGAGCGGCACAAAAGGTACAAATCAATTATAAAAACTTAGTATTATATTTCACATTGAAATTGTTTTAAAATTCTACATTAATGGCAGTTTCCATTTAAATATTTATATCCAAAAGGTAATTTTATGTCACACATACACATATTAGTACCGAGGATTTATTAACACTCTTATAGAGATTTATATGCTCGAAATTTTTACGTTATCACATACATAAAATCATATATGCGTGCAACTACAAAAGATTACCATCGACGATATATAGATTTAATCTTTGAAAGAAATATAGAATGAAGTCTTTTTTTCACTTGTTCAAACGAATTTCTTAAAAACAAGTTACAATTGTTTCACCTACATAGATGACATATTTGCCTGGGCCTATTAATTTGAAGGGATGGCAACATTTTTATTTCTAATACAGGAATTTATCTGTGTAGTAATGTACTCATATAAATTGTAATCAAACGGTATCGGACATAATTACTCAGTGAATCGCATTTGTATATTAGTTTTACAGATTAAATCTACATATCGTCCTATCGTCGTGATAAATTGCGCCGGTGCACCTAACGAGTGTTAATACTATGTATACGACTCATATTTAAGAATCTTCCAGGGTAGTTTGACATTGACTAAATGAGTCATGACGGCTGCGTAAAATGCTGGAGGTCCATTGCTACGATGCCAATTGTTTTCATTTGTTTGGTTGTGTCAAGTTTGCCGACGTTATGAAGAATTAAAGGTATGCTTCTCACACGAGATTGTAAGAAAATTTAGAACGCCTCCCCCGGCTAACTTTTTCGCCGCCTGCATGCATATTTTTCACACCCCGGTAATTAAATCGCTTGGGTGGCGAAAAACATGCATGCTTAGGCGAAAAAGTTAGACTGGGTCAGGATGATGTCTGAGTAACATGGCTTTTTACTTCGGACGTGGTTTTCATCATGAAGATAGCCAGGCAGAACTCGGCAGCTAGCGCCGTTGTGCACCTTTTTTATTAAGCCTTTTTTTTCCTTTCTTTTCACTTACGTTTTGGTTCAACGGTGCCGTTATTTATTCCTTTTGATAATTCATAGTTATGCAGGTTTGAGCTTCCGCCCAGTCCAGTTAATAGTTCTAGCACCGACGGGTAGACGGCATTCATGGGTTTGCCCTGATGTCGTTGTAAGAATTAATCTTACCTTAAGCCTTAACGTGCCCAAGGGCCACTAAAACGAAAACCTTAACCGTGCCTTAGGGTGACTTAACCTTAAACCTTAATCGTGTCCAAGGGTCACTTAACCATAAACCTTAACCGTGCCCAAGGCCCACTTAACCTTAAAACTGCCTAAGCAGATTAGGGGTAAATTTGTAATCCTAATAATTGCATGCCTTCACTGGATTGGCACCTCTTACTGATTTCCTCTCGAAACTCTAAAAGCTGTAGGGCTCTTCTTCGGCATAAAATAAAGCGAGTTCGTGATGAATAATGTCCCACGAATGAAACTAATGAAGTGTCACCTACTCGCTGACTTTCTTGATCTAAAATTGTTTACTCCTTAGGAAGAATCAATCGTCACAATAATAATATCTGCGTATGTTACGGTTTTTTTTAAATGTCCCCGTCTTCTCAAGAAGTGCGAAGAAAAATAAAGCTTAATCCTTCATTTTCGTTCTCTTTGGTAAGAGTTTCGGGTTGAAATCTAATGTTTATTCTGTTGTTATACTTTCGATACTAAATAAAACAAGGTTAATTAGAAGACCTTTAATCTTGTGGTAATTTTTTCTTCCTGTTGTGTTGGGGCGTTCGCCGCGCAAGTTTGTTTGTTCTCGTTTCCTATTTACTTGGAGAACTGCTACGCGCCGTATTGCAGAAGAATGTTTCTAGTAAAGTATTTCAGATTCTATGGTCGTTATTCTCATTTTTTTCTAATTCTCATCTTTTTCCAGTTGTTGTATTGTTTGTATCACTTTATTATTAAAGGTTAATCTATAAATGAAGAAAACTTCTTTCCCGCACATCGCTCTCGTAAAATCAGTCGTTATTCCAGCATTTAGGCTGAAGACCGAACGTTTTTCTATTTGCGTCGTCACTGAAATGAGGTGAGAGAAAAGGTCGAGTGCAATCATAGTCAGAGCACAGGGCAAACGTCCGCAATTTAGCTTCATTAATGTCAAGGGAGAGATATTGTATTATGCTTCCACTTGCCTACAATACTCCACAGGGGTTGTTTAGCGTGTATACCAACCAGATCCAAGGACATCTTGAAGAAACTAGAAACCGAAGTAAACATACTTTATATCATTGACTGTAGATGTTTATTATTTTTCAGTGCTTCACCTATCATGATCAAATACGCTAAGTTTGCCCAGCAAAATAATTTATTTCTTGTTGACGCCGAGCCAATATTTATACGACAAATGGCGATCGATTTTGACTTCACTTGCAGCCATGACCGACTTGCTTTCAAAACACTGTGTGTGTTGGTGCCTCAAGAAGTGCGTTTAATCAGAAAACTTTGTGGGAGAAATATTTTTCAAATAAATGAAGCCTTTATTTAGGGAGAAGGAACCAACTCACGCTTTCTTTAAGCAATTGTACACACTTAAAAAAAAGACGAGTCAAAGAACCATAGAACTCATTTCAAAAGCTTTGAAGTTCATTTAAGGCTTCAGGTTGAATGTTTGCAACACACTTCAAAGTTTTGAAGCTAAAAACCTTTGAAAATCTTGCATGAGGAGCCTTCGAGGATGTTAGAGTTAGAGTTTCCAAAGTGTTTGATACAGAGTGAAAAAATCGGAGTCTGAACACCATGAACTTAAAAATAAAATCCCTTTAAAATCCTTTCCCTGAGTCTACATGATCATAACTCAAAGTCTCTTCGAGTTGTATTTATGATGGAAAATTACATACTTAGCCGCGTTTGGTGCATTTTGGTGTTGGGTTTCATTTCGGGGCTCATGCCCTATATTCCGGTAAAAATTCGAATTAGCCAGAAAAAGAGCAAGAATGTATATTCTCGCTTGGACATCTTCCCAAAACTGGCAGAGTTCTCTACTTTTCCAACACAACGTAAGTTGACATGGGGTATGAAAGCTGAAGTGGAGTTATGTTGTTGTAAATTTTATATGAAATATAACTTTTACAACGAGGTACTTACAAAAATTCAGCCTTAGATAGAAAATTAAATGAATTCTAATATTCTCAGTGAATACATCAAAAAATGTGATGTCCTTTCAACCATTTTAAAATATTCGCAAAAGGCCGTTTATAAGTTTTTTTTTTTTTTTGCAGAGCTTTTTTAACATTGCGGAATACGTTTTATTCTGTCCCTCTTCCAATGAAAACTTTTTGTTAGCTTTCCAAGATTAATTTCACTGTGCCTTTTATATCAAGGGACATTTACATTTGAAAATAGAATTAACTTTTATAACCTCTTGGAACAGACATCTTTTTCTTCACCTGTACGCTAGAACGGTATCTAATTATTCCCATGTATACCATGTTATCCCCCTGTAGCGATAATTTATTAAAGAAATACCCTGTGCTTTGTAAGCCTGCAGTGTAATGTAATTCAGTCTAAATCAGTAACTTAGACATTAATCTGATTTTAATGTAACGAGCAGCTTTTTTTAATACTTGTATTCACTCCGTGGTATTAATATAGGAGACCTTTTATAAACAAGTTTACTTCCGAATTATGGCGAAGGTATAACAATCGTTGCTCTGGTATAGGTAATTTTTCTATAATTCAACTATTGACTCAATTTGGCTACTTTCTCGTATTTAGTATAAAGGAAGTTCTTGAATACTTCAACCGTAGGAAGCTAAGTATGATATATGCGTACGTGGAATTTGCATCTTAAAATGCATGCAAAAATGTGTAACGCATGCGCCAAAATGCATAAATAGACATTTATCGACATAATCTACAAGTATAAAATACATAATCGACAATAGATATGTGTTTTGGATTTTATAACTTTATTCAACTTTGAATGAGAAAAATTGCATAGGCTTCCGCAGATATAATGAAAAAACGACATAGTTTAACCCTTTCTCTACCATTTAGATACTGTAGGTATTAGTTGAAGATTCTCTTGCTATAGCGAAAGCGATCTCAAGCCAGCAAAGATAAAGGATTATCAAGTGTTGCGAGCAGAAAACGAAAAATCTATACATAAATGATTTTTACAAGCAAGAGACCGCACGCATAGAAACAACAATTTTGGGAGGAATAGGATGGAAAAACAAGGAAGAGGCAGCCATTAAAGCATTAGAAATTGAATAAGTTAAGTAGGTACGAAAGATTCAAGTCTCAAATACCTATCTATGTAGTTAGAGTTAGTTAGTTAGTTAGAGTTAGTTGTTGAAGTTAGAGTGAATACCGACAGAATAATACCAACTAAAAGAAAAGTTATGAGCATGATATTTTATTCAGATTCGGATCTGTAAAATGCGCTACAGTCAAGCTCAGTTATTTTCGCTGAGAAATAGCAGTACAAGTGCATTGATGAAGTCAGGGACAAAACCTCGGTTGAGTGACTATTTGGCGTATCAAACACAAATTTCATCATTAGTGCGTCATAGAATTCTAAATGCGAAAGACCAGTTAGAAAACTAAAATTTCAAAATTATGTCAATATTAAAAATCAATTGTGTGTAGGCATTTCAGGCGTTGGAGTTATGTTTGATAATACATGCGCATCAGATAATGCTGGCAGTAAAATACCTCAGAGGGGAGACTGACCTCAATACCTTCAAAGGGATTTACAAAAGTGCGTGAATTTCGCCGCCAAGGTGGTATGCAACGATAATTTCAAAAGAAGTGATCAACTAGCCCCTCTCCTTAATAAACTCGGCTGGACTCCGATGCAAGGAAGGTTCCTTATACACAAAACCCTATGCGGATTGTCTTATTCCTATTTTCCTCAGAGCAATTCTGAGATAGTGCAGTTCCATCCCCTCACCGTCACCAACCTAAAGCCGAACAGAAACAATAACGTTTAGGTCAACCATCGTTCATCTGCAATTGGCCAGAAGGCTCTGTCAATATCAGATGCCTTACTGTTAAAGATACTTCCCCAGAGTATCAAAATCCATCGAACATTGAAAGAATTTAAAACAAAATCAGCTCGTAACTTTGCGTCTCGACAATAATTGTATGCTGCAGTACATAGTGAAAAAGTAGGTACGAATCTCCTTTACTCATTATTCCATATTTCAATATATCATTCTACATTTTTGTAGTAGGCGTATGCATTATGATTCCTTGTATGCCAATGTTCGAGTACATGCATATGTTCGTATGCGTACATGTTATGTGTATGAATGAAGGCAAGTGTGTGTGCATATACGATGTACAGGGTGTTTCAAAACAAGAAGTACAAAATTTCACACCAAGTAGAAAATAGCCGAATGAACACTTTTTCTTCTATGAAATTTTCCGAAAAAATTCGGGTTTTTGAGATATTAATTGTTTAGTGTTTTAAACGGTGAAATTTAATGACTCAATTACCCCCTTACTCTCTGTTAGGTAGCGTTGGGCGCTTATTATGTTGACGAGAGTGCGCTACGGCGCACTTCTGGTTGTCGAAACTAGAATGCAGAGAGCACAGAGGAGGCTGACTCGAGACGTAGCACCAGAACGAAAGACGCTTGCTCGCTGTTCCAGCTATGAGAAGTAGAGCGCAGGTGAATGAGCGCTCGGATTTAGTAGTGCGAGTATAGGGAAGCTCTTGTGAAGGAGCAGAGGTGTTACAGTGCTTGGTACTGGAGCTTTGGTGTAAAAGTACCATGCCTGTTCTTGGAGCTGTTGGCGTTGCGAAAAAGCGGTAAAGTTAACCTTTGCTTGCTCTGCTCTAAGCTTGAAATTGAAACTTGTATAGGGCTCTAGAGTGGGAATGGGACATATTCAAATGGCTGTACCAGCAGAAATTTTCGTTTGCAGTAAAAACATTCGGTAGAAAAACTTTTCAGAAAAGGTAACGGTGACTTGGAGACTTTTAAAATTCTTCCCTATAAACAAGTGAAAGTAACTGCCATGTGCTTTCGAATCATTGCCTTCGGAGTTTGACTGCGTCAGTATTTTCAATACTATCTACTTGCTGGCTGCGGAAAAATAATTGTGGAAACTTCTATCTATAAATGCCTGCTACTTGAAAAAACTGACATATCAGTGTTACACAATCAGTGATATCAGAGAATAAATAAAGAAAAAATTTCGTTAAAAATTCCTTTATAATAAGGTTAATGTGTTCAGGTACACTGATGAGACCAGCGCATATATGGTTGATTAAATGATAAGACCTTTCATACAGGTTAATACACTGAAAATACCAGTTATACAGGGTTGGTATACGGAAAACACTAGTTATACAGTGTGGGTACACTGATATTATTAGCTGTATCGGGTTGGTACATGATAGGGCTAGTTATACAGTGTTAGAGTTGGTACATTTATAAGACCAGTTATACAGTGTTAGAGTTGGTACATTGATAAGACCAGTTATACAGTGTTAGAGTTGGTACATTTATAAGACCAGTTATACGGTGTTAGAGTTGGTACATTTATAAGACCAGTTTTACAGTGTTAGAGTTGGTACATTGATAAGACCAGTTATACAGTGTTAGAGTTGGTACATTTATAAGACCAGTTATACAGTGTTAGAGTTGGTACATTGTTAAGACCAGTTATACGGAGTTCATATCCTTATATGGCCAAAATATACAAACTTGGTAAACTGATGAAGCTTGTCTGCAGGGTTGGTACTGCGAACATCTCTCACAAGTAGCACGTACTTCGTAGTGATGCAGGTACCGTATCTCCTCTACACTGGCTACTCTACATTAACCGGTGAGTTCTTTTTCTCGTTTTAAATAACTTTATAATAATAACTTTATGATAACTTTATAATAATAAAAGTTATATAATAACTTTTAAATACATAAAAACCTATTCCCACAGTTCAACTGAGTTTCCTCACTAACGATTATTCATTATTCTCATTCGAAAATTTACGCCCGTTTTTCGAGCGGTTTTCTTGCCGCAGAAAGCAAGACTTTGTCAACAGTGTTTTACTCGGACACGCAGCATTTTGTGGTTACTGTCTTTTTTCTTGTCGGTTTTAAACATTCAAATTCACATTGAATAACATTGGAACAATTCGGCAACTAGCAGCCTCCATGACTCCATACCGACCACGGGCAAATTCAAACGCGCCAGAATATCGTAAGCCCGCGTTGATAGCGGCAAGAAGTCGTATTCTCTTTCTGTGCGTGTCGTGTTTCTTAAGCACAGTTTCTTACGACTACTGTCGTGTTTTCTTAAATTAGGTCGATAATTAAAACATAACTTTCACTCGTAAAATGTAGTAATTATTTCCATGTGCTGCGCTCCACACCGGGACAGAGATGCACCAAACGACGGGCCAACTGACGGCGCGTGTGGCTACTCTGGGGGCATGTTGTGTGTGTGTGGGTAAGTGTGTAGAGTGGTAGGGTGTGTAGAGTGGTATGTGTAGAGTAGGGGTGTGGACTGGTGGGGTGTGTAGAGTGGGGTGTGTAGAGTGGTGGGGCGTGTAGAGTGGGGCGTGTAGAGTGGGGCGTGTAGAGTGGGGCGTGTAGAGTGGGGCGTGTAGATTGGGGCGTGTAGAGTGGGGTGTGTAGAGTGGGGTGTGTAAAGTGGCGATGTGTGTAGAGTCGGGTGTGTAGAGTGGCGGGCTGTATAGAGTGGGGTGCGTAGAGTGGGGCGTGTAGAGTGGGGCGTGTAGAGTGGGGCGTGTAGAGTGGGGCGTGTAGAGTGGGGTGTGTAGAGTGGGGTGTGTAAAGTGGCGATGTGTGTAGAGTCGGGTGTGTAGAGTGGCGGGCTGTATAGAGTGGGGTGCGTTGAGTGGGGTGTGTAGAGTGGTGGGACGTGTAGAGTGGAGCGTGTAGAGTGGGGTGTGTAGAGTGGGGTGTGTAAAATGGTGGGGTGTGTAAAGTGGTGGGGTGTGTAGAGTGGGGTGTGTTAAGTGATGAGGTGTGTAGAGTGGGGTCTGTAGAGTGGTAGATGTGTAGAGGGGGGGGTGTATAGTGGGGGGTGTAGAGTGGGGGGGGGGTGTAGAGTGGGGTGTGTAGAGTGGTGGAGTGTGTAGAGTAGGGTGTGTAGAGTAGGGGGTGTAGAGTGGGGGGTGTGTAGACTGGTAGGGTGTGTGGAGTGGTGGTGGGTGTGGAGTGGTAGGGTGTGTGGACTATTGGGGGGTGTGGACTAGGAGAGTGTACATGAGTTTCTACGTGTTAAGTTTCCTTGTTTATTTGTACTGTGTTAACCTTGCTTTCACCTCACCACAACTATTAATTCATGTTGTTTATGAAGTTCCCTGTACAAAAAGTTTAATTTTCTTTGTTTCCACTAGAGGAAAGCTCTCGGAGCAATTGCAACTTGAGGTGAAGTTTCGATTAATTTGTTTTCATTTTCATCCCAATCACATTCGATGCATAATTCTTCCCATGTGAACGCGCAGCTCATTTCCATGAACAGGCACGTCCATCATCACGGTGATGACTTTTGCCAACCGCAAGAAAATCCAACGCCTGTTGGATGCTTGGCTGCTCATGCCATCTACTGTAGTGCAGTTCCCGCAGAGAAACGCTAAGCCAGCTGCAACAATGGGAAGAGCTGAAACTGCTGCTGCTATAGGAAGAGGTGAGCTATCTGCAGCTATGAGGAGAATCGAATCATTTATTGCTATTAAAAGAATTGAATTTAAACTATTTATTTACTACTTGCGATACGGCTGTAGATTGTTTCTTGAGTCTAGTACAATGAAAACATCTGAGTATATATGCTTGTTTGCCCGAATAAATTCAGTAACTTCTAGGGCACCCTAATCAAGAACGCGATTCTACGGGGTACTATTACCTTTAACCTAGTTCACTGAATTATCTTCAGCTGTAAGAAAAACTGGACCAGAAAATCAAACAAGCTGCCGACTGCAAACTCGGACAAGGTCTGGACAAGAAGCTGCAGGAAGCGCTGGACTGTTTGGTCTTGAAAATAGCCCTCCAGATATGCAGTTCAGCAGGGCCCAGTTTCGATACACGGTGTTAAGCCTCGCCACTGCCTTCCTGTACAGCGTTGCCATATTCGGGGGCCGTCAGCCGGTGTACGCCAAAGTTATGCTGGTGAGATAGCTTCGGACACTTCATCACGGATATGCAAAGGCTTTTTATACCGAGTCATTTGCCCGAGTGCTAATAAAAGTTTCGCTTGCTGCACCAATAATTGTGCTTTTCGTCGTCAAATTTAAATTATAACAAAGTGGCAAGCGTTGATTTTCTGTGCGTTGGCCACCAGTTCAGACCCTAGAATATTTTTGGAATTGGAATCAAATTAAGGCTGGCGGGGAATGATTTTCCCAGCTTTGAGCGCCTAAGGTCGAGCTTTCCCTTTTTTATGTGTGCTTTTTGAATGAATTTTGAATTGCATATTGAACAGTGAACCTTTGGATAACTCATGTGAACTATCAATATCGGTGAAATGCATGCAATACATTGGAAAATAATTTTTTTGTAAAGAAGGATAAAAGCCTGATGAGTTACAAAAAATTTAAAAAAATATTCGAACTTAAATTTTCAATTTTACATTTTGTTCTGGTGACATTTTGATGACTTTTTAGTGTTTGGTAGCACGTTTGATAACCGTTGGCAAAAATCAATATCTTAACATTCGATTGAGCTTGACGTAAGTTTTGAACGTCTGGATGGTTGACTTTTCTACTTGGTCGCCTGTGGTTTCATTTCAAATTTTCTAACCTTTCTTTCAACAAGTGCCATAATTCGGTGTACGAATGCTTGACCTTCAACGTCAATTCCGTTCGCGTTTGTGAAACGTAAGGTCTCGATCTCAATGTACGATCTTGATTGTCAATTATCGCAGTTCCTGAGACCAGGCAAGGCTCTATTTTCAAATAGCGTCAGTAAATCACCGTACACGCGATTGCGTCTTCCTCAAGTTTTCAGCTGCGTATAATTGGTGCAACATTGACGATCAACGTGTTCTTTTCTTCGCAATACTGCGAACCTGAGCATTATTTATGCTATGACCCTCTCAGGCTAAAGAAGAAGTCGATTGCTGAGAAACCGAACAGCATCTCATCACTGCGATAAAAACTCTTTTCACAATACCCAGTCCAAATTCAGCAAGTAAATACATAACTAAACCTAAAACCGCAGAAAATTTTTATGACACTCTTTCATTTTTACGGCTATTTTAAGAATCCCCCACCTGCGAATGAAAAAACGTGCACGCCGAACGAAAAGGTTAACAATTAGCGAGACAGTTCGAAAGAGACACGGAACGGCATCGAAACCCATAGAGAGAAGAAGGCCAGCGCACTCAGTCCATGTCACGGTAGAGGAAACAAGGTAGGGTCATTTCTATGAGAGAAAATACACCTCCTCTCGTTCGGCTAGCCAATAGAAAGGCTTTATTTAAAACAAACTATATAATGTCACCAAAACACCATGTCGTTAGGCCAATAGAGGCGCCAGATTTGGGGGTAGCAGTGCTACCAGATGCCATATGAGCGCTGATATGGATTCGTTGCTGTGACGTCAGCAAACCCACACCGTCAACGAAAAAAATACTGGTTTGAACCTACCTTGTTTCCTCTACCGTGGTCCATGTCACACACCCACGCTGCCCAGGTGCTGCTGTGCCCAATGCTGGTCCGGGTCGAGCTGAGCCTGATGCTCTACCTCCTGATGGCTGCTACCGTGGCCGACAAAACGCGTCTCTTGAACGCCAGCCTTGGACGAGCTTTGCGTTGTGGTTTGACGCGCGATGTTGCGGAGCTTAGGCGATGTTGCCTCTTGGCCAGGTGAGGGGTGGCCTCTTGGTCAGGTGAGGGGCAGTCTCTTGGTCAGTTGAGGGGCGGCCTCTTGGTCAGGTGAGGGGCGGCCTCTTGGTCAGTTGAGGGGCAGTCTCTTGGTCAGTTGAGGGGCGGCCTCTTGGTCGGGTGAGGGGCGGCCTCTTGGTCAGTTGAGGGGCAGTCTCTTGGTCAGTTGAGGGGCGGCCTCTTGGTCAGGTGAGGGGCGGCCTCTTGGTCGGGTGAGGGGCGGCCTCTTGGTCGGGTGAGGGGCGGCCTCTTGGTCAGGTGAGGGGCAGTCTCTTGGCCAGGTGAAGGGCGGCCTCTTGGTCAGTTGAGGAGCGGCCTCTTGGTCAGTTGAGGGGCGGCCTCTTGGTCAGGTGAGGGGTGGTCTCTTGGTCAGGTGAGGGGCGGCCTCTTGGTCAGGTGAGGGGCGGCCTCTTGGTCAGGTGAGAAGCAGCTTCTTGGTCAGGTGAGGTACAGATTCTACGTCAAGTGAGACTCGGTATTTTCTCACGTACAATATGTCTGTTCCATTGGTAACCGATACTTTGAATTATAGAATAGCTATTATCATCATTTTCAGTGCTCTAGTGTTATCTGTTAGCTATTTTATGCGTACATCACATTTTCTTACTGTAGAATGGGTGTAATTACAAAAGATATCAATTATACTGCTAAAATGTAAGCATTTAATGCTAATAATATCATTAATGGTAATGGTAATAAAAAAATCTGAAATGAAATATATAGAACAAGTCATTCATTCCTAAACAATCTTCATACCTTTTCATGGTACCCAAATCCTCAAAGAGTATCCATTGGAGCGGAGGCGACAGTGCTGTGAGTAACCTCATTTCCTCTGGCCCATCAGAAACGTGGAGACGATGGCGCAGGACTGTCTGAAGTTATCGCTCATCGCCAACTACACCAACAGGATCATATCCCTCGTACTCGCGCTGTCCAACTCTGCTTTCCAGCAGCGCAATGGTCTGAAATCAGACTTATTGTCCAACGTACACCCACTCACTCTGTACAACATGGGAGTAACCTTCTGGGTCCATTTTGCCGGACAGCGTTATGCTGACGAGGTGGGACGGCGGAGAGTATTGGTGGGTTTACCGCTAGCTTATATTGCTGAATTGCATTTGTGTTTCTCGCTGGATTGTGGTAACATTAATTGGGGATTACCCGCTAGGTTGTGACTCTTGTGTTAGTGTGTTTCTCGCTTTATTGTGTGAGTAGTATGGTGAATTTCTCGTATGCAGAAAGTGTAGAACGTGTGGATGAGTTTCTTGCTAAGTTGCGTTAAAAGTTTTGGTGAGGTTCTCGCTAGGTTAAAAGGGCGGAGTTTTCTGTCTCGTGAATAATGAACTTCTGGGTTGTGTGCAGATAAACGCCACCAAAACTGTACTGGAGAACAATGAATGCCCAAGTCAGCCGACGAAAGCAGAGGTACTGCAGCTACTCCTTTTTATGTATTTAGATGTATTCATATATTAGGGTAACAGCCCTTCACTTAAACAAGACAGTCAAAGAAGAGATTGTGGAAAAAAATTAACACGAAACACCGTATAATAAGGCTATTTTTGTAAAATACCGTGAGGTCCTATGGGCTAATGCATAACTTAGCAGTAGACATGCGTATAGTAACAGTACGAGCTCATACCAGTGACGTTATGATTTACAAGTTTCCGTATTGAATGTACACTGTAGATTTATGCAACATAGTATAATTATTTCTGGGATTTTTCTTTCATCCGTCCCCAGGCCGCTGAATTTCTCGCCCGTGTTTCGACGCCCATATGTTTTTCTGCGGGCAAGATGGCGGACTTCACAACAGCTGAGGCTTGGAGGGTACGTGAGTGTCTTGAATAATACTCGGTAGGCATTATCAAAATACGATAAAAAATGATTATAAAAGAGAATTGCTATTAATGTAAATTTTCTCTAATAAACATTAACTTCGGATCCTAAATTTTGCCAGTACATTTGAGAGTGATTTGTGTTTAAAAAATTAGAAATTAATTGACGCGCGTTCAAACACAAAAGGAAAATACACATGCGTGCGTACAAAGAACGTTGAGGGTCACTTTCTTCCGTGCTCTGTGCAGACGAAACCAAATCCATTTTTACTGACTTGTGCTTGGTTTCTGGCACCGCAGGAAGTGCAGTTCCACGTGACCCTCACTACGGTCCTGATCCAACTCTTCGAGGGCGAAATCGCGATTCAGAAAACTCTTTAATTCCTCTCGATGTTGTGGCTGTAGCTGCCTCCACTGTTGCTGCCGGTGTTGTGGCTGTAGCTGCCTCCACTGTTGCTGCCGGTGTTGTGGCTGTAGCTGCCTCCACTGTTGCTGCCGGTGTTGTGGCTGTAGCTGCCTCCACTGTTGCTGCCGGTGTTGTGGCTGTAGCTGCCTCCACTGTTGCTGCCGGTGTTGTGGCTGTAGCTGCCTCCACTGTTGCTGCCGGTGTTATGGCTGTAGCTGCCTCCACTGTTGCTGCCGGTGTTGTGGCTGTAGCTGCCTCCACTGTTGCTGCCGGTGTTGTGGCTGTAGCTGCCTCCACTGTTGCTGCCGGTGTTGTGGCTGTAGCTGCCTCCACTGTTGCTGCCGGTGTTGTGGCTGTAGCTGCCTCCACTGTTGCTGCCGGTGTTGTGGCTGTAGCTGCCTCCACTGTTGCTGCCGGTGTTGTGGCTGTAGCTGCCTCCACTGTTGCTGCCGGTGTTGTGGCTGTAGCTGCCTCCACTGTTGCTGCCGGTGTTGTATGCCTGATTACTGCCTTCTACACTGCATCTAATGCTGTAGCTGCTGCTGCCTTCTACTCTGCATCTGGTGCTGCAGCTGCTGCTGCCTTCTACTCTGCATCTGGTGCTGCAGCTGCTGCAGTTATCAGTATCTGCAGCAAGTGTAGTTTCACCCATTTCAAGCTTGGTGCGGGAAATTCGCATCAGCAACGGGTTGCAGACGAAGAGTCATTTCCTTCCATCTATAATGTACTTTCTGCCTCATTTGCAGTGTGTTTCGCTCCTACAGAGACGTTCACGTCCATGGCATTGAAAATGCCTGCATCCATTTGCAGACCTAAGCATTTTGAGCTCATTCAATTGAGAGCCATATTAGCATTTAGCTTCACCCAGTCAGAGTGCAGGAAAACGACTTAATGTTGTTAGATTAAAAGATTTAACTAAATCACTAGAGGCACGTATTCCGAATATTACCCACGAAATACTAAATGCTTGACACGCATATTATTGCAGGCGTGATATGATTATGACATAATTGTATAAAACTCTTCTATCACGAATAAAGGCCCGGTACAATGTGATGCCGTGACTAACCTCATACTCGTATTGTCGGCGCCTTAGCTTAACTCTTACTCGCATGAGACTCCTGGTTGTATGAGAGTCCTGGCTGTATGAGATGTTTTGTGTGAGTTCTAGGCATGCGAAAGTCTTGATTGTGTGTGAGTCGTAGTTGTGAGAGCCGCTGTAGCTACCGCTGTTGACACCGCTGTGGCTTTGGCTACTTGTCTGCTGCTGTTGGCAGAGTAAATAAATTCGCTCTATAGGTGACTTCCTTCATACTTAACATGCGAGCTTCTTAATTCGCCTCTTTCTTCACTCTTAGTATACTGCGTGTTAAATTATGTACGAAATAACATTTACATACTTATGCCAAGAACCAAGTGATTAATTTACATGAAATTGTCAAGGAATGCAGCTTTTTTAACATGCGCATCATGAAAAAAAAAAACGTTTAAATTAGCGGAATGTAAACAAACTGACGCCACATTCACTTGAATCACGGTGTTCCAAGTGCTCGAAGTTAAAAACGAGGTGATCTAATTTTCATGTATCGTGAATGGAGCTTGACCGAGTCTGAAATGGGTATTATGACATTCGAGTTAGCAAAAGGCTTAACTGTACTCGAAACAGCTAAAATGATTTGTAGATATCACCATACTGTGTAGAATTTTACCGCTGATCTGTCAAAGGTACGTCAGAGGGTAAATAAAGCTCAATCAAGAGCTTTTACGAGCCGTTTCATGCTACGAATTAAACATGAAGCTCCGAAGAGCCCTGCATATGCAAGCGGACGTTTTTTACCGCATTGGCTGTAAGGTTCTGCCGAAAAAACTCGATGTCGTCATCTAAAAGGGCTTGCAAAGTACGTAAAACCGATGTCAAAGTCTCAAATAACAAAAAGTGACTTGCTAAATCGACTTAAATGGGCAGAGGGCGACATTAGGATCTTCTTGTTAGAAATTTGTTCACCGATGAAGCGCGTACTGCTCCTGATGCCCTCGTGGTTGGAAAAAAAGATGGACGGTAATCAGACGGTAATCTCTATCATTGTTTGAAGCGCCAACTAGGTGGTGGGGGTGATTATGATTTGGGCTGGGATTATTGGAAGAACCTTAGTTTGCCCATAGAAAGTCCCACGTGACATTGAAATGCCTTCAAATGCACACAAAGCTTCTTAGCGGGAGCACCTTGAACCGGGGTTGAAGAAACAGAAAGAAACACTCAGAAAAAATATTTTCATGCGAGAAAATGTCCATCGCATGCAGCTAATAAAACTACGGAGTACCTTCGGAAATTTGAGTTCTGTGGGCTTCGAAAGATGAAGTGGCCTGCAAGTTCTCTTGGCTTAAATCCAATAGAAAGCAAGTGCAGCATTCTGAAACGACTTCAAACAAATGGTCGCAAATTGAGGGATGAGTTGCGGGAAGTTTTTCTTGACATGTCATAGAAAATTCCTGCGGACGAGATCTCGCAATTAATTAGCAAATTCCGAGGACCAACGATTTCATTTAGTCCCTTCTTAGAAAGGGGGGAAAGGAAATTACTTATGTGAAAGGTTTTTTAGCTTTCCTAATTTATTCGACCCTGATGTCTATTGTTTCACATAATAAAGAGCAATTAAATAAATTATTTTCCAGATTCCATTGGCCTTAGCAACCCTCGATAATAATTTGGCGTACTAAGATAACCAGATGAACAGAATGGATGCTATAATTCATAACCACCTCCACATGTGATACGCACTGTAAAAGTGTTAATTGTCCCCCCAAGTTTCAGATAAGTTCATGTCTTAGTTTTTGACTTAATTAGGAGAATTTTCTCACTGATAATTTAACTTGCAATTTATTTCGAGTGCTACGTATTTCAATGTAACGATTGAAATGTTTTACAGCTATCTTTTTGCATACATGTTTGCTCTTCTTCATGGGTTCTGTGCACCATGTATAGCTTTTATTCACACTTACCATACGTACGTTACATTCAAGATATTCAGTGTTCCACGTACTATGCATAGTATGAGTTTCTGTGTATTCTACACACGTTTGCAGCTTGTTTTATGCAAGTCATGTCTACGTAAGGTCGATAGCTAAAAATTTAGCCCCATTAATAATGCCGTCCATTTAATCGC
Source organism: Morinoia aosen (assembly GCA_030386875.1). Classification (NCBI taxonomy): domain Eukaryota; kingdom Metazoa; phylum Arthropoda; class Malacostraca; order Amphipoda; family Talitridae; genus Morinoia; species Morinoia aosen. The sequence continues at coordinate 42,682,587 of CM059574.1, forward strand.
ACTTGGTGTCATAAACGTTTTACAAGTTTAAATAACTGTCTATCTGAAGTACACGTAGTATAAAATAAACAAAATGGCAGATTTTCCACGAGTGAGAAGGTTTTTGCACACTAGCTACGACAGTGTTGGCACATCGCCAAAGTAAACAGCAAAAATGAAGTGCTTCTAAAACATGCGGTCAAATAAAAGACATCTGCTCCATAGCTTTGTGTTCTAATCTAAGTTTCTGTCCGAAGCCAGCCTGCAGTGTGAGATGAGCGTATCTGTGATACAAGCTCCAGCCCTATATATTTTGACGGGCCGTGTTCACGCGGCCTCATCAACTCTCGAGAGATTGTATTTTTTAATTTCTTACGGCCTTTCTCTCATTTCGCCCTCTTTTTTATTTCAAATAATGGGGGGGGGGGGGGGGGGTGGACTAGTTATTAATATATTTTCAAGCCAGTCCAATGTGGGATCTCAACATGTGGTATCACTCACACCATAGTGGAAACTTACTCGTACCTTTTTTCAAGAGCTACCACGCCAGCGTACTCCAAGGAATGTACTTCATGAAGGAACAGGTAAGTCTAAGTTCAGGTGTAGTCTTCGAACGAATGGTTGTGAAACTTTAATCCTGAAATGGGAAGTGCAAATAGAGACGTCTATTATCACAGAATATCCAAGAGACTCAGTCATTAGCTTTACGTCGCTCGTGTGATTTGGCTGAAGAAAAAGAAAGGAACATCTAAAACCATCTAAGGTTGTCATTATGATGGCAAAGAATTCGTAAGTTTTCTTGATTCAGAAATATTTACAGCGAGAAAAATAACATTGAAGTCATTTCATTTTCAGGGCATACTACTACAAAGAGCTGTCTCAGATTCTGATATTTAATTCTTCATGCCTCTAAATTAATTCTAATTAGACCAAAGCGCTTATAATATCTTAAGTGTAGTCCGGCAAACGCCAAGTTTCTTCAAACTCTCTTAAGATTGTTTGCGCAGGAAACAAGCACTAGCTTTTAGTTATTGATAACAATATTCTTTTATAACTGAAGTTCCTGAAGTAACGAGCTACCTTGTTCATCGAGGATCAACTTAAAAAGATTCCTTGTAATAATTTTTCACGACTTTCTGTGAAGTATTCGTCAAGTATTAACTCCCTTATAAAATTTACCGCATTTGTCCTCCCTGATTTGAAACTAAAAAAATTACCCCAGCACACTAACATTCACCGATGCACTAATATTCATACTCATATTTATTGATAGATTACGAACGAATATCAATGCTGACAATAATTGTCTCGGCTGATATATTATCGTTTGTAATAGAAAGTGTTGGAAAAATGACCTAGAATATAATTTTTCTACACTGAAATTCATTAAGGAGCGAATTTTTCAAAAGTTCTTTTGCTAACATGATAACGTTCTGTCATTGTAAGTGAAGGAAAAATTACCTCGAATCTGATATTTTTACTCTGAAATAAACTAATGATCAATTAGGAAGTTAGCAACATCCGTTCAGAAAATTATGAGCCAAGAATATTACAAGTACGCGAGTAACAAAATTGAAGATCCAGACTAACTCGTGCAGAGTCAGAATTTTTCTGCATAATTTCACGTGGAAAATTCGATAGTTTGAAGATTTTGTTGAGTTTTACTCTCGCATTACCTTCAGTTTTGCCTGAGTGCTTATCTAATAATAATAGAATTTATTCTCGACCCCGATTCACCAGAGTCTCAGCGAATGATGCTGGAGGAAGTGTGCTGACCTTGTTCTCTAAAGTGGCCCCCCAAAAGAACAAGCAACCAGGGCCGTTCATCTATGCTGATAAATGATAGAATGTGCCCCTGAATTCAACTGTAGATATTGTTGGAGCCGTGTGATGGAGCTGAGTCTTTCTGGGATGTCTTTCTTAGTCTTCTAGGTCAAAACCTCCGAAAGTACAAATACGAATTACGAGAAGTATACTTTCAATAGCAGTGATTGCAGCTCACGCTGTCACCGACTGTGCAGCTCGATTCGCTCATAATTAACCCTTTAACGTGAGTATTATTGTACTCATATTGCCGTTATCACAACCACCGTCATTTGACTGGAGCTGCCATCAGGTTGTCTCCGATACCAAAATGATAAAGATACTGCCACTTGACAGTGAACTTCAAAGAACACATTAGGAAATAAATTTAGCTATGAACAATAAATTAAGGCTTCTTTTGAAAGAAGACCATGTAGTCCACGAGGGCGTTAAATGGTTAAGCCTCTCGCTGACCCATTTATGGTCCTATCACTGGCTGTCTGGTGGCTGAGATTTCGCTGCAGGTTCAAGTTCTTTCTCATAGATGAAGAGCAATTAGGCGGCATGCCTTCTTCCCCTCGAGGTAAAGGATGCGTCGAAACAGGTCGAATTCCATGCTCTCATGAGTGACCGCACGGAAATTTAAAATTTTTTACTGAAGAAGGTCGTGAGATTCCCGTCCAAGAGTCGACGCAATGAAGGCTGACGCACCCTTGCCTCTGGACAAATTTCCTAGTGTAGTTACAAGGGTTTCTTGTCAATTTTTCTTCAGTGTTTTTGATGAATTACGATATTCGAAAGAACAATTTCTGCCTTCGACTGGGTGTTGCACCTATTTCTTCAAATTTTTCACCATTTTCCTCGCTGTTTCCGACGAACATCTGATCTTCATTGCTTTCTGCAATGGACGAATTACTTTCTCTTTTCTAATGGAAAGATAGTGTAAGCATTTTGATCGACGATCACTTAATGCCTTTGTCCTTCATACGCTGCAACTCCAAAATGAAAAGCCATCACAAGCTTGCAAATAAACTAAACGCTGACGACATAACTTAAACTTTCCAATGCAAAACTTCTTTGAATTCAAGTTTTTCTGCCACAATTTCGGGCTCACTCTGTGTCGATGTTACGTACTCTTTAGCACCTTTTTCTGTACGGTGTTTGTTGGCAAGTAAATCTTTCATCAATTATTTCTTACCCAACTCATTTCATCGCCAACCATAAAGTCTGTGATTTGTTCTGCTGCAGAAAAGGATTTCTTTGAAATGAAATTGGCTCAAAACCAAATGCTCGTAGTAGAACGGCTCTCTTCCTAAGTGCTATGTATCGGTCGTGAAGATTTTAGAGAAATAATGTTCCTATAACATTTTATGAATTATTTCGGGTATTTTTCTATCACATCCTTAACAAGCGAACAGCAGAAATAATTTTCTCTTGACCACGAGCTGGAAAGAGTTTGGTTGCATTGAACTTTGAACGGTTCTGTGTTTGTTTAACTGGTCTGCTCTGGTAGGCAATACAGGATATCTCGGTTTATCTATATCTCGATTAGTCCACCTCTTGATTTATATAGTTTGCCTCCGTTAACATGCGCCAGTTTAATTTATCCACCGTTCGCGTTCGCGTGTATTCAACAACATTCCTTGTACGAAAAATGTAAAAAAAATATTTGTAAACAAAGGCTGATCTTAATTTCATCTGTCACTCTGCTCATCGTAATATTCTATCAATATAAATGTAGTCGCCATGACTGCATACATAATTGCAATGACTTATTTTATATTTTAACGCTTATGTACTTATTCCAAGTGTTTACCATTTCAATGTATTTTAAACAAATCGGTTTTTAGCTTTTAAGAGCATTAAACAATTCATTTACTTGAATATTTTCATTTTATTTACTTCTTTAGTGCAGGATGCTCGGATAATTATTCGTATGCAGCATAAAGTTTCCACTAGAAGAACAGGTTCACTTTTTCATTTAAATAAAATATGGTACATCGATTTACCGCCATTTTTATTTATCCAGTCCCAACCCAGGAGACAAATCAATAGTTACCTTTAAATAAACAGCTGTTGAAATATCTAGGATTGCTCGAAGAAAAAATTCACTTCCAAGTGATTTCCAAGTCTTGGTGTCCCTTTTTCCAGAATTTTCAGATCATTAAGCTGTTCATCTCAAAGTTTTAACTTGATGTCTTATTTACGGAATATTTAGCTTGGTTGTCTACTTCCAGCTATACTGTGGTGATTTGAACGTTGCAAATTTTAATGCCCCTTATTAAGAAATGAACGCGGATGCCATGGAGTTTATTTCTGTTAATAGAACGAATACTTTGCGCCTCTAACTTCGTTATCGTAAACGTAAATGTTACAAAAAAAATTTCAATCATCAAAATATAAATTTATAGTTAGGTATTTTCTGTAGTGCAACGAAGATCTGCTGTTTTTTTTCATTTTCTTGATGAATATCCCGATCTTCTCTTGATGTTGACCTCGTGTTACTTAGAATTTAGAAAATAAAGGATCAAAACGAGAGATTGAGCGTAGTTCGCGTATTTATGATAACCAACATTATTATCACGATAGCATTGGCCGGACGGAAAAGGATAAGAAACGATTTTCAAATAAATGTCACTATCCAAGAGTTGTTACAAAAATCCTGGTTCCTTATCTATCAAGCATGTTTTTTCATTTCTAGAAGAGGAAAAATTATTCACACCAAGTTCACAATAAATGATTCCTAATTTCAATATAAGGGAAAATGAAAGAATCAAAAACTAGGTCACATCTCAGAACATAGTTACGTCCTGATTGTCACCATACTGCATCTTGTTCGGTAAAACCGAAAGATGGTCTAAACTAAAAAAATAACACGCATTGGTTAAAAAATATCAACAGATAACATGATTATGACCCTTATATCCACATTGAGCCAAACTTGTCTTACGCAGAACGCATTTCACGAACGGACACATGGAATAAAAATTTAGTAAATGATTGATGGAACGCATTTCACAGTCACAGGGGAAAAAGATCACGCGGGATCGTGCTGCAGTCAAGAGATGACACTGCAGACAAAGAACAAGTCTTGAAATCGAGCCGTGTTCCAGGTTACTCGTATCAAGGAGTCGTGATAACATCCCATGAACTAATATGAAAGGATAATACTGTGGTCCTTCCCGCAGAATACGGGCAGGAAACAAGGTGCGAGGCAGGATGGAGGGGTACTAGAGGCGTGGGCAAGAACAGCAGTAACTGAACCTTGTTTAAAAATGAGAAAACATATCTTCTGCAACGAGAAAAGCCTCCCAACACAGCCTGAGCAGAGCAGTGATGGCACGAAATGCATATTAGTAAAACTTACGCATTATTCGAGCAACAATTCCTGTGTCCTTGCGAGGAAGCTTAGGTAGAACGAGGATGTTCAAGATTGTAACTCCATATCATCAGGCTGCGTTGTATCCTTTGGTTCTGTGAGGCCCGCCTCCAGTGACTCGCCCGCCTCCAGTGACTCGCCCGCCTCCAGTGACTCGCCCGCCTCCAGTGACTCGCCCGCCTCCAGTGACTCGCCCGCCTCCAGTGACTCGCCCGCCTCCAGTGACTCGCCCGCCTCCAGTGACTCGCCCGCCTCCAGTGACTCGCCCGCCTCCAGTGACTCGCCCGCCTCCAGTGACTCGCCCGCCTCCAGTGACTCGCCCGCCTCCAGTGACTCGCCCGCCTCCAGTGACTCGCCCGCCTCCAGTGACTCGCCCGCCTCCAGTGACTCGCCCGCCTCCAGTGACTCGCCCGCCTCCAGTGACTCGCCCGCCTCCAGTGACTCGCCCGCCTCCAGTGACTCGCCCGCCTCCAGTGACTCGCCCGCCTCCAGTGACTCGCCCGCCTCCAGTGACTCGCCCGCCTCCAGTGACTCGCCCGCCTCTAGTGATTTGTTCTTTCCCCAATTCAATTCATCTTTCAATCTCTGCAGCTCTTCTTTAGGTAGACTCTTGAGATGAGCGTTCAAACTGAAGCACTGCGCTTGCTTCAAATAGCTGTGCGATGCCTTCTGGAAACCTGGCCGGGGCTGTGAAGCTGCACGAGGAGGCAATATTTTCTTCCCTATACAAGACAGCACTGGTCTCGGTGGCGACGGATTCTCCTGGGCTCTCAAAGCTTTCTGCTTCTTACGCAATGTAGCACGTAATCTCCTCAGTATATTTAATGACGTCTGACGCCCTGAAGTTGTTGCTTTACTGGTGGATGGCACCACCGCCCTCGGCTCTAAGTGAGGTGGTTCTGCTGTCAGAAGGCGTGAGAGAACCGGATGAGCCTGAGCGTATGGCGACCATTTTGGCTGCTGCGGGACTGGAAGCAGCGGTACCGACGGGTCGTTCGTGCTTGTGGTTGCCGTCGAGGTCCCAGACGTACCAGGTACTGAGGAAGATGAGTGAGGGGGTGCCCTGCTAGAGAAAGATGGAAATAAATTAACTCTCCTCTTCTTTCTGACGGGTTTGTTTCCAATTCTGAATTGATCAACCGAATCTCGTTTGCGGGAGAGTGATGGTGGATTTGGGTTTTTCTTGGGACTTGTTCTCGGTGCTGGGTGCAGAGGTGGCGGCATAGCCAAAGAATCGTCGGCACTGCTAGAACTCTGTATCGCTTCTGATGATGTTGCTTTACTTGGCGATGTTGGAATAATGTACGTTGTTCCTTCTTTTTTCTTCTCGGTTTCTCCATCCCTACTTTCAATTTTGTCGTCACTTTCATCATCATCATCATCATCTTCATCATCACTTTCATCATCTTCATCGTCACTTTCATCATCATCTTCATCGTCACTTTCATCATCATCTTCGTCGTCACTTTCATCATCATCATCATCGTCACTTTCATCATCTTCATCTTCATCGTCATCGTCACTTTCATCATCTTCATCGTCAATGTCATCGAATTCACAAGCACTTTTCACTTCTAATTTTTGATCAGTTGCTCTGCTGGAACCAGCAACGTCACTGACAACAGCATCAGCTACGACACTGGCACCAGCATCAGCTACGTCACTGGCACCAGCATCAGCTACGTCACTGGCACCAGCATCAGCTACGTCACTGGCACCAGCATCAGCTACGTCACTGGCACCAGCATCAGCTACGACACTGGCACCAGCATCAGCTACGTCACTGGCACCAGCATCAGCTACGTCACTGGCACCAGCATCAGCTACGACACTGGCACCAGCATCAGCTACGTCACTGGCACCAGCATCAGCTACGTCACTGGCACCAGCATCAGCTACGTCACTGGCACCAGCATCAGCTACGTCACTGGCACCAGCATCAGCTACGTCACTGGCACCAGCATCAGCTACGTCACTGGCACCAGCATCAGCTACGACACTGGCACCAGCATCAGCTACGACACTGGCACCAGCATCAGCTATGACACTGGCACCAGCATCAGCTACGACACTGGCACCAGCATCAGCTACGTCACTGGCACCAGCATCAGCTACGTCACTGGCACCAGCATCAGCTACGTCACTGGCACCAGCATCAGCTACGTCACTGGCACCAGCATCAGCTACGTCACTGGCACCAGCATCATCTACGTCACTGGCACCAGCATCATCTACGTCACTGGCACCAGCATCAGCTACGTCACTGGCACCAGCATCAGCTACGTCACTGGCACCAGCATCAGCTACGTCACTGGCACCAGCATCAGCTACGTCACTGGCACCAGCATCAGCTACGTCACTGGCACCAGCATCAGCTACGTCACTGGCACCAGCATCAGCTACGTCACTGGCACCAGCATCAGCTACGTCACTGGCACCAGCATCAGCTACGTCACTGGCACCAGCATCAGCTACGTCACTGGCACCAGCATCAGCTACGTCACTGGCACCAGCATCAGCTACGTCACTGGCACCAGCATCAGCTACGTCACTGGCACCAGCATCAGCTACATCACTGGCACCACCACTTACATCATCGGAACCGGTTTCAAAACTTGAACCTTTCAAACCTTCAACAGAATGTTCTTTAGGTAAGTTTCCATCTTCATGTTCTGGCATAGTGCAGAGTTGCTCTCACTAAATTTGTGTTTAAAATTTGACTATGCAATTAAAATTTAAATAAAATGCTCCCGATACCTGTCACCACAAAACACGATGGCATTATTAAGTTATAATATTTAAACACGTATTTCTATTATATATACATCCCATTATCACAAAAAATAAAGAGATATTGTAATATTCATTATACATTATGTATTCATCGTAGAGACTTCAACTAAGTCTCATTGTGAACCTCAATTTGTGTACTTTTCTGTTTCATATCTATCGCTTGTTATTTCCATCTAATTTTTTCGCATTCCAACTTTTATTCGTGTAGTTTCACTTGTACGTTTCATACACACATTTAACAACAGGAATGCGAATACTAGACATCAAAACTTTCGATGACACTAATGACATACAGAAGTTGTTGAACGATTACATTTCCTTGTCGGAAGATTTTTGAACCAAATTACTGTGAGAAAATAGCTCCTAATTTTAAGGCATATAGAAATATTCATGACAAAAACAGGTGGAATTCACGCTGACGATTTACAAACAGAACACCAGAATGGGACGTCAGAAAATTAACGAGTTAAATTTTTTATTTGGCGAAGTGAAACTGAGATTAGATTAGACGTTAGTTTAGGCCTCCCTAACCGTTAAAAAAAAGGGTTTCGAAGAGAGGATGGAGAAATGTACCATTTAGTATGGAGATAGGGGAAGGCAGAATCTATTCAGAAGGGGCATAGAAATTAAGTTGAGAAAGGAGTTTATGAAACTGGATAAAAGTAGAAGAAGAAAGTAGTAGGTGCTGAAAAATAAGACAGCAATGAAACGAAAAAATGGTCCTCAACATGACAAAAACATCTTATTTCAACAAAAAGAAGGCCTACCTAACTCTCAGCTCGGGGCCTCACATCTTCCTCCTGGAAGCGCTAATTCCCATAGATACAATAGTTGTAGCCCCCTCAGGTAACGAAACAAGAAAATTTAATTCTATTTCAATGAAATGAAGGCCAACCAAACTTTCAGCTCAGGACCTTGCATATTCCCCCTGGGTGAGCTAATTCCCAGAGATACAATATTGACCTCCCCTTGATTGGTCATCAATCCGAATTGAAGTTCATAGTTTGGCACTAATCTAGGTTAGTCGATTTACATATGCACATCATTTAGTTTTTTTCTTCCTTGATGGAGCTGCCGGCACATTTTTCAGGATTATAATTTTAAAGTTGGCGTATTTTCTAAGTTATCAATAAACATATAGCCAATTTTTTTATGCTCCTATGCACATATTCGGGTGAGAATGTGCGAAGACAACTTTTTAAAATCTTTCGACGCTGCTGAGCAGTTAGATTCAAGGGTTTCAAGTTAGCTTGTGGGTAATATCAACATTACCTTCGTTATTTCTACCTGTTTTTGATGGAGTTTCCTCGTTCTTGAGCAACCACATGTACGGTGGGCTGCAGTTAACGTCATGAGTTCCCTTTACTATTCTAAACCTCAGTAATATTAGATTAGTCGTTAGTTTTAGCCTCCCTACCCGCAGCAACAAATGCTATTCAAAGAGAGGAAGGAGGAAGGCTCCATTTAGTATGGAGTTAAGGAAACGCGGAATCTACGCAAAAAGGGCATAGAAACAGTAAATTGTGAAAGAAGATTATGAAACAAGACCAAAGTTGAAGAAGTAGTAGGTGTTGATAAACTGGACAGCAGTGAACCGAAAGAAGGTGGTCCTTAACATAACAGAAGCATTTTATTTCAGCAAAAAGAAGGCCTACCTAACTCTCAGCTCGGGCACTCGCTTAGTCCCCCTGGGAGCGCTAATTCCCATAGATACAATAATTGTATCCCCCTGAGAGGTCTAAGCCTCAGTTGTTCGGTTTTTGAGAAGGACGTCGCGTTGGGTTAAACTGATGTTCAATTTTCTGGTTAAATTCAAAGTAGAATGCAATTTTGAAAACAGCGAACATTAACTGGATTGTGCCTTCACTTGCTTTTGTTCAAGTATTAATTAAAATTGAGGGTATTTGTTGAGGACAACACACTAATCGATTTTCAAATTTTCGTGGCTTATATAACGTCAATTGCATCAAAATAAACAACTTTTATTTTATGCACTTCCAGTCGCAAATTAGTATTTAACGGTTTATAGCGGTAGGTTAATTACTGCAATTCTAGTCTTTAAGCGGGATAAATCAGAGCAGAGCGTAGCGCTCCGATAGAATCTCTGTTCCGCCGGCTCTAATGCGCGCGAATAATCGTTGGGATACGTTCGGTTACGTTAAGTTAGATTATTTAAGTTATATATTTTACTATATTTGAGTTACCTCATTTCAATAACTCGTTAAACCCTCATTTGCGACGGAAAGTGCATAGAAAAAAAGTTGTTAATTTTGATATCATAATACAATCCTCTAAAATTTGAAAAGCGTTTAGCGTGTTGTCCTTAACATTTATCAAATTGAGAATGATTACTGGTCGGTCAGCAGCATTATGCAAATCCTCTCCGTGTACCACCGGTGGTTCACATCGCGACCAACGCATCAAGCATGGCGGACGACACCCTATTGAGAGACTAGTCTCCTGGTACATCCTTACTCCGCTTGTATTCACGCACATGGAAAGACTATATTTTGAGTTTGTTTATGCCTTCCTCGCCACGTGTTATGTGTTCCCGAGAAAAGAAAGAAGAAGGCGCCATCTAGCATAGGCTTTAAAAACGAAGAATCTCAGCATAAATTGCGTTCTGGCGCAGATAATCTACACATTAATTACCATTTTCATCATAGTATCACTTGGTTCGCGACTTGCTATAAAGCCACTCCTTCAGAGGGATACAACTAATGCATGAATTGGAATTAGCGCTCCCAAGAGAAAAATGCGAGGTCCCGAACAGACGGTTAGGTACGCCTTGTTTTCGTTGAAACAAGGTTGCTTTTTGATTCGTTATGAACCGTGTTTTCCGGTTCACTACTTTTGTGGGTAAATCTGAAAGATATGACAGTTATCGATTTTGTAAATTTCGATGCCTAAGCGTAGTTAATGAGATCGAAATAAGCAAGTTTTCTTCTATGCACTTTCCGTCTCAAATGAGTATTTCATTAGTTATAGCGGTAAATGCCTTACCGCAACTCTAGAGTTTGAAGCGGCAAGTAATTCAAGGAGCACGTCGGACAGCAACACTGCAATGCGCACTCGCTTCCAGCGCGATCGTCATCAAAGACGAAACCAAACCTACCGCTATACATCGCTAAATACTCACTTGACGAAAAAAGTGTATAGAAGAAAAGTTGTTTATTTCAATGTTATTACCATGATTCAAGCAACAAAATTTCGAAAATCGATGAGTAGCTGCTTATTCGAGCGCATTCGTCATCAGAGACGAAACTAAACCTACCGCTATAAATCGTAAAATACTCATTTGCGACGGAAAGTGCATAGAAGAAAACTTGTCTATTATGATTCAATTAATTAGGTTCAGGCACTAAAAAGTGGAAAATCGATAACTGACATCTCCTTCAGAATTACTCTTTCGTGTTTTCAGTACCTTCAATTTTTCTTCAAATTTTATCTTGTATCATAAAATTGTTTCTTATTTTGCCGTTTCTATGCGCAGGGGATCTTGCGTGAGAATACCCTTTGAGCATTGATTCCTCGTTCCCTTATTTGCAAAGTAAACATTGCCTCCATCCTTTTTTTTTAGAACATGTTTGCGGTGGATGGGGAAAGTATGAAATTTTAAACCTAATAAAATTCTTCAGTCATAAATTCTACTGCTTTAGAGTGGAAAGGAAGGAGCACTCAGTATGGAGTGTAGAAATCAGGGAATCTATATATAAACTGTGTTCCCTCACTCGATACCCAGCGCATAAGAAGAACAAGTTAAGAATGAAGTAAAAAAAACAGAAGATATAATAAAAAGGCATAACAATCTAAAAACACAAAGTGAGGCTCTAAAAGTGAACGTGCAGAAGGCCCTTTAGCAAATAAAGTGATCACGCACAAGGAAAACATATTCTAATCAACCACTTCAATATTGGAATACTACAACGAATATTACATTCATGAAGGACTTGGGACAGAAGATATTCGCTTTGCTTCGGTTCAAAACTTGAAAAAAAAAACATGATTGTGACCCAATACACTAGCACCAAAAATATGAAATTTTTCATCTCTATAGTGAATTAATTATTCACAAAAGATGAATTATTTCATCCGAGTGAATTTGGTTGAAAGTCCGTAAACTAATTCAAGTTTTGGTCGCACTTGGAAAACACAAAAGGAGCTTTTGTTACCGCTTCTGAAGAAATTCGTAAAATTGAATTTACCGGCACTCGCTTCACAAAATTTCGATCTAGATAACTGGTTGAGCAATCATTTCAGAAATGCATACGTCGAAGTTGTAATACCACAAAACGAACACCAGTATTGTTGTTATAACCTCACTCTAAAACTGGGCAATTTCGGTGAAATGTTATTACTAAACCCAATTCCTCACTCACTTAAATGCCACTTTTGAATCATCGGTAACATAAATTCTACATTTATTCTAACGTAAAGGAAATAATTCGTTGAGATCTAAGGAAATATGAAAAAAATATTCCTGCTACAACTTTTGCCTCCACCGTATCACGACTCAACTTTAAGGTTGCTAGGCCTATCTGAATGTTGCCATCTTCTGTCAATTCTAGCGATCTTCTTCTTAAGCGACCCATAGACGATCAATTTAATTGTCAATATAATTGACAATGATGAATATTGACAATTTTATTGATCGTCTGTGGGCTTGATTGACGACCGTCAATTAATTGACTTAGTGGGAAACAAAAAATTTCGTCAATATATATTGAGTCAATGATATTGACAATTATATTGATCGTCTATGGCCGCTTTATGCGGCCCTTGACTTCAAGGAAAAAATTAATTTCAGCTTTCCTAGTCATTCACTAGTTGAGTCAAGCGTAGTGTTCGCTGCATGACTGGTACTAAGTTTTAAACAGCAAAAACTGAATTTTGCATTAGACGATGCCGTGTAACTTCGTACAAATCATTCGTGAAAATAAACGATAAGAATCCTCGACTTAATCGTTCTCCAGTTTTTTCATTATTCTGCGTAGTTGTGCTACGACAGGATGAACTTGTTTTTAGTCGACACACAAGTTCATAAATTAACCCTTATTCGTAATTTTGAATTTCATAGCGGAAGAAGGTTTATTGGAAACGAGTAAGTAGATATTTGCGAGTCCTGATCTGTATTTTCGATATTCAATTAGAAATGCACGGCAAAAATGATAGTATATAAGATGAGGTTAAGTAAATGATCCGAAGTTGGATATTCAATTACAGCTAATGAGCCTGGAGAACAACTTTCAGATAGTACACAAAAAATCATCACTTATTTTTCAAAAATACACAGAGCATAAAGCATTTTTATTTATGTTTTAAAAATAATCTTATCCATAGCGTAATTCATTTCTCCATGACTATCAATTCAGCATTCAATCTCAAAAATGAACGAATCGAGAAAATCAAAGTCATTTATAATTTTCCAATCAAAATTGTGATGAGGGAAACCTTTTCTTCTTTGAAAAAGAAAGCTTTAAAATTGTGTAGATCGTAATATACAATTTTTTAGGCTACATCACAATGACATAAATGGTGTTCCTCAAGAATATTTAAAATCTGTTCCTGGGTCTCTTCTGTCTCTTATTTTTATAAACTATACCGTACGTGAAATCAATTTCTTTCTTCAACTTGATTTTATTTGAAATGGAGAGCGCATTGTTTCTACCCTGAAAGCACCATCAATGCCGCGAACTGAACAAATCAGAAATCGAACAGCGTTTAATTCTCGCTCCTACCAAACAAAATTAGCACAAATGACCACAAAACCAAGTGTATACTTTACTCTTACAAGAGAAACATCCCTTCCTAGCATTATGATTAGCAGGTGAAACTCAAGCGACTTAGGGCTACAAATTTCTAGGTAAGAATACTGAAAGAAAATTTGACCTACAAAATCATATCAATTGCGTACGTACAAAGCTACCTAAATTCATCGTAATTATGCGAAGAACCCACTAAATATTACCAACAGAAGAGCTAAAAATTATTTACAGCTCACTAATACAACAATTCGTCCAGTACGAGACTGATGCCTGGCGTGGCATATTCAAAAATAAAATTATTTTAAATGTTTTCACAAATAAGATATTTACAAAGCTTAACAAGGTTGTTAGGGTTATCTTCGATATTTAATATAACCCTGTGATTATGATTTATTCATGAATGATGGAATCTGGAACTACGTGAATATTACCGTATTTCCCTTCAAAGTTTTGTGCACATAATATTTAATACTGAAGAAAATTCTGACTTTTTACTTCAAATTTAGGCCAAAACTATCAAGACTACTTGACAAGAAATTAAAATACGCTCATCGCTCCTTAAGTATCAATGGCCATATGTCAAAATAGCTTTCTTTTTACTACGAATAAATTTTAGAATTCTACACCTCTTGGTTTTTGTGTTACACTACCTACTGAGCCTTCAAAAGTAGGCTTGAAACTATAAGTTTTCAAATAAAAAAAAATGAAAAATAAATATAAATGAAATAAAAAACAAAACTGAATTTTTATAAATATTATTTCCAAACCGTGTTTTCCCTCATGAATTATAGGCAGGGTGAACTGTAACTATGAAGCCATCGTAAGAAGAGACATTTTACGAAGAAAACTATTAACGTGAAAATTGAACTGCTATTTGTGATTTACATGCCCGTCTAATTTTTCTTAAAATTTGATCTTGTGTCATAAACTTGCTTCCTATTTTGCTGCTTATATGCGCAGAGGGTCTTGTGTGAGATCACCCTTTCATGATTTATCAGAAACATAAGCACTCTCAGTTTTTATTATAGTTTATTGCAAAGTTTATTAAACTCCGGATAGACTGCTGTAAAAGCCTCATAGCGTATTTCTGGGCACCACATTAACATTGTTAACCTAAGATGTTAATATGTTTTTACGTCGAATCTCTAACAATGTACATGGATGTCCTAAATAAATTCTTCAAATCTCAATTCTTTTAATTTTTCAAATGTGAAGTCAAGTCAACCGAAACCCTTTTCTCTGATGCAGATTGTTGAATATTTATGCACAAAAATGATACCTTTTTCATTAACCAAAAATCTAAGTCAAATGTATTTCGAAGGAACAGTGTTAAGAATAACAATTAACAAAATTTACGCAAGTTTTCTCTAAATCTAGTCTTACCCTGATACGTCGGAAAAACGGTATAGTAGGAGCGGTAAAGTAGGAGCGGTATTCGCACAAAATGTCTTCAAATAACTCGTTCGATCGACTACCAGTTTAGGAAAAAACACCAAAGAGCTGATTTGACCTACAGTGCAACCAACCTACAACCTATTCCATTGTAGTAATTTTTTATTAGCTATCATATTTGTCACATACCACGTAGGTTACTGTGAAATTAAATTGTTCTTAAATAAAAGGACATCGAATGTTTTTTCAAAATAATCCCAGATTTTTTTAATTAGAGAAGTGTGTGAGGCTTGAACCAAATTTTTTGAAAAAAACGATCATTCGTTCGATCAAACGATCAAAGTAAACGGCCTAACCAGAAGCTGTACGATTAAACGAAAACAAAAATCTAATGCAAAAGACTGCGAATTCAATCCAATCAGGACATATTTCTTAGAAATTCTAGAAAATAAGCTAGGAAGAATGCGAGTATTCATGTTTTGAGTTCTTCCCAATCAGATCTGATGATCTTGCCTCCACTAGGTGCTGCTGCTTCATGCCGCACCTAAAACGATAAATTATCGATAGACGATAAATTTTATTGTTAATATCCATTATTGCCAATATTATGGTCAATATTGAATTTAATGTTGTCAACGAATTTCATAATTTCGTAGGTATAGATGGGTAATATAGTCGATTATAAGACGTTCTACATGAATGACATTCTGCCCGGCGATGCGTTATTTTCGAATTATTCAACTTTGAAGCTGGCTTGTGCGCGCCATGGAAGCACGCAGGGCTAGCGTAATTTAATTAATAAGGGAAGCGAACCCCCTATTCCAAACGGAAAGAGGTTGGGTCGTGAGGGGTAGGCACAGTTCTTTTAGTGAAAATTATAAATAAAGGTTTCGAGTGACGTTTGTTTACATCGACGCCTAGGTGGCTGCCGCCATGGCGCCAACCGGCTGAAGATGGCGGCAGCCATCTTCGAGTCGATGTAAACAAACGTCACTAGAAAGCTTTATTTATAATTTTCACTAAAAGAACTGTTGCTACCCCTCACGACCCAACCTCTTTCCGTTTGTAATAGGGGTTAGCTTCCATTTTCATTGCTAAAACAATGACTGTTTTTGCGTTAAAAGGGCCATTCAGGAGCGCCGTTCGTATAACTTCAAACTTAAATAACTCGAAAACTAAGCATTTCCGGGCACATTGTCATTCGTGTAAAACGTCTTAAAATCGACTATATTACCCATCTATACCTACGAAATTATGAAATTCGTTGACAACATTAAATTCAATATTGACCAATATTATTGACTCAATATATTGATGAAATTTTTTTTGCCCACTAAGTCAATTAATTGACGGTCTTCAATCAAGCCTACAGACGATCAATTAAATTGCCAATATCCATTATTGTCAATTATATTAACAATAAAATTGATCATCTATGGGCCGCTTTACGCATGAAAGCACTGTGAGGTGTCGGCAGAAAACCATTTAATTGGAACTGATCTCGAGCTCACGACGTTTTTTCCCTCCACGACTACCACAGGAAGTAAGAAACATAGGCTAGTTAAGAAATGAAGAAATTGCGTGAGATAATTATTCTAAGCTCCAAATTGCAACGTATTTCAGAGGGTTTGAATGAGAGAATATTTAGCTTTGATTTACCAATGCAAGCGAATTTTAATGGATTGCGCTCGATATTTGGAGAAATTTTTCTTTTTATGAACGGAATGGAATTATTTACCTTCCTTGACTCACAATGCTCCATGATGTTTCATCATGATTAAGGGTTATCAACAAATTGATGTACGAAGCAAATTTTCTTCAGCCGAGCCGGATGAATAGTGAACAAAATTTTGATACTGCGAATTAATAATTATTTTTGAAACGTTTGGAATTTGTCAGGCGGCACACGATGGCAACATTTTTTCATTTGAAAGTATTAAAGTCAAAACGACTGGGTATGTGATTGCAAATTCCTAAGTGGTGGTGGCATCAATGTTTATGTTATCCTTATCTAATTTTAATATAGTCGACACTCAAGCAGTACATCTTGTGCGAATGTTAGCTTATTGAGATGGTAATCAGTCCCAATTATCCCGAGTTATTCAGGACTGGAATCAAGCATCATATCAGTTAAAACTAAATTATCTTCGTGCTTGTGAAAATTCACGTCAGAGGGTGTCGCGTCACTCGATGATGGATTGAATTACTGTAGTGACGAGTGTGTTTTATATGGAAGGTTATCCGATTCCCTTTGATGCTAGTTTTCGTCAATATGCAGTTGAATGCGTTCACGGAAATTAAAAATTCCGTTCTCAAGAATCTCTAAAAGAACACATTTAAAAATGCTTTACATGAATGACATTCTGCTCTCCGATGCGTTATTTTTCATGTATAACAATAATCACGTTCAGGTAGGAATAACATAAATAGTCGTTGCTTAGTAGCCGCATTGTTGGGTCACGCCCAAAGTTGAATAATTCAAAAATTACGCGTCGGAGAGCAGAATGTCATTCATGTAGAACGTTTTTTAATGTGTTCCTTTAGTGATTCTTTGAAACTGAATTTTTAATTTCTGTGAACGCATTAAACTGCATTTTGACCCTAGGTTTTTCTGGCAATGTATATAGACGAGGTGATGTGGTAAAAAACATATGCTCGTTTACAGGCTATTGGGTAGCACTTTCTGCATGAAGTTCGACTCATTATTAGGAGTACAAAATTTTTCTATCTTAGTTCAAAATTATCGGGGACGGAACGCTCCTCAAGAGAACGTGTAGGATTCCACACCTCCGAAAGAGGGAATTAGTGTGTTTGCTGAGGTGTTCTCGGGAGCTTGGTGCTCTGTGTAGGAATGTTAATATGCTCACTGCAGCTCGGGCTGGGTTGGAGTCAAGCGTGCTTTTTAGTAACCAAATTAGATGATTTGGTATTTGTGGAGGAGAGGACCATACTTGATTCCCCCTTTTCGGTGCCTAAACATAGTTAATTAGATCGATATGAACAAGTGTTGGTAAATCTGAAGGATATGTCAGTTATCGATTTTGTATATTTCGATGCCTGAGCATAGTTAATTAGATCTAAATAAACAATTTTTCTTCTATGCTTTTTCCGTCGGAAATGAGTATATAACGAGTTATGGAGCAAGGTTTAGTTTCGTCTTTGATGACGAATGCGCTCGAATAAACACCTACTCATCGATTTTCGAATTTTTGTTGCTTGAATCATGGTAATAACATCGAAATAAAAAACTTTTCTTCTATACACTTTTTTCTTCAAGAGTATTTAACGAGGTACAGCGGTAGGTTTGGTTTTGTCTTTGATGACGATCGCGCTGGAAGCGAGACTTCATTGCAATGATGCCCTGCCATGGGATCGATGAATTTCTTTCCGCTTCAAACACTGAAGTTGCGGTAACTTATTTAACGCTACAACTCGTAAAGTATTCATTTCTGACGGAAAGTGCATAAAAGAAAACTTGTTTATTTCGATCTAATTAACTTCGATTAGACACCGAAAACTTGAAAATCGATTACTGACCAACGTTACACTTTTACCCAAGTTTTTTTGCATTTTCCGTCTGAAATGAGTATTTTACGAGTTATAGCGGTAAGTTGAGTTTGGGTAGAATACGTTTGGGTTTCTTTGTAATTTATTATTTGCCGGCTCCGCGGAGCCTGAACCCACTTATAGGATCTTTTAGTTAATAACACAATAGAAATTATCACCCAAAAATGACGTATTATAGCAGTATGTTCATTTTCGTCTTAGATGGCGGGAATGATCGAGCGCGTCGGAAGGGAGAGTCCATTGCAGTGTTGCCAGCCGACGCGCGATTATGGTCCTCTCCTCCTCATTTACTGATAATTTTTGGTAATCTGTATGCGTCTAATTTTGGATTGTCGCTGATGCTGATGTCTCGTTGCAAGTGTTCTGTCAATTTTGTTCTTTCTCCGTTTTCCGAGTTCACGTTTCATTTAAAGGCTTTTTGAAAGTGCGGTAGTTTTTGCTAGCCCTGCAGCGACCAGTGCTCCAATTGTTGCCCACTCGGGTTTATGCACGAAACAGTCTGGTTTGTTTTAAATTTACCTCTTAACACGTTTGTCGCGATGCGAGCTGACTGAACACGGAGGGAATTATCATGATGATGTAGACTGCCCAGTGGTCATTCAAGTATATGGTATTTGTTGCGGAGAGGGAACATCGATTTTTCCATTTTTGTTGCTTGTATAATGTTAATTAGATCGAAAAAAACTCCACTTCTATATACTTCCCATCGCAAATGAATATTTAACGAGTAATGGCGGTATGTTAATTTTTATATTTCATGGCTTGAATGCGCTCGAATGAACGGTGAATAAACGTTAGGTTACGTGTTTGGATGCGCGTTTGGAGAGGGGTTGCGCGTTTGGAGAGGGGTTGCGCGTTTGGAGAGGGGTTGCGCGTTTGGAGAGGGGTTGCGCGTTTGGAGAGGGGTTGCGCGTTTGGAGAGGGGTTGCGCGTTTGGAGAGGGGTTGCGCGTTTGGAGAGGGGTTGCGCGTTTGGAGAGGGGTTGCGCGTTTGGAGAGGGGTTGCGCGTTTGGAGAGGGGTTGCGCGTTTGGAGAGGGGTTGCGCGTTTGGAGAGGGGTTGCGCGTTTGGAGAGGGGTTGCGCGTTTGGAGAGGGGTTGCGCGTTTGGAGAGGGGTTGCGCGTTTGGAGAGATGTTGCGCGTTTGGAGAGGAGTTGCGCGTTTGGAGAGGAGTTGCGCGTTTGGAGAGGGGTTGCGCGTTTGGAGAGGGGTTGCGCGTTTGGAGAGGGGTTGCGCGTTTGGAGAGGGGTTGCGCGTTTGGAGAGGGGTTGCGCGTTTGGAGAGGGGTTGCGCGTTTGGAGAGGGGTTGCGCGTTTGGAGAGGGGTTGCGCGTTTGGAGAGGGGTTGCGCGTTTGGAGAGGGGTTGCGCGTTTGGAGAGGGGTTGCGCGTTTGGAGAGGGGTTGCGCGTTTGGAGAGGGGTTGCGCGTTTGGAGAGGGGTTGCGCGTTTGGAGAGGGGTTGCGCGTTTGGAGAGGGGTTGCGCGTTTGGAGAGGGGTTGCGCGTTTGGAGAGGGGTTGCGCGTTTGGAGAGGGGTTGCGCGTTTGGAGAGGGGTTGCGCGTTTGGAGAGGGGTTGCGCGTTTGGAGAGGGGTTGCGCGTTTGGAGAGGGGTTGCGCGTTTGGAGAGGGGTTGCGCGTTTGGAGAGGGGTTGCGCGTTTGGAGAGGGGTTGCGCGTTTGGAGAGGGGTTGCGCGTTTGGAGAGGGGTTGCGCGTGTGGAGAGGGGTTGCGCGTTTGGAGAGGGGTTGCGCGTGTGGAGAGGGGTTGCGCGTTTGGAGAGGGGTTGCGCGTTTGGAGAGGGGTTGCGCGTTTGGAGAGGGGTTGCGCGTTTGGAGAGGGGTTGCGCGTTTGGAGAGGGGTTGCGCGTTTGGAGAGGGGTTGCGCGTTTGGAGAGGGGTTGCGCGTTTGGAGAGGGGTTGCGCGTTTGGAGAGGGGTTGCGCGTTTGGAGAGGGGTTGCGCGTTTGGAGAGGGGTTGCGCGTTTGGAGAGGGGTTGCGCGTTTGGAGAGGGGTTGCGCGTTTGGAGAGGGGTTGCGCGTTTGGAGAGGGGTTGCGCGTTTGGAGAGGGGTTGCGCGTTTGGAGAGGGGTTGCGCGTTTGGAGAGGGGTTGCGCGTTTGGAGAGGGGTTGCGCGTTTGGAGAGGGGTTGCGCGTTTGGAGAGGGGTTGCGCGTTTGGAGAGGGGTTGCGCGTTTGGAGAGGGGTTGCGCGTTTGGAGAGGGGTTGCGCGTTTGGAGAGGGGTTGCGCGTTTGGAGAGGGGTTGCGCGTTTGGAGAGGGGTTGCGCGTTTGGAGAGGGGTTGCGCGTTTGGAGAGGGGTTGCGCGTTTGGAGAGGGGTTGCGCGTTTGGAGAGGGGTTGCGCGTTTGGAGAGGGGTTGCGCGTTTGGAGAGGGGTTGCGCGTTTGGAGAGGGGTTGCGCGTTTGGAGAGGGGTTGCGCGTTTGGAGAGGGGTTGCGCGTTTGGAGAGGGGTTGCGCGTTTGGAGAGGGGTTGCGCGTTTGGAGAGGGGTTGCGCGTTTGGAGAGGGGTTGCGCGTTTGGAGAGGGGTTGCGCGTTTGGAGAGGGGTTGCGCGTTTGGAGAGGGGTTGCGCGTTTGGAGAGGGGTTGCGCGTTTGGAGAGGGGTTGCGCGTTTGGAGAGGGGTTGCGCGTTTGGAGAGGGGTTGCGCGTTTGGAGAGGGGTTGCGCGTTTGGAGAGGGGTTGCGCGTTTGGAGAGGGGTTGCGCGTTTGGAGAGGGGTTGCGCGTTTGGAGAGGGGTTGCGCGTTTGGAGAGGGGTTGCGCGTTTGGAGAGGGGTTGCGCGTTTGGAGAGGGGTTGCGCGTTTGGAGAGGGGTTGCGCGTTTGGAGAGGGGTTGCGCGTTTGGAGAGGGGTTGCGCGTTTGGAGAGGGGTTGCGCGTTTGGAGAGGGGTTGCGCGTTTGGAGAGGGGTTGCGCGTTTGGAGAGGGGTTGCGCGTTTGGAGAGGGGTTGCGCGTTTGGAGAGGGGTTGCGCGTTTGGTTTAGTTAACGTGATCTAAAACATAAATAGAAGTGATAAGGTACACGTCTTAAATGAGATTATTATTTATTTAGGAAAGGCAATGAATAAAAGTATTTTGGAACGTTTCGACCTCCAGTGTCATAAACCCGAAAACCAGTAGAAAAAATTAGTGAAATGTCAAATTGACATTAATCCTAGAGGAAGAAAAGCACTATAACACAAGAAAGGAACAAAGTAATATAAGGTTCTGTTTTAAAAGTGCGTAAGTTGCACAGGAGAACCTGATTGCATATCTTGTAAAACCGGTTTTTCGTTTAAAATGGGTAGTGATTCTAAAATTAGGTTTATTTGGCTTGATGCAGCAGACATTTCTCTAAAATCGCCTTATTTTAAAGGAATGTCGCACTTCTCTGCGTGAGAGCGGACTGAAAAGTGGGAAGGTGCGGAAAGTACTTCATTAGTTGTAAAGCTCCTGCCGGCATGCTCTGCAACACGAATACTGTGATCACCCTGATCTAATTTAAGACGTGTATCTTGTCACTTTTATTTATAATTCGAACATGCGGAAAGCAAACCACTGACATATATCTAAAATAATCAGATTCGTAAGAAACACGAGTAGATATCACCGCAGTTTTGACAGAACTCGCATCATTTGTATTATTAGCAGTCATCTTAACAGTTATAAGTAGCACACGACCACCGCTATAACTTCATTAAATACTCATTTGCGACGGAAAGTGCATAGAAGAAAAGTTGTTTATTTCATTCTAATTACCATTATAATATCATATAAAAATTCAGAAGTGGATCAGTGTCTTTTCCTCAACATTTACCCAATTGAGTTTAAATTTGAGTTAAATATTTATTTCTAGCTTAACCCATCGTAGTCAACCTGTTAATTTTCAAAAATGAAACGCTTGGATTATCAGCCTTGAATTATAGTTCGAACTAACTCTAATTAGACGTTGGAGACATATTCGGCAGTCATGCTCCGATAAGTGAGCACCGCAAAACAGGTATGATTTAGTGATTTTCGCACCACTTTCTGATAGGATCATGGAGTGAAGCTCATATAGAGGATTCTCAGCCCTTGCGCTTCAAGTCTGTTGACTTGAAATGCCCCAGAAGTAACCTTTGTCATTTTGCTTATTTCAGATTCATGTCTTCTTCGCTGCCTCATCTTTTCTTCCTTATATTTCATAACTTGCTGTTTGCTTGCGCAGGGTATCCTATTTAGGAACACTATGTACACAAGTTACCCATTTTCTACAACTCATGCTGTACTACTACGTACTATCTACAGAATATGCAATCCATAGTACAACCCGACATTCGTTCGCTTGAGATCGTCTTAGTTGCGGCTGGGGAGTCGTCAACGACCGCATTAATTTGAAATAGTAACCTTAGTTTTCTCCCCTCAGGGGGATACAACTATAGTATCTATGGGAATTCACGCTCTCAGGGGGAAAATGTGAGGGCCCGAGCTGAGAGTTAGGGAGCCTTCTTTTTGTTGAAATAAAATGTTTTTTTGTTATGTTAAGGACACCTTTTTTCGGTTCACTGCTGTCATGTTTCTCAGCACCTCTGACTTTCTTCTTCAACTTTTATCTTATTTCATGAACTTCTTCCTTAACTTGCTGTTTCTATGCCCCTTCTGCATAGATTCCTCATTCTCTTATCTCCATACAAAATGGTGCCTTCCTCCTTTCTCTCCTCGATGCGTTCTTTTTTGTAGCTATTAGAGAGGCTTAAACTAACTTATAATCATACTCATAACCACCCTAGTTTTCCCCAAGTCAGTAGAACTAGGAGCCCGAGTCTGATGTTGATTTAGATCTGCAGTTAGCCTGACCTACTTTACCATTCTTCAGTTCTCTCTCTAGTGAAGATGGTGTACCGTGCAACCGACCTCTAAAGAAATGTCTTCTATTTGTAATTATAACCTCACTTTTTGTCTCGTTTAGAAGTGTATTGTTATCGCAAGCGAAGCGAGTTGTGCTAGACGAAAGGCCCAAATTTTGCACCTGTGCGATGAAAGTTGAAGTTGAACTCGAGGGTTGCTCTGTTATTATAACTCAGCTGAGTGAAAACTGAGCTTAACCTTTGGATAATAAATTGAAAATAGCATTGATAGTATTTACGAAATTGTTGAACCCAGGAGCGGCTTTGCTTTAGCTTGCAACAATGATTTACGGGAACAGTATAGCGATACGAATATGAATAATTATTGTTCGCGTGTGTTCATTCTGAATATTGTCGCGGGGTGCGATACTTGAAGTTATTGGCTCCATATTATGACGGAATTTAACGTTATCGTGTCTTTTGGAAAAATTGAGCGTGTCCAAAGTGACGGCTTGTGACGGCTTGTGACGGCTTGTGACGGCTTGTGGCGGCTTGTGGCGGCTTGTGGCGGCTTGTGGCGGCTTGTGGCGGCTTGTGGCGGCTTGTGGCGGCTTGTGGCGGCTTGTGGCGGCTTGTGGCGGCTTGTGGCGGCTTGTGGCGGCTTGTGGCGGCTTGTGGCGGCTTGTGGCGGCTTGTGGCGGCTTGTGGCGGCTTGTGGCGGCTTGTGGCGGCTTGTGGCGGCTTGTGGCGGCTTGTGGCGGCTTGTGGCGGCTTGTGGCGGCTTGTGGCGGCTTGTGGCGGCTTGTGGCGGCTTGTGGCGGCTTGTGGCGGCTGTCTGCATCTATAAGAACCTGACTTAAGAAACTCGTTAACTGGAGCCATAATTTTTCATTGCAACAGCGTTTCTTATTCACCATTTTCAAGATTTTAATTTCTTGTCTATTTTCGCAGCGAAATAACTCGAGTGACTTGAAAATGGCATGGGCGACGAAGATTAAAAAACCCGTCAACAAGAAAAATCCAGATGGTGACCTTCGGTGTGAAGCTACTGAAGTCGCGGTGCCTGGTGGCAGACAGACCCCTTCGTCAGCAGGGGTCCCCTCGTCAGCAGGGGTCCCCTCGTTACCAGGGGTCCCCTCGTTAGCAGAGGTCCCCTCGTTAGCAGGGGTCCCCTCGTTAGCAGGGGTCCCCTCGTTAGCAGAGGTCCCCTCGTTAGCAGGGGTCCCCTCGTTAGCAGGGGTCCCCTCGTTAGCAGGGGTCCCCTCGTTAGCAGGGGTCCCCTCGTTAGCAGGGGTCCCCTCGTTAGCAGGGGTCCCCTCGTTAGCAGGGGTCCCCTCGTTAGCAGGGGTCCCCTCGTTAGCAGGGGTCCCCTCGTTAGCAGGGGTCCCCTCGTCAGCAGGGGTCCCCTCGTTAGCAGGGGTCCCCTCGTCAGCAGGGGTCCCCTCGTCAGCAGGGGTCCCCTCGTCAGCAGGGGTCCCCTCGTCAGCAGGGGTCCCCTCGTCAGCAGGGGTCCCCTCGTCAGTCATCAGATACGTTGGGAAGTCCTCACCAAGTACGGCACATTGTGCTGATGTCATGCGTGCAAGGAGAGTTGAGCCGACAGCGGGTCCTGGAGCGGGTCCTGGAGCGGGTCCTGGAGCGGGTCCTGGAGCGGGTCCTGGAGCGGGTCCTGGAGCGGGTCCTGGAGCGGGTCCTGGAGCGGGTCCTGGAGCGGGTCCTGGAGCGGGTCCTGGAGCGGGTCCTGGAGCGGGTCCTGGAGCGGGTCCTGGAGCGGGTCCTGGAGCGGGTCCTGGAGCGGGTCCTGGAGCGGGTCCTGGAGCGGGTCCTGGAGCGGGTCCTGGAGCGGGTCCTGGAGCGGGTCCTGGAGCGGGTCCTGGAGCGGGTCCTGGAGCGGGTCCTGGAGCGGGTCCTGGAGCGGGTCCTGGAGCGGGTCCTGGAGCGGGTCCTGGAGCGGGTCCTGGAGCGGGTCCTGGAGCGGGTCCTGGAGCGGGTCCTGGAGCGGGTCCTGGAGCGGGTCCTGGAGCGGGTCCTGGAGCGGGTCCTGGAGCGGGTCCTGGAGCGGGTCCTGGAGCGGGTCCTGGAGCGGGTCCTGGAGCGGGTCCTGGAGCGGGTCCTGGAGCGGGTCCTGGAGCGGGTCCTGGAGCGGGTCCTGGAGCGGGTCCTGGAGCGGGTCCTGGAGCGGGTCCTGGAGCGGGTCCTGGAGCGGGTCCTGGAGCGGGTCCTGGAGCGGGTCCTGGAGCGGGTCCTGGAGCGGGTCCTGGAGCGGGTCCTGGAGCGGGTCCTGGAGCGGGTCCTGGAGCGGGTCCTGGAGCGGGTCCTGGAGCGGGTCCTGGAGCGGGTCCTGGAGCGGGTCATGGAGCGGGTCATGGAGCGGGTCATGGAGCGGGTCCTGGAGCGGGTCCTGGAGCGGGTCCTGGAGCGGGTCCTGGAGCGGGTCCTGGAGCGGGTCCTGGAGCGGGTCCTGGAGCGGGTCCTGGAGCGGGTCCTGGAGCGGGTCCTGGAGCGGGTCCTGGAGCGGGTCCTGGAGCGGGTCCTGGAGCGGGTCCTGGAGCGGGTCCTGGAGCGGGTCCCGGAGCGGGTCCTGGAGCGGGTCCTGGAGCGGGTCCTGGAGCGGGTCCTGGAGCGGGTCCTGGAGCGGGTCCTGGAGCGGGTCCTGGAGCGGGTCCTGGAGCGGGTCCTGGAGCGGGTCCTGGAGCGGGTCCTGGAGCGGGTCCTGGAGCGGGTCCTGGAGCGGGTCCTGGAGCGGGTCCTGGAGCGGGTCCTGGAGCGGGTCCTGGAGCGGGTCCTGGAGCGACCCCATTATGGACCCTAAAGACACCCCAGCCTACAGACCGCCGCGCCTCGGGGTCGACTTCGCCAGGTCGGACCCCGCCCAGTACTCGTGCCAGCCCTGTGATCCGGACACTGGAAACTGAACGAGAAATTCATGAACGCATCAAGAAGCAGACGCCCGCCTTGTATGATTATTTAATGAGGCCTACTCCATTCGAGGATGGAAAGGAAGGGACGCAGGGTTTGGCCGCGACGCAGGGTGTGGCCGGGACGCAGGGTGTGGCCGGGACGCAGGGTGTGGCCGGGACGCAGGGTGTGGCCGGGACGCAGGGTGTGGCCGGGACGCAGGGTGTGGCCGGGACGCAGGGTGTGGCCGGGACGCAGGGTGTGGCCGGGACGCAGGGTGTGGCCGGGACGCAGGGTGTGGCCGGGACGCAGGGTGTGGCCGGGACGCAGGGTGTGGCCGGGACGCAGGGTGTGGCCGGGACGCAGGGTGTGGCCGGGACGCAGGGTGTGGCCGGGACGCAGGGTGTGGCCGGGACGCAGGGTGTGGCCGGGACGCAGGGTGTGGCCGGGACGCAGGGTGTGGCCGGGACGCAGGGTGTGGCTGGGACGCAGGGTGTGGCCGGGACGCAGGGTGTGGCCGGGACGCAGGGTGTGGCCGGGACGCAGGGTGTGGCCGGGACGCAGGGTGTGGCCGGGACGCAGGGTGTGGCCGGGACGCAGGGTGTGGCCGGGACGCAGGGTGTGGCCGGGACGCAGGGTGTGGCCGGGACGCAGGGTGTGGCCGGGACGCAGGGTGTGGCCGGGACGCAGGGTGTGGCCGGGACGCAGGGTGTGGCCGGGACGCAGGGTGTGGCCGGGACGCAGGGTGTGGCCGGGACGCAGGGTGTGGCCGGGACGCAGGGTGTGGCCGGGACGCAGGGTGTGGCCGGGACGCAGGGTGTGGCCGGGACGCAGGGTGTGGCCGGGACGCAGGGTGTGGCCGGGACGCAGGGTGTGGCCGGGACGCAGGGTGTGGCCGGGACGCAGGGTGTGGCCGGGACGCAGGGTGTGGCCGGGACGCAGGGTGTGGCCGGGACGCAGGGTGTGGCCGGGACGGAGGGTGTGGCCGGGACGGAGGGTGTGGCCGGGACGCCAGGGGTACCAAGGACAGAACGCCAGCCAAAGAGGCCTCATCAGCCTGGAGATAATCAACGGAAGAAGCAACGTCAGTCAGACAAGGAAAATCTTGAGCCCATAACGCAAGAACCCAGAGTGGGGCATACGTGTCTTCCACACGCAGCTTGTCCGCACGAAAAGTGCCAAGTTCACCCACTGTGCGTATCGAATCAACTTTGCCGCGGACACAATATTTGTGAAGCTCAAGAGTTAAAATCACAGGTTACATTTACTGGGCTAACGGAACCTGCTCAGACAATTAATTTTCCTTCACGAAGAACAACAAGTCCACTGTTGAGCTCGGGAATACCTGGGAGGCCACTTTGGCGAGGGGAATCACGTTGGCCGGGAGGGGTACGTTTGCAGGGGGAATCACAATCGCAAGGGGTATCTGGTATTCCACGAGGACCACGTTGGCCCGGGGAATCGCGGGGGCCGTGGGGAACAGGCCAGCCTAGGGGATTAGTTCGACCGTGGCGATCAGGTAAACCTGGAGCATTTGATTTAGGGCAGCCAGGCCGGTTGGGATCACACGAACTAGGTCAACAAATGAAATTAGATTCAACTCCGTCAGGCTCATTACCTCCCTTCTCGGAAGTGTATCAAAGGCTAATTACTCGGCAGCAGCCAGATGTGAGGCCACTCGATTCAGTTCAGCAATATGTAGAGCAACCAGCATTCGAGGTTATGCAGTGGGATTCCATGCTGCAGCATTCTGTGGCACAGTCTGTGCAGCTGCACCATTCAAGGCTACACTATGAGGAGGAGCAGAAGCAGCAGCAGCAGCATTTTCTTCCTCAGCCTGGGCAACTGCAACAACGTTTCATGAGTCAGCCCGGAGGACAGCTGTCAGTACAACAGTCTGCGCAAGATCGGATAGGGGAAATTTATCAAGATCTTGTGCATACTTCTAAAAAGTTTGAGAAAAACGATTCACGAAATTATGCTATCGAACCCATCTCTCCTGCGGCTTCACTAAGTAGCACAGAATTCTTTCAAATTTTGTCTTGCGAAGTTGGACCCTCAAACCTTCAGTTCTTGGATATTTCGCCTTCAGAAGCTCTAGCACTTGGCATCGCACCCTCTGAACACCAGTCTTCTGGGGTACACACTTTTGGGACTCGTTCTCCCGTGACTCAATCCTTTGGAACCTCACTCTCAAGAGCTGAATTTTCTGGAGTACAAGCTCATAGTACCTTGTCCTCCGAACCTCAAATGTTCAGTACTTCATCGGCTGCTTCCCTAGAATTTGGTACTCAATCTTTTAGAGAGTACTCCCATGGAGCCCCTTCGTTTGACACCTCATCGTCTGCAGCTTTGTGCGTTAATGACTCCATCGGAGGCCAAACCTTTGGTAACTCGTTCCTGGCCAGCCAAGAACTCGATACTACTTCCACCGGAAGCAGAGCCTTTGGAGCTCGATCTAGAAGTCAAGCATTCGACGCTCCATCTTCTTGTAGTGAAGCTTTCGAGAGTCGATCCTGGTTGAGCGAAGCCTTTGAGACTCAAGCCTGTGGAAGGCAAGCCTATGTTGTTCAACCTCCTGGAAGGCAAGCCTATGTTGCTCAACCTCCTGGAAGGCAAGCCTATGTTGCTCAACCTCCTGGAAGGCAAGCCTATGTTGCTCAACCTCCTGGAAGCCAAGCCTATGTTGCTCAACCTCCTGGAAGCCAAGCCTATGTTGCTCAACCTCCTGGAAGCCAAGCCTATGTTGCTCAACCTCCTGGAAGCCAAGCCTATGTTGCTCAACCTCCTGGAAGCCAAGCCTATGTTGCTCAACCTCCTGGAAGCCAAGCCTATGTTGCTCAACCTCCTGGAAGCCAAGCCTATGTTGCTCAACCTCCTGGAAGCCAAGCCTATGTTGCTCAACCTCCTGGAAGCCAAGCCTATGTTGCTCAACCTCCTGGAAGCCAAGCCTATGTTGCTCAACCTCCTGGAAGCCAAGCCTATGTTGCTCAACCTCCTGGAAGCCAAGCCTATGTTGCTCAACCTCCTGGAATCCAAGCCTATGCTGCTCAACCTCCTGGAATCCAAGCCTATGCTGCTCAACCTCCTGGAAGCCAAGCCTATGCTGCTCAACCTCCTGGAAGCCAAGCCTATGCTGCTCAACCTCCTGGAAGCCAAGCCTATGCTGCTCAACCTCCTGGAACCCAAGCCTATGTTGCTCAACCTCCTGGAAGCCAAGCCTATGTTGCTCAACCTCCTGGAAGTCAAGCCTATGTTGCTCAACCTCCTGGAAGCCAAGCCTATGTTGCTCAACCTCCTGGAAGTCAAGCCTATGTTGCTCAACCATCTGGAAGCCAAGCCTATGTTGCTCAACCTTCTGGAAGCCAAGCATATGATGCTCAACCCTCTGGAAGCCAATCCCATGCTGATCAACCCTCTGGAAGCCAATCCCATGCTGATCAACCCTCTGGAAGCCAATCCCATGCTGATCAACCCTCTGGAAGCCAATCCCATGCTGATCAACCCTCTGGAAGCCAATCCCATGCTGATCAACCCTCTGGAAGCCAATCCCATGCTGATCAACCCTCTGGAAGCCAATCCCATGCTGATCAACCCTCTGGAAGCCAATCCCATGCTGATCAACCCTCTGGAAGCCAATCCCATGCTGATCAACCCTCTGGAAGCCAATCCCATGCTGATCAACCCTCTGGAAGCCAATCCCATGCTGATCAACCCTCTGGAAGCCAATCCCATGCTGATCAACCCTCTGGAAGCCAATCCCATGCTGATCAACCCTCTGGAAGCCCCCCCTAATAATGTGCCTCGACGCTCTGGAAGTCCAGCCTAATAATGTGCCTCGACGCTCTGGAAGTCCAGCCTAATAATGTGCCTCGACGCTCTGGAAGTCCAGCCTAATAAGGGGCCTCGACGCTCTGGAAGCCCAGCCTAATAAGGGGCCTCGACGCTCTGGAAGCCCAGCCTAATAAGGGGCCTCGACGCTCTGGAAGCCCAGCCTAATAAGGGGCCTTGACGCTCTGGAAGCCCAGTCTAATAAGGGGCCTCGACGCTCTGGAAGCCCAGTCTAATAAGGGGCCTCGACGCTCTGGAAGCCCAGTCTAATAAGGGGCCTCGACGCTCTGGAAGCCCAGCCTAATAAGGGGCCTCGACGCTCTGGAAGCCCAGCCTAATAAGGGGTCTCGACGCTCTGGAAGCCCAGCCTATTAGGGGCCTCGGCGCTCTGGAAGCCCAGCCTATTAGGGGCCTCGGCGCTCTGGAAGCCCAGCCTAATAAGGGGCCTCGGCGCTCTGGAAGCCCAGCCTAATAAGGGGCCTCGGCGCTCTGGAAGCCCAGCCTAATAAGGGGCCTCGGCGCTCTGGAAGCCCAGCCTAATAAGGGGCCTCGGCGCTCTGGAAGCCCAGCCTAATAAGGGGCCTCGACGCTCTGGAAGTCCAGCCTAATAAGGGGCCTCGACGCTCTGGAAGTCCAGCCTAATAAGGGGCCTCGACGCTCTGGAAGTCCAGCCTAATAAGGGGCCTCGACGCTCTGGAAGTCCAGCCTAATAAGGGGCCTCGGCGCTCTGGAAGTCCAGCCTAATAAGGGGCCTCGACGCTCTAGAAGCCCAGCCTAATAAGGGGCCTCGACGCTCTGGAAGCCAAACTTTTGTGGTTGAATCATACGGGACAGAATCCTTAAGAGTTAGAGCGCTCTGAATAGTACAGTTTTGGGTGTTCACGCTGCCCCTTCTGACCAGTCGGGGGAGGAAGAAGAGTGATGACAGACAATGGCTCGAAAAAATGTACTCGTCTAACTTGAACATGTGGCGCTACCTCTCTTAGTATAGATTTAGGAAAGTTGGCTCAGTAAAAAAATTTTACTAGGCTAATTTTTCCTGCAAACATTTTAAATATTTATTTTGACGATCAGATTATTTGCTGTGAAGTTCTGCTGTGTTAGGCGTAAATAGAAAAGCCTGATTTTCTGTAGCCTCGCTGTAAATTTGATTCAGAAGCATTTCTTCGGTGTTTCACTCATTGTTGTTTTATTCGCTCTTTTACATGTTTGAAATTAATAAACTCGAGTTAGCGTCTTTACGCTACTCAAATTGACGACTTCATTCATTTTTCACATATGAATTGGCGCTACACTAAGAATTTCGAAACAGAGCTTGTACAGGGTGTTTTTTAAATACAGGACTTGAAAAAATCTTTGACTTATCATGCAAAAAACGCATTTTTGACAGAAAAACGGAAGTAGAATCCAGAGATTTGTATCTCTTATTTGGACTGATTTTAGAAGATAGCATTCTTAATGTGGCGGCCACTCAACTGCAGGCAATATTGAGCGCGTGTTTGCATGCGTCTCATTGCAGCACTAATGAAGGTGTTTCAAGAGAGGACAACATCTTTCCCCTGGGTGTACAACTTTAGAGTAGAATCTCTGGTACAACTTCACTGGGCTTGGACAATGCTCCTTCCATTAAAAAGGTATGCAGCGCTTATGAAAGCTAATTGATACTTTGTCCAGTTCGTCATCTTGACGGCAGTTTCAGAGCAGGATGAAATTTACAGAGTCCTTGGATTCTTATTTTGACAGTTGTCATGAATACGTAGGTACCAAACAAAAGAAATAAATCTCAGGAATCTACTGCCGTTTTGTTTTCTAAAATCCTTTCATTCTATCAAACGTTACTGAAGATTTTTCGTGTCCTATATTCATAAAACGCCATTTGAACAAACTTATTACAAAATGTGTGAAGGCAATATGGCAAGGTATTCTGTGAATAACGAAGTAGTGATGCACATTCGCAGATGAGGATTTACATACTACTCCCTCTGGCGTAATACAAAAGGTTTACTTTTCGGATTTCTTATTTGGTTCCTATTGAAGAACAATTGGCCTTGCTAGTGATATTTGGCTTCCACTCGTTCTTTAGGGCTTGAAATTCCCCAGTACTGGGAAGCTTCGATGCGTGCTAAATTATCGCTTAACTTCCGTTCCCGCCGCATAGCTTGAAAATTTTTTGGTAAATCGGCTACCTTGGGTAATTAAACGACAGAACAAGTATGATGTATTTTTATTGGTCTCTGAGCAGCCTGCAGGAGATGGGTGGGAGGGCTAGAATTCGCTGTGCTTTACAACATCTAACGCAGGAAAACTTTTATTGTAAAGAAGGCAAATTGCATGCTATTATACACGACAAAAAAGTATTGCTGCTTGTGAGGGAAGTTGCTTCAGAATCGCAGCTACACACAAAACATCAAGCTTTGCGTGACATGTCCACATTGCATCTTGGTCGCGAAACGAATGATGCAGGGCGATCTGACTAAAGGGCGTTGCTTCCATTCAATTACGTTTCATTAATGTCATCTACAACATCAATTCTTTTCAAATGCCATATATCTAATACTAGAGCACAATGACGAACTTCCGGTCGAGGCGGTACACATTCGTGACACCTAAAGGGCCGTTTACACTAGGGGACATTTCGGCCGTGAGGCGCGACACGTGTATACGAGGCTCACCGCTCAGGCTCATATTTGTGTCTTTATACGAAGTTCTCTATTTGCTCTGATCGAATTCGCGAGGCGCGACGCTCTCTTAAGAGCTTTGCAACTACCGTGGCGAATAGGGAACTTCGTATAAACACACACAAATATGAGACTCAGTGGTGAGCCTCGTATACACGTGTCGCGCCTCACGGCCGAAATGTCCCCAGGTGTAAACGGACCTTAACTAACGGAAGGACAAGCAGAATTATGATATAGGTTTTAAGGCGTGTAAAAAGTAAAATTCCTGCATCAACCTCGGCTGCCACGGTATCACGTTGATCAATTTCAGAGTTACCGCGTATCTGAATGTTACCATTTACGGTCATCTGTAGTGACCCTCATCTAATGCAAACCTTGTAAGGAAAATATCAACTGCAGTCCTTCCGTGCCATTCAAATTTCAATCAAGTATCGTGTTCGGCGAATAACTGGGACTACTTTCCACACAGCAAAATTGAGGTTTGCACAAGACGATATCGCATAACTCGAGATAGAAATCTTCAATTAAATCACTGTCCGCTTTGGTACGATTGAGCTTGTTGTGATACGAAAGGGTGAACGTGTTTTCGATAGTTGCACTTGTTCCTACTTTAAGGGAAATTTTACGTGTTCCCTTTACCACGTTTACTGGTACCAAATTATTGAATTATTGAGCTTGGTGAAGGGAAAGAAGTCGTAGACAAGGATTGATACAGGAATACCTACTCACGAGCAGGTATCCAGCTGACCCGGCACCTTCTCGTGGTGGTACCGTTGAAATACCCAACTGCTCTTTCCTCTATCTTTTGAGTTTTCTTTCGAGGGATTAAGATTTTAGTTTTTTTTCCAATTCCCCGTTGTTGGGTAGAACAAAGTCGGGCGGCGGCCCGAGCTCTTCGGAGCTTGGGTCTCATTTGCGTAGTTATTTTCTCTTTAATTTGCCCTATACTCCAGGGCCCTTAAATAACCTATAAGAATAGACTTAAGTTACGCAGACCAATAGTCCATTTTGGATTACTACTTTGGATCCCAAAGTAAAACTTTAAGCACTTCTGGCAACAATCAGCGAATACCTCAAACCCCGACTTCGAGGCGGGGAAACCCCCTCTGAAGCCGGGAGTATGTACGCCAAAAATAAAAACAAATTAAAACAACGAATAAACCCCAACAAAAACAACCTAAGCACTGCTACCAACGTAGGTGCAACAAACCCCAAAACTAACAATATCACCAGGAAGATAAGCGAAAACAATGAAACATTTGACCAAACAACCGAAAAAACTCCACCGGAACCAAACGGTGCTACCTGTAAGGTGGACCAATTGGAGGCTAAATTAAATGAAGTGCTGAATAGACTTGCGGCAGATGATGCAACCAAATGCATCAACCCCGATAAACATGAAGTTGAAAAAGAAGCACAAAATGTAGACGATCGAATCAGGAAAATCGAAAATACACTCGAAAAAATACTAGAAATGACGAAAGCGCAGAACATAGGAAAAAACAGTAAAATCATGGGCTGCGAGAAAGAAAATGTGAGAAAACAATGCAAAGCTAACAAATACACACCCATATCGTTGAACCAAGAAATGACGAAGAACGACCATTATACAAAGTTCTTCTCTGTCAAATTC
Source organism: Morinoia aosen (assembly GCA_030386875.1). NCBI lineage: Eukaryota > Metazoa > Arthropoda > Malacostraca > Amphipoda > Talitridae > Morinoia > Morinoia aosen. Next base: position 42,717,121 of record CM059574.1, read on the forward strand.
AAAATCGAAGAAAGAAACCAAATAAATCCATTTTGCCTCCAAGAAGAAATAGTCAAAATAACTGGTTTAAAGGCGAAAAGAATAACTTATTCAGGTAAAGATAGCTTTATCATAGAAACTCGAAACAAACCCCAATCTGAGAGGATCACCAGACTTAATAACGTCGACGGCATTAATTGCCAGATCAGCGAACACCCATACTACAATCAATCCAAAGGACTAATATATATTCAAGAATACGATGTAGATAATATGGAAGATTTTGTGGAAGGCCTGAAGAGCCAGTACAATATCAGTGACGCTGTCCGTGCCAGCTTCATTAAAACTCGATTCTCCCAAACCACCCCACTCCTACTAACCTTTAATAGCTACACTACACCAAACTCTATATATATCCCAGGCGAAAAATCAGATACGATAGTATACCCATTTATTAATAGACCAATGATCTGCCACAAATGCCAAAACTACGGCCACACAGCCAAACACTGCCATAACGAAGCAAACTGTAAACGCTGCGGAGAAACAGGCCATGACAGCGAACACTGTGGCAGCGCCCTCTCCTGCATGCATTGCAAGCGTCAACATGAAACTGGCCACAGAGAATGCCCGAAACATATCATGGAAACAGAAATATGCAAAGTCCAACAAGAACAACGAGTTAATAGGCGTCGTGCTGTACAGATAGTCACAGGACACTCCGAGATACCAATATCAGATACGAACACCCCCACAACGCATTTCAATATAACAATGCAGGAAAACGAAAAGCGGAAAATTACTCCATGGCTCCTAGAAAAATGTATTGCCAACCAAATCCAAGGAAAACCCAAATCTATTCGATCGGGCGGCAAAAACACATTTATTGTAGAATTAGATCACACACGACAAAAAGATGAAATACAGAAAATCAAAGACATAAACAACATCCCTGTGCAAGTAACAGAAAATAACTATGTAAATCTTTCAAAAGGACTTGCCTACATCTATAACTACGACTTCACCAACTTCGAGAAGTTCAAACAAGGTTTAATGGAAAACCAGATAATCAAAAATGTTGAACCAGCAAATTGGATAAAAAGCCGTAACACAAATGCAAAAGCAATACTTCTAACTTTCAGAGGCTCAACCCCCCCTGAGTATATCGACATCCTTGGCCAAGACTGCAGGAGTAGGATATATGAATACTTCGACCGCCCTATGATGTGTAAAAAGTGCTTGGAATACAACCATACTGCTAAAAGATGTACCAGTGAAGAGTTCGTGTGTGGAAAATGCGCAACAAAAGGCCATGAAGCAACAAATTGCACGGAAAACAACGTGACATGCTACCACTGCGGAAACAATCACAAAACTGGAGACCGGACTTGCCCGGAACAACGCAAGCAACAAGAACTAATTTCTATCCGTACTAAACAAAACGTATCAAGAGAACAAGCCCTTATAATATACCACAAACGATCCCCACAACTCGATCAAAGCTACGCACAAATAACCAGAAATCGAACGGATCAAATACCTAAAGTACCAACACCCCAACCCTTTATGGCGGCTACCAAAAACCAAACGATCACCGAACAAAATATGGCTCCCCCACTTTGTAACGAACCAGGTACAACTGATAACACAACCGATACACCAGAAACCAAACCACCGCAAACTTCACAACGCGACCACGAAACATGCGAAAAAGAGATACTCCGCATTAAACCCAACCCAGCACAATTGCTCAAATCCACAATTAATATTGAAACTACAGCCGAAGGATCTGAAAATGAGGAAGATGGCACGAGCGAATGCAACCCTGTTATGAGACAAGAAGCCAGACGAATATTCAACGAATTCAAACCCCCAAAGCAGCACAAACCTTCCAAAACCCAAAACAAGAAGCGACCAAGATCACGATCAAAATCACGATCCCCCACCTACAGCCGCAACAGACATGATAAACGACAAATTTACTCAGATGAGGAACAATCACACTACTCTCGTGACTCTAGGATTAGAGATAGATCACCCAAAAGAAAGTAACTAATTGAACGATTGAATAACAAAATCAAATCAAACACACCCCATGGCTAACGTGGGAATCCTGCAGTGGAACTGCCAAGGCATCAGGGGAAAGAAAGAAGAACTAATGGAAACAATAAACAACCACCAACCCAGTATAATAGCACTTCAAGAAACAAAGCTATGGGATAACTGCCAGTTTAGAATAAACGGCTACAGTAATGTGCTACGACACGGTCATTACAACAGAACCCCCCATGGAGGTGTTGGAATATATGTCCATAGCTCAATACCTTTTTGTGAACTGAATCTACAGACTGAACTACAAAGCGTGGCCATTCAAGTAAACATAGGACAACTGATAACCATCTGCAGCATCTACATACCCGGTAGACAAACAGTCACAAACGAAAAACTAAATAACCTAATCCACCAACTACCGAACCCTTTCATCCTAGCCGGCGACTTCAACGGACACAGCATCATATGGGGCTGCAAGAATACAGATAATAGGGGGAAGCTGATAGAAACTGTTATTACAAACAATAACCTTTGCCTATTAAATACCGGTTCACCCACTAGAGTAGGATACAATTCAGAATCAGCTATTGATCTGACAATTTGCTCACCTACATTGGCCGTGCTACTAGACTGGGTTGCTTTCGACTCGCCGGGTGATAGCGATCATTGCCCAATTTTGATCACCTACCTTAACGAAAATCGTCCCAACCAACCCCCATCAACTATCTGGAACTACTCAAAAGCTAACTGGGATCTATATTCCAATAACAATGCATGGAACAAGCCGATGTTGAACGCAACAACTAATAACGAACAACTAATCACCGACTTATACCAGCGGTTCTACTCAGCGGCTGAAAAAGCCATCCCAACTTATATACCAGGAAAATACTACCCCAAACCATGGTGGACAAAAGAACTCCAAGAATCAAAAGAAGAAAGAGAAAAACTTTACAAGAAATACCACCGCAACAAAAACCTTACTAACTTAATTAACTGGAAACGAGCAAGGGCAAATCATAAATACAAAATTCGAGCAAGCAAACAAGAAACGTGGAAGAACTTCGTAAACCAACTTAATAAATACACACCAATGGCCAGAGTATACGAAACAATAAGGAAAATAAAAGGTCGAGTACAAAGAAAAGTCCATATATTGATCGAAAACAATATACACTACAGCACAATCCCTGATATTGTGAATAAACTGGCTGAGAATTTCAGCGAAGTGTCAAGCGACCAAAGCTATTCCCCTGAATTTCAACAAATAAAAACCGCAAATGAAACTATACCGATCCATTTCAGTTCACCAAACGTAGAAATCTATAACCAAACCTTCCATATGCATGAATTTGAATCCGCCCTAAGAAAAACTAAAAACACATCACCAGGAAACGACAAAATAACATACGACATGATCAAACACCTAAAACTACCAGCTAAACAATACATCTTGAACACTTTTAACAAATTCTGGACAACGGGCTACTTCCCACCACAATGGCAGCACTCAATAATAATACCAATCCCAAAACCTGGAAAAGACCACAGTAAGCCGAACAACTACAGACCGATCGCACTAACGAGCTGTCTGTGCAAACTTATGGAACGAATGATCAATAACCGACTGATAGAATATTTTGATATGCATAACATAATAAATAAAGCGCAGTGTGGATGCAGGAGAGGGCGTAGCACTGTAGATCACTTGGTCAGACTAGACTCAACCGTAAGATTAGCCTTTGCAAACAGAGAACACTTCATTTCAGTGTTTTTTGACCTCGAAAAAGCTTATGATAGAACATGGAGATATGGGATTATACGTGACTTATTTGACATTGGACTCAGGGGTAGACTACCAATTTTCATCACCAAATTCTTAGAACATAGAACACTGAGTGTCCGAGTGGATAACTATAACTCAAACACCTACGAACAGCGAAACGGAGTCCCTCAAGGCAGTGTCCTCTCAGTTACATTATTTGCCCTCAAAATAAACGACATAGCTAAACAGATTCCACCGGACAACAAGTTCCACTACTCTCTATATGTTGACGACTTGCAAGTCGGATACCACCACCAAGACCTCCAGGTCATTCAAAACAAAATGCAATCCTGTATTGATAATATATTTAAGTGGTCTCAAAATCATGGATTCAAATTTTCACTGAGCAAAAGTAAAGCAATTCATTTTAATATTATACCCGGACTATTCCTCAGCCCAACACTCAAAATCAATAACGAAAACATTCAATACACAAAATCACATAAATTCCTAGGCTTAATCTTCGACGATAAATTGAACTGGCAACAACACATCGCTGCTCTAAAGAAAAAAGGAAATGACAGCCTTAACGTACTGAAATCAATAACAGCTCAAAGCTGGGGAGCCGACCAAACCACAGTTCTCAGAATCTACAGAAGTATGGCAAGATCAATTCTCGACTATGGATCAATAATCTATAACTCTGCCAGTCAAACAACTTTGAAACCCCTCGAGTCAATTACGCGCGAGGCACTACGAATCGCTACGGGAGCATTTAGATCCAGCCCAACAAATAGCCTATATATTATTTGCAATGAAATGCCTCCCGATATTAGACGAAATTATCTCTCACTCTGCTACTACTACAAGGTCCGAAGTCAGCACGGAAACCCCGCTTTTAGTTGCACTGTAACGGCGAGCAATAGACTACTCTTTCAAAATAGGAGAATAACCCCAACTTTGGCCATCAGAATGCAAATACTAATAGAAAAATTAAGTTTGAGGAAAAACCGAATTAAACCAGACTTTTCCTACCGACTATTAAACATTGATACCCCTACATGGGCTTTAACAAAACCAACTATAAATACAGAACTAACCGAACTCCCAAAGAACGAAACTCCCGAATACATAATCCGGCGAGAGCATAAAAGAATAACAAAAGAACAATATGATGGATACGTGACCATATACACGGACGGCTCACGAGGGGAGGGTGGCACAGGAGCGGCGGCAGTATGTGGCAATATTGTTCGCACTGCAACACTTCCGAAGGAAGCCTCAATATATTCAGCTGAAATACACGCCATTCACTTGGCCCTTAACATCATTAGAGATAAAAGAGATAAAAAATATGTAATTTACTGTGACTCTTTGAGTGTCGTTAACGGCCTAAACTGCGAGACACATCACCCAGTACTACGCCGAATACAACACGAAATACACGACGTGCAAAAAAGTGGCAAACTCGTCAACATATGCTGGATCCCCTCCCATGTCGGAATAGGCGGTAACGACGCTGCAGATACCGCAGCAAAGAACGCTACCCGAAGACCCGAAGAATTCATTCTTATTTGCCACTCAGACTGGAAACCATTAATACAACAAAAGATGATTGACCAGTGGAAGACTAGGTGGGAAAATTGCAGAGACAGGTTGAGGGAAATACAGCCATCACCAGGCACGAAATTGGAACTAGGTAAAATATCACGTAAAGAGGAAATAATAGTTAACAGACTCAGAATAGGACACACATTCTTAACGCATGGCTACCTGATGAACAACGAGATACCTGATATTGCACCAGTATGCGAGTTTTGCAACAACTCAACACTAACTGTCAAACACCTAATCATAGAATGTAAAAGTCTAACAATTAGTAGAAATTGTATAAAGGCTTGCCAAACGCTACAACCTACCGTCGAGACGGTATTGGGACGCCATTTAGACGTCAAGGAATTAATGAACTATCTTCGTGTGATAGATGTCTACGACCTAATTTAAATGTTTCAGTAACTTTGCATTGCAATTGACTTACCTTTAATGATGAGTTTCTAAATCGACCTTTCGATCGCAGACGACATGCATAAAGGGGAGCAGTAAAGGACCCGTGTCCGTGCTTTAATGTTGATTGTATCAACACCCCTCATTATTATTATTATTATTACTTTAACCTTTGTTCGTAATTAAGAATTTCATCAATTCGCTTTCGGCCATAGACTGAGAAAATTTTGTCACCACATCAACACTTTTATGTGTCACAAGTTGTCATAAAACTGTCACACAAAAGTGTACCATCAATGTACATCGTTATCCTATGTTTTGTGACACACTTATGTGCGTCATAAGCTTGTGGTCACCGTGGTCGAGTGGTTAAGAGCGCACCCTTCACAGGAAGATGTCGGCAGTTCAAATCCCGACAGTGCCACTCGGTGATTTTCCCCCTGAGGAAACGGGAGAACTCGGCCACAATTCCCACTTTACCCAGGTGTCGGATATGGGCACCAGCTTGACCGGGGGTAACCGCCATGGCGTCCAGGTGTTAGTTATAAGGCATTTGAATTACTAATGTATCAGATGATATGTATTAGGCTTGATTGAAATAAAACATCCTTTTATATGTCACACAAATATGCGTGCTAACCATGACATGCTAAGTGTGAGTCAACAATATTTTGCGTAAACGTTTTATTTTTCTCAGACTGGTCACTGATTTTGTTAATGTACGGACATTATCTAATAATTTTTAGATAAAATAGCGAATATCTCTAGGTTTCTGAGCAAATTATACGCCATTGACAAAATCCAAACTCAGTTTGGTTTCCTGTAAAAATTTGAGCCGCTTGAAACGTGAGTGTGATTTAACTCTCTCAACTGCTTCAATAAGTCCTAAAAAGAAACACTTCACTATGTTTCAGGATTTCTCTGAGTAACTGTTCTACACAGAAGGTGTTTCAAATTTTTCCTCAGCGTCAAAACAGATTCGAGCCAATCTAAATCGTCATCAATTTTTCTACTGAATTTTTTATGACGGAATGCTTGTAGTTTCCATTTTTCTTGACTTGAAAATGAACCTTTGAATAGTGCAGATTACAGAGTACTCTTTTAAAAGCTACACCACTATGATATAAAAAGTATTCCTCAAAAATTATTCGAATCCTTCCTCTCAAACCATATACACTACGTTCAAGAAACTCCACTTCAGAACTGCAAAATAGAACCAATTGAGTCCCTCAAGAACCTGTTCTTAGGCCTCTTCTATTTCTTGTTTTTATAAAAGATTTCATGAAATCAACATCTGTTGATCAACATCAAAAGACTGCTGATTGAATCCAATGACGAAATGTTACTTAAAAATTCACTGAAATTAGCGTGGAAAAACTTGTGTTTTCATTTTTAAAGTTTTTCCCAATCAGATCTGATGATCTTATCCCCACCAGATGCCGCTGCGCGCCAGGTCACAACTAATGCATGAACACTCTGCGCGGCGTAGGCAGAAAACAATTCATTCGTACCAATTTCGAGCTCACCATGTATTCTTTCCGCTGCAACTTGCACACGAAGAAAGGAACACAGTTCAGAAGTGAAGAAATTATGTGAAATTATAATTCTTCTATGCAAATTGCAATGTACTCGTATTTCAGAGCGTTTGGGTAATTGAGAATACCTAGCACCATTTATGTACGCTTATTAACCATTTCCCCGAATTTTGATATTTGTTCTTGATATATGCACAAAATCATCGCATTAGGGATGGATAATAGATATTTTTTCTATATTGACTCACAATGCTCAATGGTGTTTGTTCGTAACTAAGGTTTATCAATGTCTTGACGTACGGTGTGAGGATATTTTCCTGAAAGCCCCGCCACTAATGCAACACATAAGTTCACTCTCTTGTATCTTTTGAAATAACCGATCTATTGACTCCAAATTACTCTCAAACGAAATATTAAAACATTCTTTCGTTTTAGAGTAATTAGAAGTCGATAGGTGCATTACTTCGAAATTTAAAAGTTGGTGAACTTATGTGTTGCATTGGTGGTTGGGGCTTATCTGGAAAAGATCCCAGTATAAATTTAATTCTGCCGAGTTAACTTCGAACAAAATACTGTTGATGGAAATAATGAACTATATTTTGATACGTTCGGCATTTGTCAAATACCATTCATTTACTCACCCTGCACACGATGGCAACATTTTTGGGCTTGTAATATTTAAAGTCAAAACTATGACTTAGTGCTGAACAACTTGGGTGGTGGGAACACGTCTGTGATATCTGTGCCCCGTGTTGATAGTGCGCGAGTTGTACGTCTTGTTTTGATTAACAAGAACGTATTTACGTATAGAAATTAGTCTAAATTTTCTCTAGCTTTATTTGCCTGAAGCGTTAAATTAATAGTAATTTTTTATCATTCAAGTTGAGATTCACATTAGGGAGCGTCGTATAATTCGAATATGGACTTCAGTACTAGTGTGAGGATTGTTTCGTGTTGAAGGTTTCTAGCTTCCCTTTAATGCCAGCAGTTTGTTTCTGCAAAGTATGTCGACAGCGTGCTGTGATGGAAGAATAAATGTTCTGGTTAACACACTGGTAAATGTGAAGGAGAGGACAATAATCGATTTTTCAATTTTCGGTGCCTAACAATAGTTAATTAGGTCGAAATAAAGGTAAATCTGAAGGATATGACAGTTATCGATTTTGTAAATTTCGATTCCTAAGCATAGTTAATTAGATCGAAATAAACAAGTTTTCTTCTATGCACTTTCCGTCTGAATAGAGTATTTTATTAGTTATAGCGGTAAATGACTTACCGCAGCCCAAGTGTTTGAAGCGGCAAGTAATGAAAGGAGTACGTCGGACAGCAACACTGCAATGCGCACTCGCTTCCAGCGCGATCGTCATCAAAGACGAAACCAAACCTACCGCTATACCTCGTTAAATACTCATATGACGAAAAAAGTGTATGGAAGAAAAGTTGTTCATTTCGATGTTATTACCATGATTCAAGCAACAAAAATTCGAAGATCGATGTGTAGCTGTTTATTCGAGCGCATTCGTCATCACAGACGAAACTAAACCTACCGCTATAACTCGTAAAATACTCATTTCAGACGGAAAGTGCATAGAAGAAAACTTGTTTATTTTGATTCAATTCATTAGGTTGAGGCACCGAAAAGTGGAAAATCGATTACTGTCATATCCTTCAGATTTACCAATACATTTTAACGATTGAGTCTTCCAATAAAAAAATGTTGAGCGAATTTCTTCGTAATTTATCACGTGACGAACTTCAATCGTGTAAAACGTCTTAAAACGTCTCCAATTAGGTAAATATGGCAATAAAATTTTAAAATCGTTGACGCTCTAAACTTGGTATTGACTGTACAATCTTACGCTTGTAATTAGTCAGAATAGGTTTGGTTAGTGAGAGAACCCCTCAGGGGGATACAATTATTGTATCTATGGGAACTAGCGCTCCCAATGGAACAATGTCAGCGCCCGAGCTGAGAGTTAGGTAAGCCTTCTTTTTTGTTGAAATAAAATGTTTTTGTTATGTTAAGGACCACCTTTTTTTCGGTTCACTGCTGTCCTGTTGGTAAATCTGAAGGATATGTCAGTTGTCGATTTTCCACTTTTTGGTTCCTGAACCAAATTAATTGAATCAAAATAAACAAGTTTTCTTTTATGCACTTTCCGTCTCAAATGAGGGTCAATGTGAAGTTTCATGCAATCACGGAAAATAATAATTCCGATCCCAGGAATCACTAAAAGAACACATTTCAAAACGTTTTACATGAATGACATTCTGCTCGCTGATGCGTTATTTTCGAATAATTGAACTTTGAAGTTGGCCTTGGCGCCAAAGGAAGCGAGCGCGTGAAACGGAATTTAATTAATAACGGAAGCTATTACAAACGTAAAGAGGTTGGGTCGTGAGGGGGAGGCACAGTTCTTCTAGTTAAAATTATAAATAAAGCTTCTAACCCACCCATTAGGGTGACGACCGCAATCTTGTTGACATCGGGTCCAAAATGGCGGCGCCCATGGTGGTCGCCATGTTAGACCCGATGTAAACAAGATTGCGGTCGTCACCCTAATGGGTGGTTTAGAAGCTTTATTTATACTTTTCACTAAAAGAACTGTGGCTACCCCTCACGACCCAACCTCTTTACGTTTGTATTAGGGGGTTAGCTTCCGTTTTTAATTAAATTACGCTCGCTTCCTTGGGCGCGCGACGGCCAACTTCAAAGTTCAATAATTCGAAAATAACGCATCAGCGAGCAGAATGTCGTTCATGAAAAACGTTCTTAAATGGGTTCCTTTAGTGTATGCTTGGAATATAATTATCAATTTCCGTGATTGCATGAAACTTCACATTGACCCAAATGAGTATTTTACGATTTATAGCGGTAAGTTTAGTTTCGTCTTTGATGACTAATGCGCTTGAATAAACAGCTACTCATCGATTTTCGAATTTTTGTTGCTTGAATCATGGTAATAACATCGAAATAAACAACTTTTCATCTATACACTTTTTTCGTCAAATGAGTATTTAACGAGGTATAGCGGTAGGTTTGGTTTCGTCTTTGATGACGATCGCGCTGGAAGCGAGTGCGCATCGCAGTGTTGCTGTCCGACGTGCTCCTTGAATAACTTGCCGCTTCAAACACTGGAGTTGCGGTAAGTCATTTACCGCTATAACTAATAAAATACTCATTTGAGACGGAAAGTGCATAGAAGAATACTTGTTTATTTTGATCTAATTAACTATGCTATGGCATCGAAATTTACAAAATCGATAACTGACATATCCTTCAGATTTACCGTCCTGTTCTTCAGCTACTACTACTTTCTTCTTCAACTTTGGTCTTGTTTCATGATCTTCTTTCACAACTTACGGTTTCTATGCCTTTCTGCATAGATTCCGCGTTTCCTTAACTCCATACTAAATGGTGCCTTCCTCCTTCCTCTCTTTGGATCGCATTTGTTGCTGGGTAGGGAGGCGAAAACTAACAACTAATCTAATCTAACCTGGTTAGTGAGAGAACACTAACTACCGTTCGCGTCATAGGACAGCTGATTTCGATTGAATGAATTCATACGGAGAGGATTCCAGTACTTTTCACATGAAAGTGTTAACTTAAAATAGGTTAATGTTGAGGAGATGCAACTAATCGATTTTCACAATTTTGTTGCCTGTGTCATGGTAATAACATCGAAATAAACCACTTTTCTTCTATGCAGTTTTTGAGGCAAATGAGTATGTAACGAGTTATAGCGGTAGTACGTTTGTTTGGGTGGAGTACGTTTGGGCAATTTGCAATTTATTACTTGCCGGCCCCGCGGAGCCTGAACCCACTTCTAGGATCTTTGGTAAATCTGAAGGAGATGACAGTTGTCGATTTTGCAAATTGTAATGGCCAAACATGGTTAATGACACCAAAATAAACAAGTTTTCTTCTATGCACTTTTCGTCTCAAGTGAGTATTTTATTAGTTATAGCGGTAAATGACTTACCGCAACTCCAGTCTTTGAAGCGGAAAGAAATTCCTTGATCGAGTTGTATGGCAATACTGCAATGGCGTCTCGCTTTCAGCGCTCTGTCTTGAAAGACGAAACCAAACCTACCGCTATACCTCGTTAAATACTCATTTGACGAAAAAAGTGTATAGAAGAAAAGTTGTTCATTTCGATGTTATTACCATGTTTCAAGCAACAAAAATTCGAAAATCGATGAGTAGCTGTTTATTCGAGCGCATTCGTCATCAATGACGAAACTAAACTTACCGCTATAAATCGTAAAATACTCATTTGAGACGAAAAGTGCATAGAAGAAAACTTGTTTATTTCGATTCAATTAATTAGGTTCAGGCACCAAAAAGGGGAAAATCGACAACTGTCATCTCCTTCAGATTTACCGGATCTTTTAGCTAATAACAAAATGGAAATTATCACTGAAAAATAACGAATTATAGCGGTATGTTCATTTTCGTCTTAGGTGGCGGGAATGCGCGCGACCATTCGAGCGCGTCGGAAGGGAGAGTCCATTGCAGTGTTGCCATAGGACGCGTTCGACGAATTACTTGCCGCTTCAAACATTAGAGCTGCGATCGATAATTTATCGCTATAACTCGTTGAATACTCATTTGCCCCAAAAAGTGCATTGCTAAAAAGTTTATTTCGATGTAATTCCCATGACACAGGCAACAAAATTTCGAAAATCGACAAGTTGCATCTCCTTAACATTAACCCTAAAATATATAACAGAAGTAACTCAATTCACTTTGTTTATCAGTGTCAGGATTTCTTCGTTGTCTGTTTTCTTTCTCGTGGTTCATTCTTTGCTGTTTATGCACGCAAGGTCTCCTGTTTTAGAACGCACTATGTGCATACATTTCGTGTTTTATACAACCCTGAATAAAATGGTGCCTTCTCTTCAATCTTTCAAGATCGCTTTTGTAGTGGCTAGGGATTTTCAGACCAAAATAGTGGTATAAAATATCAAATCCTTTTTCCAACACCAGTGGTCAACGCTCGTACCATTAGTCTGTTCCAGATTTAGATCTGCGGTTAGGTAGGCCATCGCTTCCATTCATCATTTCTCTCTCGAGGGGAAAAGTTTGCGCATTCAGAACCTAGCCTGTACAAGAAATATCGGTAAATCTGAAGGACGTGACAGTTGTCGATTTTGCAAATTGTAATGGCTAAACATGGTTAATAAAACCAACATAAACAAGTTTTCTTCTATGCACTTTTCGTCTCAAGTGAGTATTTTATTAGCTATAGCGGTAAATGACTTGCCGCAACTCCAGTCTTTGAAGCGGAAAGAAATTCTTTGATCGAGTTGTATGGCAATACTGCAATGGCGTCTCGCTTCCAGCGCTCTGTCTTGAAAGACGAAACCAAACCTACCGCTATACCTCGTTAAATACTCATTTGACGAAAAAAGTGTATAGAAGAAAAGTTGTTTATTTCGATGTTATTACCATGTTTCAAGCAACAAAAATTCGAAAATCGATGATTAGCTGTTTATTCGAGCGCATTCGTCATCAATGACGAAACTAAACTTACCGCTATAAATCGTAAAATACTCATTTGAGACGAAAAGTGCATAGAAGAAAACTTGTTTATTTTTATTAAATTAATTAGGTTCAGGCACCAAAAAGTGAAAAATCGACAACTGTCAAGTCCTTCAGATTTACCGAAATATCTTTTACATTTTGTCTAATAATTTCACTCCTGTTTTTTATCAACACGCGCACGGTTTTCACAAGCGTAGCGAGCTGTGCTTGTCGTGAGACCCAAATATTGCACCATCGAGATGCAAGTTGAAGTTAAGCTTTTGAGTTCTCTGTAAATATCGCTCAGCCGATCATAAACGGTACGTGAACTTCAAATAAATACCTGGAATACAGCATAAAACATCGATAATCCTAACCATCCAGGACCAAGTTTTGTTATAGCTTTCATCAATGATTTAGGAAAAGATATACTGATATGAACGTGAATTGTGCGAATGTGTTTCACAATGAATTGTTGCGGGGTGCAATGTTTGAAGTTATTCGCTGTATGTATACATGACGGAATTTAGAGTTATCGCCTCGTGGACAAATTGAGCGAATCGAACCCCTCAGGGGGATACAACTATTGTATCTATGGGAATTGGCGCTCCCAGGGGGACTATGCGAGGGCCTGAGCTAAAGGTTAGGTAGGCTTCCTTTTTGTTGTATTGAAATAGGTTTTTGTTTTGTTACGGACCATCTTTTTTCGGTTCACTGCTGTCCTGTTTTTCAGCACCTACTACTTTCTTCTTCAACTTTTTCTTGTTTCGTGAACTTCTTTCCTAGCTTACTGTTTCTGTGCACCTTGTGCATAGATTCCGCGTTCCCTCAACTCCATACTTAATGGTGCCTTCCTCTTTCCTCTCTTGGAACATCTTTGTCGTGGTTAAGGGAGGGCTTGCGTTGCCGGGCGTGGGCTTGCGTTGCCGGGCGTGGGCTTGCGTTGCCGGGCGTGGGCTTGCGTTGCCGGGCGTGGGCTTGCGTTGCCGGGCGTGGGCTTGCGTTGCCGGGCGTGGGCTTGCGTTGCCGGGCGTGGGCTTGCGTTGCCGGGCGTGGGCTTGCGTTGCCGGGCGTGGGCTTGCGTTGCCGGGCGTGGGCTTGCATTGCCGGGCGTGGGCTTGCGTTGCCGGGCGTGGGCTTGCGTTGCCGGGCGTGGGCTTGCGTTGCCGGGCGTGGGCTTGCGTTGCCGGGCGTGGGCTTGCGTTGCCGGGCGTGGGCTTGCGTTGCCGGGCGTGGGCTTGCGTTGCCGGGCGTGGGCTTGCGTTGCCGGGCGTGGGCTTGCGTTGCCGGGCGTGGGCTTGCGTTGCCGGGCGTGGGCTTGCGTTGCCGGGCGTGGGCTTGCGTTGCCGGGCGTGGGCTTGCGTTGCCGGGCGTGGGCTTGCGTTGCCGGGCGTGGGCTTGCGTTGCCGGGCGTGGGCTTGCGTTGCCGGGCGTGGGCTTGCGTTGCCGGGCGTGGGCGGGCGTGGGCTTGCGTGGGCTTGCGTTGGCGGGCGTGGGCTTGCGTGGGCGGGCGTGGGCTTGCGTTGGCGGGCGTGGGCTTGCGTTGGCGGGCGTGGGCTTGCGTTGGCGGGCGTGGGCTTGCGTTGGCGGGCGTGGGCTTGCGTTGGCGGGCGTGGGCTTGCGTTGGCGGGCGTGGGCTTGCGTTGGCGGGCGTGGGCTTGCGTTGGCGGGCGTGGGCTTGCGTTGGCGGGCGTGGGCTTGCGTTGGCGGGCGTGGGCTTGCGTTGGCGGGCGTGGGCTTGCGTTGGCGGGCGTGGGCTTGCGTTGGCGGGCGTGGGCTTGCGTTGGCGGGCGTGGGCTTGCGTTGGCGGGCGTGGGCTTGCGTTGGCGGGCGTGGGCTTGCGTTGGCGGGCGTGGGCTTGCGTTGGCGGGCGTGGGCTTGCGTTGGCGGGCGTGGGCTTGCGTTGGCGGGCGTGGGCTTGACTTTTAGCTTGACATGGAGTTAACAAGTACTTCTAACCTCGCTTTGGAAACTCGTTCGGAAGGGCCTTGATTTGATGTTGCATCATTATTTCAGGCGTAATGATTAAAAGCTTAATTTCTAGTTTAATTTCAGACACAATTCGAGCAACCTAAAGATGTCTGGAGGAAAAAAGAATAACAGAAATTCTGATCAAGAGAGAAACTCAGATTTTAACCTTCGTCGTGAGCCAACTCAAGATGCGGCGTCTGGTGATGTCAGACAGACAGGCCTCTTGCCAGTTTGGGACTTGAGGAGATTACAACCTAATGTGATTTATTGGGTTGTCCCCGGAGGTGTCCCCGGAGGTGTCCCCGGAGGTGTCCCCGGAGGTGTCCCCGGAGGTGTCCCCGGAGGTGTCCCCGGAGGTGTCCCCGGAGGTGTCCCCGGAGGTGTCCCCGGAGGTGTCCCCGGAGGTGTCCCCGGAGGTGTCCCCGGAGGTGTCCCCGGAGGTGTCCCCGGAGGTGTCCCCGGAGGTGTCCCCGGAGGTGTCCCCGGAGGTGTCCCCGGAGGTGTCCCCGGAGGTGTCCCCGGAGGTGTCCCCGGAGGTGTCCCCGGAGGTGTCCCCGGAGGTGTCCCCGGAGGTGTCCCCGGAGGTGTCCCCGGAGGTGTCCCCGGAGGTGTCCCCGGAGGTGTCCCCGGAGGTGTCCCCGTAAGTGTCCCCGGAGGTGTCCCCGTAAGTGTCCCCGGAGGTGTCCCCGTAAGTGTCCCCGGAGGTGTCCCCGTAAGTGTCCCCGGAGGGACCCCATTATGGATCTTGAAGACGCCCCCCCAATCTGCTGACCGCCGTGCCTCAGGGTCGACATCGCCAGGTCGGACGCCGCCCTGTACTGGTGCTAGCCCTGTAATCCGGACACCAGAAATGGAACGGCAAGTGCACGAACGTGTCAAGAAAGAGTCGCCTACTTTATATGATTACTTAATGTCGCCGCTACCATTTGTGGATTGTAAGGATGGGACCCAAGGTGTTACTGGGACAGAACGTACACCAAAGAGGCAACATCAACCTGGAAATCACCAACCAAAAAGGCAACGTCAGGGCGAAAATCTTGAACCCACGCCACAAAGAGCCGAAGTGGGGTACACGTGTCCTCCCCACGCGGCCTGTCCGCACGAAAAGTGCCAAGTTCACCCAATTTGCGTGGCAAACCAACTTTGCAGCGGACACGAAGTTTGTAAAGGTCAACAGATTAAAACAAATGCTAGATATGCGGGGCAAATGGGACCACCTCAAACAATTCACTTCCCTTGGCATAGAGAACCGAGTCGCTCAAGAATTCCAGCGAAACCTCTTTGGCAAGGAGAATCACGTTGGCCAGGAGGATTACGTTTGCAAGGGACATCGGGTACGTTACGAGAATCACGTTTGCCTTGGGAGTCGCGCTGGCCACGGGGATCAGGCAAACCTGGAGGATCAGGTCAGTCAATTGTCCTCCTTTCACATGGGAGTAGGTCAGAAAGACCAGACCAGTTGGGATCAGGTGAACTAGGAGGTCAACAAGTGAAGTTAGATTTAATTTCGTCAAGCTCATTACCTCCGTTCTCGGAAGTGTTACAACGGCAAAGTGATCAGCAACAGCAGCGTTCTGTACCTCACCATGTAGTGGTGCAGCAGCAGCAGCAGCAGCAGCAGCTGCAGCAACCGTCAACTTCACCTCGGCCTTTACTGGAGCATTTACTGCCTCTGTCGGAACAAAAGCGGCAGCAACAATGGCAGCATTCTGTGCCTCACCCAGCGCAGCAGCAGCAACCGTCAACTTCGCCTCGGCCTTTAGTGGAGTATTTACTGCCTCTGTCGGAACAAAAGCGGCAGCAAAAGTGGCAGCGTTCTGTGCCTCACCCTGTGGTAGTGCAGCAGCAGCAGCAGCAGCAGCAGCAGCAGCAGCAGCATTCTATGCCTCACCCAGCGCCGCAGCAGCAGCAGCAATCGTCAACTTCGCCTCGGCCTTTACTGGAGCATTTACTGCCTCTGTCGGAACAAAAGCGGCAGCAACAGTGGCAGCATTCTGTGCCTCAGCCTGTGGTAGTGCAGCAGCAGCAGCAGCAGCAGCAGCAGCATTCTATGCCTCACCCAGCGCCGCAGCAGCAGCAGCAGCAGCAGCAGCAACCGTCAACTTCACCTCGGCCTTTACTGGAGCATTTACTGCCTCTGTCGGAACAAAAGCGGCAGCAACAATGGCAGCATTCTGTGCCTCAGCCTGTGGTAGTGCAGCAGCAGCAGCAGCAGCAGCAGCAGCAGCAGCAGCAGCAGCAGCAGCATTCTATGCCTCACCCAGCGCCGCAGCAGCAGCAGCAATCGTCAACTTCGCCTCGGCCTTTACTGGAGCATTTACTGCCTCTGTCGGAACAAAAGCGGCAGCAACAGTGGCAGCATTCTGTGCCTCAGCCTGTGGTAGTGCAGCAGCAGCAGCAGCAGCAGCAGCAGCAGCAGCAGCAGCATTCTGTGCCTCAGCCTGTGGTAGTGCAGCAGCAGCAGCAGCAGCAGCAGCATTCTGTGCCTCAGCCTGTGGTAGTGCAGCAGCAGCAGCAGCAGCAGCATTTTATGCCTCACCCAGCGCCGCAGCAGCAGCAGCAGCAGCAATCGTCAACTTCGCCTCGGCCTTTACTGGAGCATTTACTGCCTCTGTCGGAACAAAAGCGGCAGCAACAGTGGCAGCATTCTGTGCCTCAGCCTGTGGTAGTGCAGCAGCAGCAGCAGCAGCAGCATTCTATGCCTCACCCAGCGCCGCAGCAGCAGCAGCAGCAATCGTCAACTTCGCCTCGGCCTTTACTGGAGCATTTACTGCCTCTGTCGGAGCAAAAGCGGCAACAACAGTGGCAGCATTCTATACCCCAGCCTGTGCTAGAACCATTTTCGCCGGAGCATGCACAGCAACATCAACCTGTGCAAGAGCATTTTGTCCAGCCTGTGCAGTACCAGCACCATTCGACACCTCAGTCCGTGCAGCATCTTTCGGTAATGCAGCGTTGTCAATTCCAACGTTCTCCACAAAATCAGATTAAACATATTCATCAAGATCTTGCGCGTACTGCTGAAGAGTTCAAGCAAGAAGTTCCTAAAAATGACCCCCTCAAACCACTTTCCCGCACGGCTACATTTAGTAGTACCCAATTCATTCAAACTTCGTCTTCCGAAGCTAAACCCTTAGGACTTACGTTCTTGGACCTTTCCCCTTCTGAAGCGCTAGCTCATGGGATCTCATCCTCTGAAGCTCAAGCACTTGGGATCGCAGCTTCTAGGGCTCAGTGTTCTGCGGTCCAATCTTTCGGGACTCGTTCTCACGAGGCTCAATCCTTTGGGATCTCGCTCACGAGTGCTGAATCTTCAGGAGTACAAGCTCATGGTATCTCGTCCTCCGGACCTCAAGTGTTCAGTACTTTACCGGCTGGCGCTCCAGATTTTGATGCGTCATCGGCTGCTGCCCTAGATATTGCTACTTCGTCTGGAGGCCAAGATTTTGGTACGGTAACGTCTGGCGCCGAAGATTTTGGTACGGTAACGTCTGGCGCCGAAGATTTTGGTACGGTAACGTCTGGCGCCGAAGATTTTGGTACGGTAACGTCTGGCGCCGAAGATTTTGGTACGGTAACGTCTGGCGCCGAAGATTTTGGTACGGTAACGTCTGGCGCCGAAGATTTTGGTACGGTAACGTCTGGCGCCGAAGATTTTGGTACGGTAACGTCTGGCGCCGAAGATTTTGGTACGGTAACGTCTGGCGCCGAAAATTTAGGCACGGTAACGTTCGACGATGAAGATTTTGGTCCGGTAACATTTGGCGCCGAAGATATTGGTACGGTAACGTTTGGCACCGAAGATATTGGTACCGTAACGTTTAGCGCCGAAGGTTTTGGTACGGTAACGTTTGGCGCCGAAGATTTTGCAGCGGTAACGCCTGGCGCCGAAGATTTTGCAGCGGTAGCGTCTGGCGCCGAAGATTTTGCAGCGGTAGCGTCTGGCGCCGAAGATTTTGCAGCGGTAGCGTCTGGCGCCGGAGATGTTGGAGCGGTAGCGTCTGGCGCCGAAGATGTTGGAGCGGTAGCGTCTGGCGCCGAAGATGTTGGAGCGGTAGCGTCTGGCGCCGAAGATGTTGGAGCGGTAGCGTCTGGCGCCGAAGATGTTGGAGCGGTAGCGTCTGGCGCCGAAGATGTTGGAGCGGTAGCGTCTGGCGCCGAAGATGTTGGAGCGGTAGCGTCTGGCGCCGAAGATGTTGGAGCGGTAGCGTCTGGCGCCGAAGATGTTGGAGCGGTAGCGTCTGGCGCCGAAGATGTTGGAGCGGTAGCGTCTGGCGCCGAAGATGTTGGAGCGGTAGCGTCTGGCGCCGAAGATGTTGGAGCGGTAGCGTCTGGCGCCGAAGATGTTGGAGCGGTAGCGTCTGGCGCCGAAGATGTTGGAGCGGTAGCGTCTGGCGCCGAAGATGTCGGAGCGGTAACGACGGTAGCCCAAGATTTCAGTGCTCCATCATTTAGAACCCGCTCCCATAGAGCCTCTTCTTTTGATACTTCATCTTCTAGCGCACAATCTTTTGACACTTCATCTTCCGAAGCTTCTTCCTTGGATAACTCATTCCCGGGAAGCCGCGGGATTCATACTTTATCACCTGGAAACAGAGTCTTTGGGACTCGATCCACAAGTCAATCATTTGAGATGCAATCCTGTTTGAGCGAAGCATTTCAGACTCAATCCTGTTTGAGCGAAGCATTTCAGACTCAATCCTGTTTGAGCGAAGCATTTCAGACTCAACCCTCTGAAAGTCAAGCCTGTGTTGCTCAACCCTCTGAAAGTCAAGCCTGTGTTGCTCAACCCTCTGAAAGTCAAGCCTGTGTTGCTCAACCCTCTGAAAGTCAAGCCTGTGTTGCTCAACCCTCTGAAAGCCAAGCATCTGCGACTGAATCGTGCGGAATAGAATCATCCAGAGTTCCAGTTCAGCATAGTTCTGAAAACTCCTCTACTACAATGTCAGGTGTCGACGCTGCACCTTCTGACCTGTTTAAGATGGAAGAAGAGTGAGAACAGACGACGATGGTATGGAAAATGTACGCGTACAGCTTGAAAATGAAGCAGTCCCTTGCCTTGCATAGATCCAGGAAAGTTCTCTCTAGAGCAGAGATTTTCTAGATTATTTCTTCCAAACTTTTTATGCGATTTTGACAATCAGATTATTTGCTGTGAAGTACTGCTGTTAGGGGACTATATAAAAGCCTGCTTTTCTGCAACCTCGCTGTAATTTTGATTCCGAAGGATTTCTTCGTCGGTTTTTTACTCCTCATTGTTTCATTTACACTTTTATACGTTGTTTTAAAATCAATAAAATCGTGACCTACATACACGGGTCAAATGATCGACTTCATTCATTTTACCTTTAGATCGGCTGTACAACAGATGGTAGGACGGAGTGAATTAGAGAAATTGAAAATACGTTGAGAAATTGCTGTAAGGTATTCTGTGAAAAACAAAAAATATGTAGTAGACAAATAGAGGAGTTCAGCTACTCCCGTAAGCGATTTGTGCTAGATTTACTTTTTGATTTGTTGTGCAGCTTATCCGGGAGAATAGCTAGCCGCACTCGTCACTTCGGGCTTCTCGCTCACCGAATTTTAATATTAAGTTCTAACGCTGGAACTCCCAGCGATAAAGAAAGCAGACGTGCGTTAATTATTAACTCGAAACCCTCTATTTTGTTGCAACCGGGAAGCGGAAACCGTTTCTTACGACGGCAGCTTTCTGTAATGAAATAACTAGGAACAAGCTCTTATTAGTGTCACAGCTTTAATTATCGCATACATACATACGAATGTTTGTGGTTTTCACCTGTATTTACACATTGTATTGAATCCCATTTGCGTGATTTATTACTAATCACATGCATATGTATTGTGTATGTGGGTGATTATTAGGGCTGTGAAAATATAAGAGCACATTGTCACAGCCCTAGAAAGAACTGAACATGAGGCAGTTTCATTCTGTCTCCCAGCCGGCTGCAAAAAGGAAGTGGTTCGGTGAGCGCGGAGGGTTGGAGTACTCAGTGCTTTTCATGCGTTTATAGTAGGAAAATTTAGATCACTAAACAAAAAAAATAGTACCGGGTTATGCACGACAATGAATTTTGTATTAGATGGAGTAGCTTCAGTGAACAAGCTACGAACAGAGCTGCAAGTCTTGCGATGCAAGTCACCTCGGGCCGGAGACATTGGAGGACGATCTGAATTAAGGACGCTTCATTCTGGTCAAGCCTCATAAGTAGAGTTGTGCCAATATGCACGCGCATATGAAATCATGAGCGAATAAAATATGCGGCTTCAGGTAAGATATATGCGCTTGCGGAGTGTCGTATGCACGGTACTCGCATTTATATGCAGAGAATATGCGATCAAGTCTTGCGCATGCACTGCTGAATGACCGACTTCATATAGTTGGAACTTATTCAATATTGTAAACATTGAACCCTATGGTAATGATTAATTACGATAGTGTTCAATATTTACTATATCGAGCATTTGCTACTAATGAAGAAAACATGAAAACAAGATTTCAGAGAATTTCAAAATAAAATGTTTAAACGTATGCGGTTTCATCTAATAAAAATATACTTTTTAATGTTTCCATATTGGACGCTTTTCTCTTATCGGCTAGAATACTTTTGTATTGCGAAAACTCTCTTTCTACATCGCACGAGACCAGACGAGCAAATTTAAGGTTCTCCATGTCAGATGGAGAGAGCTGAGCAGCTACTTCGTTGACTACCTCAACAGGATAGCCATGCAAAGTAAAGTTGACATCCTTAATCATGGGAAGATTTTCTCGTCCTAGCAATCTGGAAAATAGATGCTTTATTCCAATCAATTAAGCATGATAAGTATCATCTTGTACATTGGTTTTTCAAATGCCGTATAAAAAACACCAGGACGGTTACTCCCCGGTCGAGCCGTTACCCATTTCAGATGTCTGAGTAGAATAGAGGATTGTGTTTGAGTTTTCCTTACACCCGACGGAGCAAATCGACGCGCAGCGCCGGGATTCGAACCCTCGACACCTTCACGGAAGGGTACGTTCTCAACTACTCGGCCACGGCGAACACAAAAAGTTGTTTTCGTAAGTTAGATGAGACATGGAGCTTAAACTTCCAGCTTTTGGTGATTTTATCGAAGATGAAAATGGGTAATTTCGGTTAACCACAAGGATTATTTTAAGGATTAACCAAAAGGATTATCTGAACCAAAAGAATTATCTTCGTTATTCATATCCATGAAGTCGCATCAGATATTTTGATAATAACGGTGTATTTTCATATCAGATTGCATGACAAACTTAAAGTTTTTGGTAATAAGTACAAACAGGTTTCTGTCCCGAGAGTCATGTTCTGGGAATTTTTTCTTCAAAGTATCATTCCTTACACTTTGGGGTACTTTGGTCATGGTGTGACTAATAAATAATGATAACCATTAGAATACTAAAAGAAATTTGTTCACTTCTTCAATCATCAACATATTATCCAATACATCTGTAAATTTCAGTACAAAAATTAAAAGAAAATTTTTACAAAAAAGTTCTCATAAGATTCTTCTAGGTTAAATCTCCCATTCCGGTCATCCCACGACTACCAAACATTTGCATTAGGTTTTGAATAACCAAATATTGCAGGAATATTCGAATCGGTATATAATTAGTAAATGTCAATTGCAGATTTGATTGTCATTTACATCGTTATAGTACGACAGAAAGCAAAAGCACTACAATGATGCAAATTTATGGAATTCGTGGGATGACCGGAATTGGAGGGATTACCTTATTGAGTTCTTATTTTTTTTAATGAACAAGCAGAGCACAACAACGGTATTTATTATTAATTCACTAAATTAATATGTTTCGGGAATTGATACAAATTTCACAGTAGTATTTTCACTTCAACACTTTCAACAAACAAACTATCACTAGGTGTATAAAAACTATTACACCATGCAATTCTTAAAAATTTCAAACTTCATTAAATTCAGTTTGGACACCCCTATTGTATTTATTATGAATCAAATTCAACAACTGAAGAACAGGTCAAGAAGGTAACCTGTTCAAGAAGGCAACAGGTCAAGAAGGTAACAGCTCAAGAAGAAGCACAGATGAAATGATTTCGTGCATATGAGTAAAGCACTTTGCATATTACATCTGTTATACTGCATATGCATAATTACATATGTGATTTTGCATATGCTCAAGATAATTTTTTGCATTGCATAAAACATTCTGCATATTTATTGGCGTGCATATGTGCAATTTATGCAATGTCACAGCTCTACTCATAAGTATCGTCTACATTTTTCTTATGCCATATAGCTAACACGAGGACATGATGACAGACCTCCGGTCGAATAAGATGAAGATTATAGGTTAGTTTAGGCCTCCCTAACCGCTACAAAAAAGCGTATCGAAGAGAGGAAGGAGGAAGGCACCATTTAGTATCGAGATAAGTGAATGAGGAATTTAAGCAGAAGGGGCATAGAAACAGTGAAATGAGAAGAAGTTCATGAAATAAGATAAAAGTTAAAGAAGAAAGTCAGAGGTGCTGAAAAACAGGACAGTAGTGAACCGAAAAAAGGTGGTCCTTAACATAACAAAAAAAAATTATTTCAACAAAAAGAAGGCCTACCTTATTCTCAGCTCGGACCCTCACATTTTTCCCTGTGAGCGGTCGAAGGGGCCTCCCTGAGGGGCCTCCGGTCGAATATACATAAACCGATCTCTGACACCTGGGGCGAGTGGGTGATAGTGAGAAATTTAATTCTTGGTTACCGCGTTGATTCACAAGGCTGGTATTGCTAGGTGTAACACCGGCGATCTTTCCCGTGGAAGACGCTAGTTGTCAACCACTAGACCATGTAACAGGATTGCATACGATAATATATATGATTTAATTTCAGCAATTTATTTACCATAAACGATAGTGCTCGCCGTGGTACAGTGGTTAAGGCATCGCCCTTTTATGAAGGTGTCGAGAGTTCGAATCCCGGCGCTGCGCGGCGATTTCTTCATTGGGTATAAGGGAAAACTCAAGCGCAATACTCCACTCAACCCAGGTGTCAGAAATGGGTACCGGCTTTACGGGGGAAACCGTCATGGTGTCCTATTTATAGTGTTAGTTAAAAGGCATTTGAAAGACTAATACACAAGATGATATGTATCGGGCTTGATTGGAAATAAAGCATCCTTAGATGCCGATGTTTGTTTAGAGTAGTAGATTGTTTATAAGTCTAGTCCAATTAGCACATTTAAGTATAGCTGCTTGTGGGCCCGAATAAGTTCAGTGACTTCTAAGGCATCCCATCAAATCAAGAGTTGAAGGTAATTTAGTATGCTTCATGATGCATTTTTCTAAGTCTAACATAAACTAGATAGGTGCGCGTGTGGCAGCAGGTAGCGAGAGTTTTTGATGTGGAATTGTCAAACGTTCCATGTGAGACCAGCGTTTATCAGCATCGAGCGCGGAGATGTGAGAATGAACCCGTTGCTCTTCTGAGGTATGAATGGTAAAACGTAACTGTTTACCGTTGTAGTCTGGAATGCCAGATGAAATTGAGGAAATTATGACAAAAAAGAATCGATTGTAAATTTTATTCTAGAAATTCGGAAAGAAAACGTGAAAACTTAACTGCAGAGCTCAGCTGAGCTAAGAAAACAAACAAAAAAAAATAGGTAGCAATGCGAAATTTTGAACTTTAAATTAGGAAATGAGTTGAAACGTGAAACTGAAAAATTAACAAAGATGAGTAGTAGATTGACAGCGTAAATATGAAGCCTAAAAAAGATATGACGAGTAGTGGCTCTTCTTCTATACAAGATTAAAATTAAAGAGACTGAATCTAACCCAGAATTATTTATTTTATAGCAAACCGGATGAAAAACAACACATTAATGGTTATGAAGAGGAGATTAATTATTATATGACAAATACTAACATGTAAAAAGCGAAAATTGATTATTATACTGCAGAGAGCAATGATCCAAATCAATAATAACAGTTTAGTTATATGATTACAGCGAAGATTAATGGTTGTAGAGGAGGTTAAGGATTATACGACACATAGAAAGGAATTATATGATAAAAGAAATTTTCTTATTAGATTTAGCCTTCCAATCTGATTCAAATTCAATAAACTTATTATGAAATGGGATAATGCTTCCGCTGGAGCAAGAGATCAGACCGGAAAATTAGTGGATCAGAGCATAGAAATCCATTTTTTAGGG
The DNA here is from genome assembly GCA_030386875.1 of Morinoia aosen. Classification (NCBI taxonomy): domain Eukaryota; kingdom Metazoa; phylum Arthropoda; class Malacostraca; order Amphipoda; family Talitridae; genus Morinoia; species Morinoia aosen. The sequence goes on from CM059574.1 coordinate 42,742,176, forward strand.
CAGGAAAACCGCCCAATATCTGGAAATGTTTTTAAGTTAAAGTTTTGTGATTGACAGAGCCAAATAGGCCTCTAACACTGGGGTTGTACGAAATTTCATGCAGAGCTATCGGTCATAATGCAGAATTCAGATTTGCCAATTCAAAAGAAGTTAGAGTCTAAACGCTGCAAAAAAATCGTTGACTCCGAAGACATCAAGCTGACTTTGATAAGTTTAGTTTATTTTCAGTTGAGTGATCAATAGTGGCTTAATATTGGATTTTTTGTTTGTTCGTCGTGAGCTCTGTGTCGATATGTACAGTATAGCTTTACAGTTCCCGCAGTTCTGATATCCGGGATATCTCACTCTGTAAATGATTTATCCGGGTGTTTATGAAGTGAGTTACAAATGTTCCATAGAATTTCAACAGGAAAAAAAAGATAGGCCCCGATGCCCCTGCAGGCTGGGTGCCTAGCTCAACAAGTAAACAAGAAAAATTGCTGAGATGGGGGTTAGTGTTTATTCTAGTTGTTGAAATAAAGGTTGATCTTTCCCCTGGTAGTTAAAACAAGGGCTGGTTTGCCCTCTTTCAGTTCAAATAGGGGTTGGTTTGTCCTCTGGCAGTTGAGGTGAGGGCTGGTCGTCTGTATGGCTGATTTTCAGGGACGTGAGACGAATTACGCTCCTTCGCAGTTCCCCTCAGGGGGATACAATTATTGTATCTATGGGAACTAGCGCTCCCAGGGGGACAATGTGAGGGCCCGAGCTAAAGGTTAGGTAGGCTTTCTTTTGTTGAAATAGAATAGGTTTTGTTGTGTTACGGACCATCTTTTTTTCGGTTCACTGCTGTCCTGTTTTTCACCGCCTACCACTTTCTTCTTCAACTTTTTCTTGTTTCATGAACTTCTTTCTTAGCTTTCTGTTTCTGTGCCCTTTCTGCATAGATTCCACGTTCCCTTAACTCCATACTAAATGGTGCCTTCTTCCTTCCTCTCTTTACATCTCATTGTTGAGGATAGGGAGGCTTAAACTAACTAATAAACTGATAAACTCCTTCGCAGTTTGCCGAGACTCCATGAGTTTTGAAGCATGAAAATCCCGGTGAGTTTGTTGTATTTTTGAGTGTTTCAATATGTTCAATAATGACAACAAAAAATGTTCTGTGTATTTGCAATCCATTTTGTGGGGATTATCCTGAACAACATTCCTGAATATATTTGAGATACTTCATATGTATTTCCGGTATTGTGCAAGTATTCCCTGTACTTGACAAGTATTTCTGAGGTACTTGACTATTACTTATGATGTACTTGACAAATATTTCGGTAACTGTGGAGAGGACCATAATCAATTTCCCACTTTTCGGTGCCTAAATATAGCTAATTAGATGTAAATAAACCATTTTTCTTTTATGCACTTTTCATCTGAAATGGATATTTAACGAGTTATAGCGGTTGGTTTAGTTTGGGTGGAGTACGTTTGGGTACTTTGAAATTTATCATTTGCCGGCCCCCCGGAGCCTGAACCCACTTCTAAGATCTTTTATGTAATAACACAAGAGAAATTACCCCCCAAAAATAACGAATGATAGAGGTATGTTCGTTTTCGTCTTAGATGGCGGGAATGATCGAGCACGTCGAAAGGGAGAGTCCATTGTAGTGTTGCCATCCGACGCGCGATTATGGTTCTCTCCTCCACATTTACCAATATTTCCTCCACCTTCAAGTTAATACTGTAAACGACTTTTTAAATGATTACATAAATTGGCCATCATGCATTTTAATGCGCTCACGGAAATTAAAAATTCCGTTCCAAAGAATCACTGAAGGAACGCATTTAAAAACGTTTAACATGAATGACATTCTGCTTGCTAATGCGTTATTTTCGAGTTATAACAATTACGTTCAGATGGGAATAACATTATTTAATCGGTTGCTTAGTCGCCGCATTGTACTTTTTGGTGGGACACGCCCACTTTTTGGCGGTAGAAGAACAGCGTCGGTTTGGGTAAGTTAAGGTAAGCTATTTTAGGTTGATTTATGTTATTTTAGGTTGATTTATGTTATTTTAGGTTGATTTATGTTATTTTAGGTTAGTTTGTTTAACTAACCTAACATTACCTTACCTAACCTCACCCATCGTTACGTCAATACCGTATTACAGCATATATACGTGTCCCTTCCTTCACTCTAGTATACGACGTTCCTATAACTCCAAAGTTGAATAATTCGAAAATAACGCATCACTGAGCAGAATGTCATTCGTGTAAAACGTTTTAAATTTGTTCTTTTGGTGGTTCTTTGGAACTGAATTTTTAACTTCCGTGAGCGCATTAGAATGCATAATGACCCTCAAATTAACCAGCATAAGTTTTGAGCTCAGAGTTGAATTTTTCACCTGGGACTAAAATGGGTTTCACTTTTGTTAAAAAATATCGCCTACGCGTTGCCAAAACATGATCCATGGGTTGCCAAGACGCGCATTATACGTACAAAAATGAGCTCTACGAATTATCCCACTACAGAACCCATGTCTTTAGCTTCCGTTCCGTGGGCTACCAAAATGTTTTCTGTGTCGTTAACATGTGTTTCATATTTGTCGGTGTGTGGATCATGAATTACAAAGATATTTTATGATTCACAATTAATTTCATGTCTAGCAAAAATGTTTCTCGGTAGTTGCAAAAGGGCTTTCCAATCGTGAATAGATGATGCTCATTTCCAAAATATGTCCTATATGTTAACAAAATGTGCTTCATATGTTAAAATGTGTTCTACGCGTGTCCAAGAATGTGTTCCACGTGTCAAAATGCGTTATACGCGTTGCCAAGAATGCGTTCCACAAGCAGTTAAAATGTGCTTCACTAGTCGTAACAATCTACTCCGTGCGCCAAAATATGTTTCACTAATTATTAATTATCGCACGTGTTCCTCGCGCCAAAATGTGTTACATGTTCTTAAAGAGAGGCAACATGAGCATTGCAAAAAAAATAGTTTATGACGGTTGTTTCACCAGGACTGGAGTTGGTAGCACTTCCATTAAGGCCTCCCTATCCATCAGTTCGGGACTTCCCATTTTCCCCTCGGGTACTCACCAGGGAGAATTTCAACGCTTCTGAGGATTGTTTTTGTCTTTTTCTGGCGGTCTCCCTTGAAGCTCCCAGCTTCACACGCTCACGAAGAACTTTCGATTCGAGTGCCGTTATTTTGGAGCCTTGAGAGCGATATCAGATGATAACGCATATTTACGCAGCTTCTCGCAATGGGGTTTAGCGGGGTTTCGCTGTGTTTAGCGGGGTTGAGCGGGGTTGAGCGGGGTTGAGCGGGGTTTAGCGGGGTTTAGCGGGGTTTAGCGGGGTTGAGCGGAGTTAGCGGGGTTTAGCGGGGTTGAGCGGAGTTTAGCGGGGTTTAGCGGGGTTTAGCGGGGTTTAGCGGGGTTTAGCGGGGTTGAGCGGGTTTGAGCGGGGTTTAGCGGGGTTTAGCGGGGTTGAGCGGAGTTTAGCGGGGTTGAGCGGGGTTGAGCGGGGTTGAGCGGGGTTGAGCGGGGTTGAGCGGGGTTGAGCGGGGTTGAGCGGGGTTTAGCGAGGTTTCGCGGGGTTTAGCGGGGTTGAGCGGGGTTGAGCGGGGTTGAGCGGGGTTGAGCGGGGTTGAGCGGGGTTGAGCGGGGCTTAGCGGGGTTTAGCGAGGTTTAGCGGGGTTTAGCGGGGTTGTGCGGGGTTGTGCGGGGTTGTGCGGGGTTGTGCAGGGTTGTGCGGGGTTGTGCGGGGTTGTGCGGGGTTGTGCGGGGTTGTGCGGGATTGTGCGGGATTGTGCGGGGTTGTGCGGGGTTGTGCGGGGTTGTGCGGGGTTGTGCGGGGTTGTGCGGGGTTGTGCGGGGTTGTGCGGGGTTGTGCGGGGTTGTGCGGGGTTGAGCGGAGTTGTGCGGGGTTGTGTGGGTGTTGATACCGTCGTGCGGTCGACGTGAGGGTTCGTGGAAAAGGGTTGTCTTTTGTGCAGCTACCTTTTTTCGGGGCGCTAGCTTCTCTGCGCAGCTGCCTTTCCTGACGTTTGTGTGGGTACCGCCTACGCCGTAATCATTCCGTTAGAGCAACAGAAAGGAATTTATGTGAGTGCTGAACTACGGCGGTACCGTTAGGGTGAGATTGGTGTGGGTACCGCCTGTGCCGTAATTAGTCCGCTAGGGCAACAGAAGTAATTTCTGTTTGTGCCGAACTACGGCGGTACCGTTAGGAAGACGAGTAACTGTCTGCGCCGTAATCAGTCCGTTATGGCTCCTCAGGAAACTCCCTGATTCGCCGAACTACGACAGCGACTTCCTTTGCAAAAAACTATGCGGAATAGTTCGTCCTCCCAAGGTGGTTCCTTAAACCCCTTTTCAAGCGAGGTGTCGTAATAGACTAAAGCGTGTATCAGCAAGCAGAAAGGAAATCTCTTTTGACCTGAGGATATGACTTGTTTATTGCAAAATCTCTTTGCAGTGCCTCCTAAGTACACAGATACAATTTAGCGTAAACAATGATTTATTTGCTTTTTGCCAAAATAACGCGCATAATTGTTTTGTTTTTGCCAAAATAACGCGCATAAACATGAGTTACTGCATAAAACTGTACAACACGCAAAATTACATTGAAAATGTTTGTGCCATTCAGCTGGGTAATCAATCTAATGTTCGAGTATTGAAATACAATGCAAATGAAACTTAAGGGCTAACTCAAGTAAATACACAGGCGCACCATCGACGCAGAGGAACAGGCTTAGGCCGGCTAAAACAAAATAGACTCGACACCACTTGCGCTGCCTGACAGTGGGGTTGCGCTGTGTTGTGCGGGGTTGTGCGGGGTTGTGCGGGGTTGTGCGGGGTTGTGCAGGGTTGTGCAGGGTTGTGCGGGGTTGTGCGGGGTTGTGCGGGGTTGTGTGGAGTTGTGCGGGGTTGTGCGGGGTTGTGCGGGGTTGTGCGGGGTTGTGCGGGGTTGTGCGGGGTTGTGCGGGGTTGTGCGGGGTTGTGCGGGGTTGTGCGGGGTTGTGCGGGGTTGTGCGGGGTTGTGCGGGGTTGTGCGGGGTTGTGCGGGGTTGTGCGGGGTTGCCCCTCAGGGGGATACAACTATTGTATCTATGGGAATTAGCGCTCCCAGGGGAAAAATGTGAGGGCCCGAGCTGAGAGTTATGTAGGCCTTCTTTTTGTTGAAACAAAAGTTTTTTTATGTTAAGGACCACCTTTTTCGGTTGACTGCTGTCCTGTTTTTCAGCACCTCTCACTTCCTTCTTCAACTTTTATCTTATTTCATGAACTTCTTTCTCATCTTACTGTTTCTATGCCCTTTCAGCATAGATCCCTCATTTTCTTATCTCCATACTAAATGGTGCCTTCCTCTTTCCTCTCTTCGATACGCTCTATTTTTGTAGCGGTTAGGGAGGCTTAAACTAACTTATAATCTAATCTGTGCGGGGTTGTGCGGGGTTGTGCGGGGTTGTGCGGGGTTGTGCGGGGTTGTGCGGGGTTGTGCGGGGTTGTGCGGGGTTGTGCGGGGTTGTGCGGGGTTGTGCGGGGTTGTGCGGGGTTGTGCGGGATTGTGCGGGATTGTGCGGGATTGTGCGGGATTGTGCTGGATTGTGCGGAATTGTGCTGGATTGTGCTGGATTGTGCGGGGTTGTGCGGGGTTGTGCGGGGTTGTGCGGGGTTGTGCGGGGTTGTGCGGGGTTGTGCGGGGTTGTGCGGGGTTGTGCGGGGTTGTGCGGGGTTGTGCGGGGTTGTGCGGGGTTGTGCGGGGTTGTGCGGGGTTGTGCGGGGTTGTGCGGGGTTGTGCGGGGTTGTGCGGGGTTGTGCGGGGTTGTGCGGGGTTGTGCGGGGTTGTGCGGGGTTGTGCGGGATTGTGCGGGATTGTGTGGGATTGTGCGGGGTTGTGCGGGATTGTGCGGGGTTGTGCGGACTTGTGCCGGCTACGTGAGGTTGTGCAGTGTTACTCGATGTAAAAACCCTTGTGCATAGATTCCCCGTTTCCTAATTCCACCCTAAATCCATTCCTTCTTCCTCTCCTAGGAACACCTTTCTGATGGTTATGAAGTCCTGAACATAGCTGAAGTCTTGGTGGGTTGAAGTTGTTCTTCCTGATCTATTCCTTATGGAACCATTCTTACTTGATACCTAATATATTATGGCTCAAAATATACGAGTTCCTTTTAATTTTCAGGGCTGTAGTTTTAGCATTGTATTCCAGAGAATACTTTCGCAGCAGGTTTCTGCATTCTTGCTGCGCAGCGAGATTGTACAAGGTTCCAGGATGAGTAGCCATGCAAATGACTGGAGTGCTTTAAATGAAGAATACCTTCTTGAAAATGACTTTCGCTGCAGATTAGCTCTGGAAAGCATAAGGGACGAAGTTGAGGCTGATTATAGCAACCGAGACGCTGAAGCGCATGATACCAGTCGTAATGCTGATGTTTATGATACCAACCATGGATTTGAAGCATACTATACCAATCAAGAAGCTGAAGCATACGATACCAGAGAAGAAGCTGATGCCTTTGATACCGACCTTGAAGCTGATACCTCTGATACTGACCATGATGCTGATGCTTCTGATACCAACCAAGCTGCTGATTCCTCTGATACCAACCAAGATACTGATGCCTCTGATACCAACCAAGCTGCTGATGCCTCTGATACCAACCAAGCTGCTGATGCCTCTGATACCAACCAAGCTGCTGATGCCTCTGATACCAACCAAGATACTGATGCCTCTGATACCAACCAAGCTGCTGATGCCTCTGATACCTACCAAGCTGCTGATGCCTCTGATACCAACCAAGCTGCTGATTCCTCTGATACCAACCAAGATACTGATGCCTCTGATACCAACCAAGCTGCTGATGCCTCTGATACCAACCAAGCTGCTGATGCCTCTGATACCAACCAAGCTGCTGATGCCTCTGATACCAACCAAGCTGCTGATGCCTCTGATACCAACCAAGCTGCTGATGCCTCTGATACCAACCAAGCTGCTGATGCCTCTGATACCAACCAAGCTGCTGATGCCTCTGATACCAACCAAGATGCTGATGCCTCTGATACCAACCAAGCTGCTGATGCCTCTGATACCAACCAAGATGCTGATGCCTCTGATACCAACCAAGCTGCTGATGCCTCTGATACCAACCAAGCTGCTGATGCCTCTGATACCAACCAAGCTGCTGATGCCTCTGATACCAACCAAGCTGCTGAATCCTCTGATACCAACCAAGCTGCTGATGCCTCTGATACCAACCAAGCTGCTGATGCCTCTGATACCAACCAAGCTGCTGATGCCTCTGATACCAACCAAGCTGCTGATGCCTCTGATACCAACCAAGCTGCTGATGCCTCTGATACCAACCAAGATACTGATGCCTCTGATACCAACCAAGCTGCTGATGCCTCTGATACCAACCAAGCTGCTGATGCCTCTGATACCAACCAAGCTGCTGATGCCTCTGATACCAACCAAGCTGCTGATGCCTCTGATACCAACCAAGCTGCTGATGCCACTGATACCAACCAAGATACTGAGCCAAATGAAGCCCGTACAGCAGAAGAAATATTTTGTCAAGGGAAAAGGGCAAATACCAGTGGTCTACCTTGGAAAATACACGCCACATTTTCTTGCTTGAAACCAACTGGCTCACCAGTTTCTTCTCCTACAGTGCTCGAGACACACAACTCACCCGTCAATGAATACTCGCCTCTTGCTCCTTATCATGCTCTGCCAAAAATCGACTCACTCGCCAGCGATCGGGATGTGCTGGGTTGTCATAGTGGTTCAAAACAAAGTTGCAGTCACCAATCTCCGGAAATGAACGGAAAAGCAAAGCGAAGGAAAACTCAAAATATCTCGTCCGTTGAAACAGAATCGTCAAAAAGAGAGGTAGAGTCGCCAATGAAAATAGAGCAACGAGAGGGGGATGAAGTTACTTTCTATTCATCTTCAGAAAATCAGTATTCACAACTTCAAACGGAGCAGCTAATAGAGCATACCTTTGTGCAACGAGACTCCGAGAAAGTGCATTTTTCTTCCACTTCACAGTCGCCGAACCAAAGTCTTTCGACCAGTGGAAACGAAATCCAGCTCATATATTTATCAGGAGCAGAAAATAAAAATGACAACGGCTTTTCCCATGATACTCCAGCTAAAATTCGTCAACTTTGTGCTCCTTTACGCACTTCTACTGTAAAAGCAAAGAATAAAAAAGAAGTGCAAGCCGATGCTAGGAAAACTAAACCGATGCCTCTCTTGGCACCATTGGACTCTTCTCGTGCATTGCAAGATTTAGCAAGCTTGTGTACGACCAGAGAAAAGGGTAGGCGAAGTTTACAGTCTAGTAGCCACTCTCAAATTTCTAAACTGCCTCAAATCAACACAAGCTCCACCGGACAGAACAACACCTTTTTGAACCGTCCTCAACACGCTGGTCAAACTTATCAACAAGAAAGGGTTACTTCTCATTCTGAACTCTTACACGTCAGTGGTCAACCTCGATTATTGACCCTTGACCAATCGCAATCAGCCCTACTGTCTGCTTCCCAGCCGTGTTCATCTTCACAACTGCATCTTCTATCTCCAGAGCAGCAACCTCAATTTCCAAGACAGGAACCTCAATTTTCAGGACAGGAACCTCAATTTTCAGGACAGCAACCTCAATTTCCTGGACAGCAACCTCAATTTCCTGGACAGGAACCTCAATTTCCTGGACAGCAACCTCAATTTTCGGGGCAGCATCCTCAATTTTTGGGACAGCAACCTCAATTTTTGGGACAGCAACCTCAATTTTTGGGACAGCAACCTCAATTTTTGGGACAGCAACCTCAATTTTTGGGACAGCAACCTCAATTTTTGGGACAGCAACCTCAATTTTTGGGACAGCAACCTCAATTTTTGGGACAACAACCTCAATTTTTGGGACAGCAACCTCAATTTTTGGGACAGCAACCTCAATTTTTGGGACAGCAACCTCAATTTTTGGGACAGCAACCTCAATTTTTGGGACAGAAACCTCAATTTTTGGGACAGCAACCTCAATTTTTGGGACAGAAACCTCAATTTTTGGGACAGCAACCTCAATTTTTGGGACAGCAACCTCAATTTTTGGGACAGCAACCTCAATTTTTGGGACAGCAACCTCAATTTTTGGGACAGCAACCTCAATTTTTGGGACAGCAACCTCAATTTTTGGGAGAGCAACCTCAATTTTTGGGAGAGCAACCTCAATTTTTGGGAGAGCAACCTCAATTTTTGGGAGAGCAACCTCAATTTTTGGGAGAGCAACCTCAATTTTTGGGAGAGCAACCTCAATTTTTGGGACAGCAACCTCAATTTTTGGGACAGCAACCTCAATTTTTGGGACAGCAACCTCAATTTTTGGGACAGCAACCTCAATTTTCGGGACCGCAACTTCGATCTCTGGAACACCCACTTCGATCTCTGGAACACCCACTTCGATCTCTGGAACACCCACTTCGATCTCTGGAACACCCACTTCGTTCTCTGGAACACCCACTTCGATCTCTGGAACACCCAATTCGATCTCTGGAACACCCACTTCGATCTCTGGAACACCCACTTCGATCTCTGGAACACCCACTTCGATCTCTGGAACACCCACTTCGATCTCTGGAACACCCACTTCGATCTCTGGAACACCCACCTCGATCTCTGGAACACCCACCTCGATCTCTGGAACACCCACCTCGATCTCTGGAACACCCACCTCGATCTCTGGAACACCCACCTCGATCTCTGGAACACCCACCTCGATCTCTGGAACACCCACCTCGATCTCTGGAACACCCACCTCGATCTCTGGAACACCCACCTCGATCTCTGGAACACCCACCTCGATCTCTGGAACACCCACTTCGATCTCTGGAACAACACCCACTTCGATCTCTGGAACAAGTACTTCGATCTCTGGAACAACGTTCTCAATCTCTGGAACAATCATTCCGATCTCTGGGACAGTCATTACGACCTCTGGAACAGTCACCTCTATCTCTGGAACAGTCACCTCGATCTCTGGAACAGTCACCTCGATCTCTGGAACAGTCACCTCGATCTCTGGAACAGTCACCTCGACCTCTGGAACAGTCACCTCGATCTCTGGAACAGCCACCTCAATCTCTGGAACAGCCACCTCAATCTCTGGAACAGCCACCTCAATCTCTGGAACAGCCACCTCAATCTCTGGAACAGCCACCTCAATCTCTGGAACAGCCACCTCAATCTCTGGAACAGCCACCTCAATCTCTGGAACAGCCACCTCGATCTCTGGAACAGCCACCTCGATCTCTAGAATAGCCACCTCGATCTCTATAACAGCAGCCTCGATCTCTAGAACAGCCACCTCGATCTCTAGAATAGCCACCTCGATCTCTTTAACAGCCGCCTCGATCTCTATAACAGCCACCTCGATCTCTAGAACCGTCACCTCGATCTCTAGAACCGTCACCTCGATCTCTAGAACCGTCACCTCGATCTCTAGAACCGTCACCTCGATCTCTAGAACCGTCACCTCGATCTCTAGAACCGTAACCTCGATCTCTAGAACCGTCACCTCGATCTCTAGACCCGTCACCTCGATCTCTAGACCCGTCACCTCGATCTCTAGACCCGTCACCTCGATCTCTAGACCCGTCACCTCGATCTCTAGAACCGTCACCTCGATCTCTAGAACCGTCACCTCGATCTCTAGAACCGTCACCTCGATCTCTAGAACCGTCACCTCGATCTCTAGAACCGTCACCTCGATCTCTAGAACCGTCACCTCGATCTCTAGAACCGTCAACTCGACCTCTAGATCCGTCACCTCGATCTCTAAAACCGTCACCTCGATCTCTGGGACAGCCACTTCGATCTCTGGGACAGCCACTTCGATCTCTGGGACAGCCACTTCGATCTCTGGGACAGCCACCTCGATTTCTGGGACAGCCACCTCGATTTCTGGGACAGCCACCTCGATTTCTGGGACAGCCACCTCGATCTGTGGGACAGCCACCTCGATCTGTGGGACAGCCACCTCGATCTTTGGGACAGCCATCGCGATCTCTGGGACAGCCACCTCGATCTCTGGGAAAGCCACCTCGATGTCTGGAACAGCCACCTCGATGTCTGGAACAGCCACCTCGATGTCTGGAACAGCCACCTCGATGTCTGGAACAGCCACCTCGATGTCTGGAACAGCCACCTCGATGTCTGGAACAGCCACCTCGATGTCTGGAACAGCCACCTCGATGTCTGGAACAGCCACCTCGATGTCTGGAACAGCCACCTCGATGTCTGGAACAGCCACCTCGATGTCTGGAACAGCCACCTCGATGTCTGGAACAGCCACCTCGATGTCTGGAACAGCCACCTCGATGTCTGGAACAGCCATCTCGATGTCTGGAACAGCCACCTCGATGTCTGGAACAGCCACCTCGGTGTCTGGAGCAACATTAGTGATCTCTGGCACATAAAATGTAAGGTCTAGACCTCCTATTTTAATATCGACAATTGTTGGATTTATATACGCAGTTCTTAATCGAATGTCACGGGATGTTGTATAGATATCCACAAATCCAACAACGATATCTAGAGTTACGACGCCGCAACCAACAATTGGTGCATAAAACTCCACGAGAGCTACTTCAGCTTCTACAACCGCAACGGCAACTACAGCCTCCACAATGTTAACTACAGCCTCCACAATGGCAACTACAGCCTCCACAATGGGAACTACAGCCTCCACAACGGCAACTACAGCCTCCACAATGACAACTACAGCTTCCACAATGGCAACTACAGCCTCCACAACGGCAACTACAGCCTCCACATTGACAACTACAGCCTCCACAATGGCAACTACAGCCTCCACAACGGCAACTACAGCCTCCACAATGACAACTGCAGCTTCCACAATGGCAACTACAGCCTCCACAATGACAGCTACAGCTTCCACAATGGCAACTACAGCCTCCACAACGGCAACTACAGCTTCCACAACGGCAACTACAGCCTCCACAACGGCAACCACATCCTCCACAGCAGCAACCACATCCTCCACAGCAGCAACCACATCCTCCACAGCAGCAACCACATCCTCCACAGCAGCAACCACATCCTCCACAGCAGCAACCACATCCTCCACAGCAGCAACCACATCCTCCACAGCAGCAACCACATCCTCCACAGCAGCAACCACATCCTCCGGAGCAGCAACCACATCCTCCGGAGCAGCAACCACATCCTCCAGAGCAGCAACCACATCCTCCGGAGCAGCAAAAACATCCTTCGGAGCAGCAACCACATCCTCCACAGCAGCAACCACATCCTCCACAGCAGCAACCACATCCTCCACAACAGCAACCACATCCTCCACAACAGCAACCACATTCTCCACTACAGCAACCACATTCTCCACTACAGCAACCACATCCTCCACAGCAGCAACCACATCCTCCACAGCAGCAACCACATCCTCCACAGCAGCAACCACATCCTCCACAACAGCAACCACATCCTACGTCATAGGTCATCGTTTACGTCAACCGCAACCTCCACAGCAGTAGCATCAATCTACTGAAAGACTACATTGAAAAAAAGTAACTCTTTGGCAATTTGGTATCGCTCCTGGGAAATATTGAGGCTATCTGCATGTTCAACATAGCACTTGGACCATTGACTACCATTTGTGGTGCTCGGGGATTCAGTGCTGGGCGAGTTGTAAGAAGTGCAAATTTCAACCTATATCGAACTCCGACTTTGATTCGACGGATACGCTTGAGAACTAGGGTAAAAATTTGATGACCTTTAGAAATGTGTTAAAATACTTGTGAAATTCTGTATCTATATCTAAATGCAGCAACGCATTTGTCGGCCAATCTAACCCAAAAATCGGGCGAATTTTTAAAAATATTCAATAAGAAACTTAAGTGAACTTGTGGCAAACTCGATCTCGTTCAATGTGTTTTTACGAGTTTACACAGAGTATGAATGGACAATGTAACTTCGAGAGTAAAATGTTGATGTTTAAATCCAATTTTAGAGTTTTCATTCTCATAATGTTTGCATATGATAAAGAATTTTAAGGGGAGGTGTGTATTTATAGTGTTATAGTGAGGCAACATACTTTCATCAGTGAATTTCAAGCTTTTACAATTCAGTTAAAAAATATTTCGCATTGTTTCAACATATTTAATGATTAAGTGACATAGACGTTGTTTTCCATTAAAGCAAAATTAATTAAGTTCACTATTATGGCCGTCAAATTTTAATCTGTAAAAAGCATTTTTTGATAAATATTTCATAAATGTGTGTGTCTGTGATTATCCAACCGGTGAATCGACGTCCCAAAACACCAATAAGACAACGCCTCTGAAAGCGTCAACGCAAATTAAGGTCGTTCTGCTGGGTCATTTGGTACACACCACGGTCGAGGAAACAAGGTAGGGTCATTTCTATTTTTATAATAATAATAATAATAATAATAATAATAATAATAATAATAATGAAGGCATCTACGGATGCTTTAATTACAATCAAGCCTGATACATATCACCTTGTACATTGGATTTTCAAATGCCTTACAACTAACGCCAGGACGCCATGACGCTTTCCCCCGGTCAAGACCGGTACCCATTTCAGACACCGGGGTGGAGTGGGGTATTGTGCTTGGAATTTTTCTCCTATACCCAACAGAGAAAATCGCCACCGCCAGCGCCGAGAATCGATCCCGGGTCTCTATTTGAGAAAATACACCTCCTCTTGTTCGCCTAGCCAATAGATAGGCGTTATTTCAAACAAACTTTATGACGTCACCAAAACGCAATGCCGTTAGGCCAATAGTGGAGCCAGGTTTGGGGGTAGCAGTGCTACCAGATGCAATATGAGCGCTGCTATTGGTTCGTTGCCGTGACGTCAGCAAAACCAGACCGTCAACGAAAAAAAGACTGGTTTGAACCTATCTTGTTTCCTCTACCGTGGTACACCCCCCAAGTCTCGGTTCGATAGAAGAAAACAGTTCTTCTATAACCGACGCGAAAAAGATTCGCAACTTAGAGGTCTTATGAAGACGCAAATGCGGTTGATCATCGCGGTATAAATTAATTATAATATATATTATGTTATATAATTATATAAATAATGTAAATTACATTATTTTAATTATACATATAATGCGAACCTCAACTTGAACTAATGAAATTAGTCTTGGCTATTCCCAGTAACTCCCAACTTTGATCAAGCATCGCATCAGTTGAATAACTGGGACTAATTTTTTTTTACCAGTCAAAGATCGACTGTAAAGAGGCACGAACCTTTGTAGCGTAGATGACTGCCCAAAATCAATCTCAGACGAGGTGGTGATACCAAGATCGCGCCGCACCACTGGCGAGGAGTGTGACCAGTCAAGCTGTGGCTGATGGGGTTGAGATAAGGAAGAACAAACACGTTGACTGAGTTTTGAGACGTAAGTGTACCACAAGGTAAATTTCTCATTCACGTACCGGAATGAATGAACAGCATTTCACCTGTTTCACGATTTAAAAAAATTAAATGTCATCATGCGACATAAAATGTTATCGTGCCATTTCATTTTTCATGTTTCTTAGAAAGGTTACAAATGTATTCGAACAGTAAAGTCGATCCTCCAATTCTACACTTACAACCTAACCAGGCCGACCTCAACAACCGCAAAAACGCAGTGTTAAGAAAGTGCTTTAATGAGAAGTGGACGACAGCTGGTGAGAGGTTTTTGTCCAAGATATAGCGCAAGTACGAGTGGAAAAAATTGAATGAATAAACGATACCAGCCTCGAAATCGGACGGAAAACATGTTTTGAGAATACTTTTATTGACCTCTCTATATTTAAAAATCGCGTTCTAATTGTTACGGGATGTCAATAACTTAATCATGAGGACTTCTCATCGGAAAACAGCTAATGTCTGTATGGAACCCCTCAGGAGGAAACAACTATTGTATCTATGGGAATTAACGATCCCAGGGGGAAAATGTGAAGTTGCGAGTTCACATTCAAATAGGCCAACTATTTTGTTAAAATATAGTATATTTTTTGTTTTTTGAGGAACATAGTTTTCAATTCACCTGCTGTCCTGTTTGTCAGCGCCTCTTGACTTTCTTCCTCAACTTTTATCATGCTTCCTAACTTTCCTTACCAACTTACTGTGTCTATGAGCAAGGAATCCTGCGCAAGAGCACACCTTTTACATAGATTCTGCGCACCCTTAATTCCATACTAAATGGAATCGTCATCCTTCCTCTCTTGGAGCGCCATTGTTGCGGCTAAGGAGGGTCGAACTAAGTTTAGTGTATGTGTATATTGAATATAATGCTCTCAAGGAGAGATAGAAGGTATTCCTTTTTTGCATCGTTGCTGTCATTTCATCCGCATTTGTTTTATACCTCGACTCGTATCTCGCTTCATAAATTTCCTGCGATCTTGGAGCATTTATACGCAAGAAATCCAGAGTGATAAACTTTTCCCATTTCATAATTCCTTGCTAGACTGAGGCTTCCTCTTCCCGTTTTTGATAACACGTTTTATGTGATTAGGGAGGGTTGAACTAACTTAATTCCGAATTATACTTCAATAGAAAAAGGAGAGAAACGCAAACACGTGGAGTACAAGAGTGCTTCTTATAATATTTTCTGTTTTCATTGTTTTTTGTCCCCAGAGGATCTGCTCGCTCCGGTGCAGTAACGCGCATGTGCGGGGACAGGGCATCATATCGAAAATAAAATACTCTATCCTCTTGCTTTGGAGATGCCGGAGAAAGCACATACTACCAAGTAATATCTTTAGAAAATTTTATCGCGAAAACCCGTCAAAAAAAGGATATCTATGAGAGGCAAGCAGTTGAGAATAATTATCCCGCAACGAACCCGATCAAATAAAAACAGCGAGGCCTGGTACTATATTGGGATGTTCAGGATGCTATATGTTGAGGATAGCTGATTTCTTGATGGTGTGTTCATCTTCTCTTAATAGGATTGAAGTGTAAGTTTTCATAGGGCCAACAGTGTTTTATGAGGTCACTCATTTAATGTTCTAAATGTGTTGTTGTTACCTTCCAGAGGCATTTCAATAATTAATTTTAGTTCATATATTTACTCGTATAACTAAAGATTTACAACGCAACAAAATGAAAGAATGTCCCCGTATGTATGACCATATAAAATGTGTTGAAAATGGAGTATGCTTTATAGAATCCAAAACCCGTATCTACAGAGACACTGGTAATGATGAAAGTAACCAAATTGAGGCCGATACCAACAACGAAGCTGAGGCCGATACCAGCTCGGAATCTGAGGCCAATACCAGCGTGAAATTGGAGGCTGATACCAGCAACGAATCTGAGGCCAATATCAGCGCGAAATCGGAGGCTGATACCAGCTCTGAATCCGATGCCGATGCCAGCCACGATATTGAGATGGATAATTCGAGACAAGAAGAAAAGGCAGATGCCAGACAAGCGTCTTCTAAAACTTCCTCTCCACGGAATACAAATGACTCCGTAGGGAGGAGATCGACACCTACTCAAGTTTCACCGCAGGGAGTAGGGAACCACCACCACGTCAGTCCTTCCTACACTTCCACCACCACCAATTCACTTCAAAAAGAAAGCCCACAGAGAAGGGAATGGGACTGGCAGAGATGGCTTACGGATTCACTGAAAAATTGGGGTCGACAGGCTCAGGAAAAGGGTGAAAATGTTGAACAGAGGGAAACTCATGATGTCTTTTCAACTGAAACTGAAGGTACGGAAAATGGCTCTGAAATATCAATGGAGGAAGCACATCGAGAGCAAGCTGTAGATTTTTCTGACTCACGTCATGAAAATCCGGCAGAGAAGAAGCAAGAGTTGGAGTGTATTTCTCAACAGCCAGAAACCAAGAATGAGAGTCGTCCTGCTACTTCACAGTCTATGGGTCCATATGCTACGACGAACTTCACAGAAATACCGCAAACCACTTCCTCTTGCAAGAAATCCCGTGAAGAAAAACCTGAATGTTCTCAAAAATTAACCCTAGAAAATATTCAATTCCCGGATCGTCCCTTTTATTCCACTTTGAATTTAAACAACGATGAGAACACGCGTAACCACGGAAAGAAAAACAGGCCAATTCTCCCCAAAATACAGGCATTGGTTCCTTATCTTAAGGAGAACGCTTTTGAGAGCCCATCTTCTGTCAGTGGGAAAGGAGGCAAAATATCTTCTTCACGTCGTCGTCGCCCTCAAGCTTCAAGTGGGCAGAAGTCTAAAGTTCCCACGAGCTCCACCAAAAGGAAACGCATTCGACTGAATAAAGATGTGCAAGTGGCACAAACTAATAAACAAGGACGCTTAAACGTATCCCCTCCACACGACGTAAGTGATATTTCTCAATCTAAAACGCAACATTACTCGCAATCGACTGCCCCGTCTGACAATCAACAGCATGTGTCTTCACCAAATCAGCATTTTTCTCCATTTCCTTCTCCACTGCTGCCTTCGTCTTCTGCGCTGCAGCAGCAATCTGAGCAGCAGCAGTCACAGCACTGCCCGCTACGAGAACTGCATCAAATTCAACGACCGAAGTTTGGTTTTCCACAATTGCAACTTGAATCTCAAGAACTTCAACTTCAGTCCCTACCATTGCAACCCCAATCCTCTGAATGGCAACTCCAATCTCCGCAGTGGCAACTCCAATCTCCGCAGTGGCAACTCCAATCTCCGCCACTGCAACTCCAATCTCCGCCACTGCAACTCCAATCTCCGCCACTGCAACTCCAATCTCCGCCACTGCAACTCCAATCTCCGCCACTGCAACTCCAATCTCCACAATTGCAACTCATTTCCCAGCAATTGCAACTCATATCCCAGCAATTGCAACTTCAATCCTCGCAATTGCAACTCCAATCTCCACAACTTCGACTCCAATCTCCGCAACTTCAACTCCAATCTCCGCAACTTCAACTCCAATCTCCGCAACTTCAACTCCAATCTCCGCAACTTCAACTCCAATCTCCGCAACTTCAACTCCAATCTCCGCAACTTCAACTCCAATCTCCGCAACTTCAGCTCCAATCTCCGCAACTTCAACTCCAATCTCCGCAACTTCAACTCCAATCTCCGCAACTTCAACTCCAATCTCCGCAACTTCAACTCCAATCTCCGCAACTTCAACTCCAATCTCCGCAACTTCAACTCCAATCTCCGCAACTTCAACTCCAATCTCCGCAACTTCAACTCCAATCTCCGCAACTTCAACTCCAATCTCCGCAACTGCACTTCCAATTTCCAACAGTGCAATTCGAATCTCCACAGGTACAGCTCCAATCTCCACAGGTACAGCTCCAATCTCCACAGGTACAGCTCCAATCTCCACAGGTACAGCTCCAATCTCCACAGGTACAGCTCCAATCTCCACAGGTACAGCTCCAATCTCCACAGGTACAGCTCCAATCTCCACAGGTACAGCTCTAATCTCCACAGGTACAGCTTCAATCTCCACACATAATGAATTAGCCTTCACAAATACAGCTAGAATCTCCACAAATCCGGCTTCAATCTCCCCAAGTGCAGCTTCAATCGCCGCAAATGCTGCTCCAATCTCCGCAAATACAACTCTAACCTTAGTTGCAACTACTTTCTCAATTGCAACTTCTATTTGAACTGCAACTCCGAAGTCCACAATTGCAACTCGAAGGTACACAATTGCTACTCGAAGGTCCACAATTGCTACTCGAAGGTCCAGAATTGCAACTTTCACCTCTACAGCTACAATCGTCATTACTGCATCTCCAATTTCCACAACTTCAACTTTATTCTCGATAGTAATTCCTACCCCAACAATTGCAACTCCCATCTCCACACCTGCATTTCCAATCTCCACAACTCCAATTTCCACAGCCGCAGCTCCAATTTCTACAGCAGCAGCTCCAATTTCCACAGCCGCAGCTCCAATTTCTACAGCCGCAGCTCCAATTTCTACAGCCGCAGCTCCAATTTCTACAGCCGCAGCTCCAATTTCTACAGCCGCAGCTCCAATTTCTACAGCCGCAGCTCCAATTTCTACAGCCGCAGCTCCAATTTCTACAGCCGCAGCTCCAATTTCTACAGCCGCAGCTCCAATTTCTACAGCCGCAGCTCCAATTTCTACAGCCGCAGCTCCAATTTCTACAGCCGCAGCTCCAATTTCTACAGCCGCAGCTCCAATTTCCACAGCCGCAGCTCTAATTTCCACAGCCGCAGCTCTAATTTCTACCGCCGCAGCTCTAATTTCTACAGCCGCAGCTCCAATTTCTACAGCCGCAGCTCCAATTTCTACAGCCGCAGCTCCAATTTCTACAGCCGCAGCTCCAATTTCTACAGCCGCAGCTCCAATTTCTACAGCCGCAGCTCCAATTTCTACAGCCGCAGCTCCAATTTCTACAGCCGCAGCTCCAATTTCTACAGCCGCAGCTCCAATTTCTACAGCCGCAGCTCCAAATTCTACAGCCGCAGCTCCAATTTCTACAGCCGCAGCTCCAATTTCTACATCCATGGCTTCAATTTCTACAGCCATTGCTTCAATTTCTACACCCATGGCTTCAATATCCTCTCCCGTTACTTTAATAACCGTTCCTAGGTTAGAATTTTATCTTATATATAGAACATAACGAACTGGAACTCCACATTTACAGCTGTATTTAATACAGTTGCATCTATTTATAAACTGAATGAGACAAGAAATAAAATACGAACAAGCCTTAACATAACAAAAAATATTTCTGTAGTGCACCCAAAAAATGCACAACTTTTCGTGTTGTTACAATGACACGTTCATTTCTCATGACGTTAGCGGGATGTCGGTTCTGTTTTGTCTCAAATTTTGTCGCGCGGCTGGTCAAAAACTGGAAGAATTATCGCAGATGCTTGCAAAAGGCTTTCGTGAACCCTCTACTTGTCCTGCAGAAGGCTTTCGTAGCCTCTTTAGATGTGTGACAGAAAATTATCGTCAATTCTTCCTGAGTTAGGCAGGAAAATCCGAGTATTTCTAAACTATCTAGAGGCAAATTGAGCATTTTGATAGCCTGCCTACCTACACAACATATGGATGTATTTTTCAAACAAAAAGTGATCGTTTCTGTCAGGCACTCCCTATTGAGGTTGGAGCTTATTCGCTTGGTTTTTCTCGTCAGCAAGGCTTTTTTTCTGTCGGGTACCCTCGTTTCTGAAGTCAAGTTTACGGTACAATATTGTAATGTAAGTAGCTGTTATTGACGTTCACGTGTCTCAAAAAAAATGATTTGAGGCCATTGAAAACATTGCGGTTTTTTAAATAAAAATTTTTTAAAAGTGCAAATGTTTTAGTGAGGTCACGTGGCCGGAAACGTACTAGTTATAGTTTTGTTCAGAAATTGGACGTTCACTTTTTTAATGGCAATCGAAGCCAGTTTTTTCAGAGAGCTAGTATTTGGTAATGTATATTTAGTAAGTGAACACGTATTGTGTGAATAACTTCTCCTTTTATCTCTTGAATAATGACGCTGTGAAAAATAATCAATATTGGTATGAGTGTTTAGTTATATTAATAATGAATGTATTGTTTTTTTTCGTGTTTCTGTGGTATGCCAATGTCTCACAGATGAGATGAAACGCATAAAATATTTCTACTATCATTACCTTGTCGGTGGAAACATAATGAGCATCTTAATTCAGCAAATGAAAAGTGCTTACTTCGAATTTTTCGCTTCGCAAGTAGCCCGAGCTGAGAGTTAGGTAGGCCTTCTTTTTTTTGTTGAAATGAAATGTTTTTGTAATGTTAAGGACCACCTTTTTTCGGTTCACTGCTGTCCTGTTCTTCAGCTCCTACTACTTTCTTCTTCAACTTTGATCTTGTTTCATAATCTTCTTTCACAACTTACTGTTTCTATGCCTTTCTGCATAGATTCCGCGTGTCCTTAACTCCATACTAAATGGTGCCTTCCTCCTTCCTCTCTTTGGATCGCATTTGTTGCTGAGTAGGGAGGCTAAAACTAAAGACTAATCTAATCTTCGCGAGTAGAAATCTGCATTTTTTGTTAGTTGACGTGACTGGGATGGATATTATTGTACTTCAGGATATTTGTGTTTGGAATTCAATGTTTTTACCTGTCTTTTGCTTTTAGAAATATTCCATCGCTAATCTCATCATTCCATACAATAGGAATGTTATAAAATCAAGATTGCAGTGTTTTCATCTTTGCTGCGTTTATTTTTCCCTTTACGCCTTTTCTTTTTCATTTTTCTTTCATCTTTGTTTGAATTGTTTCAGGCAGTTTCCGAGAGACATTTTATGTGGTTAGGGAGACTTGAACTAACACCGATATTTAGCTCACAATCAAATATTTCAGGCAAGATGGATTCAGTTCGCGTAATCATTTTTGATTCTGAAATATCGTACGTCAAATATCAAGAAATATCATACGTCCAATACATTGGTTGTTGAAAGATACCGCATAAGCGTTGTGGCTTAGTTAAATTTTGTTAGAATGTTCATGTATATAAATTGCATTTTATATCTAAGGCTATATTTTTTGTAATTTTATATAAATATAACATTTTATAGCCTCCTTGCATATTTACGTGCACTCTTATGTCCACATTTCTCACGCATATATCTATAAATAAGGCAAATTATTGTAATGGGGATGATACAAAACAGAAAACAAAGTTGTTAGAAATGTCATGCACATTACACCGCTAAGTTTTCATCATACAAGTTATATCATTCAAATTATTGGAAATGTTGCACACAGTATACATGCATACTACATATTTTAAATATACGTACACATATATACTGTCTGCAACGTTGCCAATAATTCAAATGATATGAACAACCGGGCATTCGCTCATTGTTTTTAACAAGCCAAAAATATTGTAACTAAAAATTGAATCAATTGTTCAAGAAAATGCAACTTATTGCGAGGAGAACGGTACAGTAATTTTTTCAAAACTTCTTTGCAAATACTTCTTTGTAAAAGCAGGAATAAGGCGCATTCAGCTTGACAAATATTTAAATAACAAATCGGATTGGTCCAATTTTATTAAGTAAGTGAATTGAGTGGGGTCTAGTCGTTAAATCGTAGGATTTTCATCTCTGTACGCTCGACAACATCCGAGCAGGCTTGTACGCTTCTGATGCGGGAGGTAACCGTTGTCACTCCTCAACGGAGATTTTTATTTTACCATGATGTGAGGTAACGTCTGTTTCTTTCTTTAACATCTGTTTACGACTTTTCGATTCAGGTGAAATTTTCAGGTGTCGATAATAATTACGAACTACGAGAACAATGTAAAGTAAATTAATTGTCTGTTTCGAGCACAAACCCCCATGTGGCTAGTTACCAAAATTTTGGGAAGTCTATCACGCGATACCTTATTTGAGTTCTCCAATCACAAATTTAGGAAAATGCTGTTTACAAGTGAAATAAAAGTTTGTCATAGTACTAGAGTTCACTGACCCTCGTCATGGTACTAGTGTATCATAAAGTTCACTGCCTAGGATGACAATATTAAGAAATGTAGGAGAACAAGGATTCTTGAAATGCAGTATTGGACAGCATCACGTTGTGAAGTATGTTTTTTCCTCAAGTGCAGAATAAATGATTAAAACTAACAAACTACGCCGTTAAGTTGAAGGATTTCAAAATTACAATTCTGCAGAACTTTTATTAAGATCTAAATCAAACTGACAGAGGTAAAAGTTGTACACTGATGTGAAGAAAATTCCAATCAGAAATTCCTACATTCCAAGTACATTTTCATTACCTTATAACGCAACCATGAAAATAAAAAACCATAGGGCAGATATACAGCCTTCACCATAACCAACATCTAATGGCAGAATAATATTCATCATTAACAACTCTAACCCAAGATTCCAAGTAGTTGTGGCCCCAGCAGAAGCGAAAGCAGGGGCCGCAAAATTCCACGACCAAGTAGCGCAAACGTCAACCGTAGAAGCAAAGAAAGCGGGTTCAAAAGTAGACTTGGAAGGCCTGTTGGTCCAGCAAACGTGCTTCCTGCCTCATTAAATCCGCTACCTGCGCCGAATGGGTTTGAGATGACAGGAGGCTGTGTAATAGTAGGCATATTGTCTGTCCAAGTATTAGGATCTTTGCTGGGAGCATCTTTGCTGGGAGCATCTTTGCTGGCAGCATCTTTGCTGGGAGCATCTTTGCTGGGAGCATCTTAGCTGGGAGCATCTTTGCTGGGAGCATCTTAGCTGGGAGCATCTTTGCTGGGAGCATCTTTACTGGGAGCCACTTCGCTAGGAGTGGCCAAGGCGACGCCCAGTGCATTCAGGATCACGAGGAGAACCTAATAACAAGACAAACAGATTCAAAATTATTTATGTTCACAATGAGTGGTAGCAAATAATGTTGTACTGCAACCTTATGATTAGGGTGGGAATGGGCCCTCTAACTGATTTTCAAGATAATACCAAAAAAAAAATTTAGTACCATTGGTGTAACTAAATATAAAAATTAAATTTATATATATGTACTCGTAATGGGTTTTGGTACATTGGTTTGGTACATTGTTTGTTGCTAATGTTAATAGGCATTTTTGGAAGTTACGTAGTGTAATATACAGATAACTGTGCTGTTATTCATCCATTACGTATGTATTTTGAGAAGATCATTTGAACTTTGAAGTTTTCTAGAAAATGACTAAAGATGCTCTCAGAATTGAAGTTCGTTTTGAATGTAGGCACACTACAAACAATCAACCCCTGTCGACCAAAATTAAATTAGAATTACTTCGAGGACTAATTAAACGTTACCGGATCAGCATCAGTGTCGTGTGGTTTTTATGTATACAAACAATCTGGTGAACAAATATACAATGAAAAAAATGTAGTGAAAAGTTGATGGAATATTCAAAAATAAAATAATTTTATTATGTAAATCTTTTATTTTATACGTCAAGTAAATGTGTAAATTACAAACCAAATAACATGACCATCAAAAACCCAAGTTTATCTTGAAAAATTTTCGCCAGATAATTTTAAAGTCAGTGGCTATAATCCCTGAACTGGTTTATCTAGATTTTCTGTCCGTTCAAAGCCTAACTTTGACGCAGAAAATCCTAATTCAATACCTCTATGTAAAAATATTTATGATATACTTCTTTCATATCCTAATTATGAATTAAAGGGCAAAGAAAGTCGCATTTAAATTCAACATTCTTATTAGGGCAGTCTAATACTAAAAGAAGAACGTTTCGACCTGAAAGGTCATTTTCAACTTCTGTCGGTAGAAAATCACAAAATCCAGTAAAATTTTAAATAAAATGTTTGACAATGTAAAAAAACATCATACTAGTAACCAACAACAAGTTTTTTCGCATGGTCTAACATTTTATTTTAGACAATTTTATGTTAGACAATGCAAAAAAAATCAAACTAATAACTAACAATAAGTTTTTTCTGATTGTCCAACATTTTATTTAAAATTTTACTGGATTTGGTGATTTTCTACCGACAGAAGTTGAAAATGACCTAACAGGTCGAAACGTTCTTCTTTTAGTATTAGACTGTCCTAATAAGAATGTTGAATTTAAAAGCGACTTTCTTTGCTCTTTTATTTATCAATACCTCTATTTTCACAAAACTTATTAAATATACGATGTTCATTTATTCACGCAATGTTGGCCTTAGATATTGCCAGCTGGGGCCCAGACGTCTTGATTTCCTAGAACTTCTTATAAAATATTTTACTGAAATGCCTCTTAAGTTCACTGTTACCGTAGTGAACTATCTAGAATGTGTATTAATTTTACTCAAATTGTAAGTATGGATTCCTGTAAACGTTATTTCCAAAATGAAATGAAATAAGATTTGGCGTTTTAAGTTGGCGAAAAGATAAAAAATTTAGAATCAGTAGTAATTAACGAAGATGAACAAAATAAGAATTCAATGTTATTGATATAATGGACGGAAAAACAAACATTACCAAGTCAATGATGAATGAATACGTCGAAGCGAATCAATAACGTGTAACCGAATTTGAAAAATATCCAAGTCCAGAAATAAAAACAAATCTCATGAAAAAATTTAGAATTAACAGTGACACTTCAAGTTGAAAAGAAAAAATAAAACTCTTAATAGCTAGTAATTGACAAGATCATTTGAAGTGTTAGTTATAAAGAGAATAATAACTTAAGCTCCGGCATTCATTGAAGCTTTTATAAAG
Source organism: Morinoia aosen (assembly GCA_030386875.1). Lineage (NCBI taxonomy): Eukaryota > Metazoa > Arthropoda > Malacostraca > Amphipoda > Talitridae > Morinoia > Morinoia aosen. Next base: position 42,767,385 of record CM059574.1, read on the forward strand.
ATAAAGAATTCAGAGTCTGACATTATTTCACCTCTTTTTTTGCAAAAATGTTAAATGAATTTAAATGAATAATTAAAGATCTCTATGCCAGTTCCTAAAATGGAAATAGAAGAAACCCAGGACAATTTGATTGAAATTCAAAATTTTTTGCCGAAAGTAATTACAGCATAGTTCTTACCAAAATGTGATATACTAAAAATTATTGTCCATTAAAATTATTTCGCCAAAATGAGACAAATAACACTATACATAACACTGGTGTCATTTTACGGAATAAATCCCACTACCGTCAAGTAAGAACACTAGTTTTCTTGTCGTGGGATAAAATACAATACTCTAAGATTACAACTGGCTAATGGTCCGGCCTTTTATGCAGACAAATTCCTGAGCCTGAATGGGTTACGTGAATTTATAGATGAAATACGATAAATTGACCTGTAGTTCAGGTTTGTGCCGTTCAGCAGGTGTACAGTGATCATGGTACGCGAGACGCATCTGTGATCCACGGGCTGTCGCTGTGCTTACCCTCCAGGCAAAAAAAAAATTGAATGTACTGGAAATCGTTAGAGGTATTCGGCTGTCGCATGTGAGAAGTGAAAACTTAATGAATCCAAAAATGACTCGTAATAAATTTTGCCTGAGCGGGTAAAAAAAGATGCACAGATTTTTACATCAAACGTTTTATAAGCCAGCTCATAATAATCTTGAGAAATAATTAAGTACAAATGCAATGGAAACTACATTTATCATGAATGAATAGAACTTCTGATTTTTGCTCAAAATTCCAAAGGAAATAAAACTGTGAAAAAAAACTTAACTAAGTTTTTGCAGTGCTAGCTTTATGAACGCTTCAGTCTATTTTTATGAGTTTATTATTTATAAAATGAATGTGTCAGAAGCTCATTAAAATCGAATATGAATATTAATTCCGTCATATTTCAGTTATGCAGAGAGAAATAATGGCGATGAGTGGACCTGTAAATGAGAGAACTATGTACCAAGATCAGAATGCTGCATGACCGTGACCGTGACACCACGAAGTTACGTTAAGTCTATTTGGACTCACCAGCAGACGCATGTTGTAAGTTGTAACAAGAACAGTACACTACTGAAGCTGAAGAGAAAAACCGACCTGAGTTCAATTCTGAACTGCATACTTGGATTTTATCACCGCAAAATTAGTGAAGCGTTATTGTTTGGTGAAGATGTAGGCCCCTCCCACCTACACCCTGCAGAGCTGCCAGATACTCAATGCTAAAATATTCTTCAATAAAAACTAAACTAGAAGATTTTACCCTGAAAACACAGAGCAGAGTAGCCACGTAGACAGAGGAGCTTGCGCTGCCAGCCGAACTACCACGACAACGTAAATTAGTCCAAATTTTCCTCAAAATCAAAAACGCATCTCCTGCTCGATCCACTCAAACGCATCTCCTTGCTCGATCCACCATCACCTCGAAAAAATGCAACGGTATGAACAATAAATAGCCTTCACATTATATTTTGCCGATGTATTTTTGCTTGTGCGAAGCATTTTTCGATAATTCAGAAGAATATAAGGCTTAATTCAATCGATCAAAAGGATGAACGTCAGTTCCCGAAAATTTTCAAAAGTGATTATGCCATTTATAAATTTACACGATTAAATAAAAGTAGCTCCTTAAGAAATTTTGCTGTCTCGTTAGGGACTTAAATGAAAAAAAAAGAAAATTCCAATCTACTTGTGTACGACATTCAAATTATTTATTATTCGTGTTATTTAGATGAATGTGAATAACTAATCTTACATTTACTCATAAAAAAAAACTTATCACTCCCGCAGTTATAAAAGTGTAAATGTAGAAAACAAAATCAACGCTAATATCATTAAAGTTTTGAGTCGATGACTATCTTGAGAGCGAGAAACCGATTCTAACTAACTCAAGTGTGCCTATTGGCGATGAGTAGTTGAACACACATCAATTACGATCGCAAAATTCAGTGCAAGAGCTGTGCACACAGTCGAATGCACGCCACCGTGACAAACTTGAGCAGAGATTTTTTTCCTGGATCTGGTTAGTAGGTTCAGGTAGCATGACGACATGAGTTGAATGTGGCATTAACTATCCATTAACGTCGTATGGCACGAGAGCCATTGACGACATGTGTTGAATGTGGCATTAACTATTTATCACATAGGTTCCATTAACGTCGTATGGCACGAGAGCCATTGACGACATTTGATGTGAGGCATTGGCGACGTATGATGTTGCAAGGAGGCACCGACGACAGGTGATACAGGAGATGGTGGCAAGGCGTCGTGATGAAACGTTAGCGAAAGCGCGTGAAAAAAAAGCGTTACTCAGGAAGAATTAAGGTATTCTTACGCCACAATGTTTTGTTTTTACTTTGTTAAGTAACCATTTAGAATGGGGGAGACGGTTTTCCTGTGCCTTTGATGCTACGAAGTACGAATTGACCGTTACTCATTACATTTGACCTGTATCGAATGTTCTGGTGTACCACAGTTCTGATAGTCCACTTTGATACCTGTTTTTTTGACAATGGTTGTCACCAATTATACAGCATCCTCATCAATGATATTTTTAGCATTTCGTAATAATTCTTGTGTTTTTACGTCTTAATAGCGTTGAGCAATACCTGTATATGATGTTTCGTCTGTGAAAAAGACGATGACGGAAATCTTTATCGCTTAACCCTTGCACAATCTGAAGGCGAGATGGAAGTAGACCATTGACATGCAGCACTTCTCACACTGCAGTTTGACTTGCATGTGAACCACGCGCAGCAGAATGAGTTTTCATGGTTGAATAATTTCCACAATGTTTCAAATTGCTTCCTTGGTGTCTGGATCTCGCAATCTTCTACGGCGTCCTTATTCAGGTTGTACTTTGCGAATGCTCCATCTGCATGCAATCGTCGGTGTTAAGGGCCGTTTACACTAGGAGACATTTCGGCCGTGAGGTGCGACATGTGTATTCGAGGCTCACCACTGAGGCTCATATTTGTGTGTGTTTATACGAAGTTCCCTATTCGCTCTGATCGAATTCGTATTGCACGACACTCAAGAGCCTCGTAACTACCGTGACGAATAGGGAGCTTCGTACAAACACACACAAATATGAGCCTCATTGGTGAGCCTCGTATACACGTTTCGCGCCTCACGGCCGAAATGTCTCCTAGTGTAAGCGGCCCTTACGAATGTTTGATGCGATCGAACATATCTGCAGGGACATTTTGCTGCGTAAATTCAGACAGCCTTCCTAGAATTACCATTTGCTGCACCGTGAGCAACCGCATATAGGTGCGCATTTATTCAATCAGCATGGGATTCTCGTTTCATTGTCGTTTAATACCTTCACAGCCTTCATTTTTTTATACCTCCATTTGTTCGATGGAACAAAAGCTCATTTTAATCTCGATGTACTGTAACACTCAGAAAATTTGTAACTACGGACTAGCAGCCCAAAATTCCTTTGCTATTTTACTGCAAACTTGGAACATTTCACAACGGCTACGTCATTTCAAAAGATCTGGCTGAAAATAAATTTCAAAATTTATCTTCAAAATCCATTACAAATTTACTTGTAGATTTTTCATGTCCATATATTTTGTATAGAAAAGACTGATTTCGGTTTTTATTTTCAACTTTGCAGACTGTTAACTGAAGATGGAGCTGGTCTCCAAAACGTTTTATAGAACTGGCTTAGTTTTTATATTTATAGTTCGTGAGAAACCTGAATTAAATATGATTTCAATACGTGGTACTTTCTTCGTTTCTAAATTCCTAATCTTCAAAATTTCTCAATTATCCTTGCGGCCGTTTTGATCTAGGGAAAAGTAATGGTAATATTTTTCTGTTTGTTATCCAGCTGTTAACTAGTTAAGTACCTCTGCTCTAAACTGCAAAAAATTATAGTTGCAGCTTCACCATAGCTAACCAGCCAGTGCGCTCTATCTCTACTAATTCATCAGTTTTCATATGTAGCCTTTTGTGGACTACATTCGAGTATCACTCCCCAGTTTTTTTAGGTTTTTTCAGTTTTTTGAAGGCCAATCAAAACTACTTACGTATAAAATAAAAGAGAAATGTATTGTCTTTAATAACCTCCAGGAATTATTTATCATATTCTCCTTTCTCATTGATAACCTGGCGGAGACGAACGAGGGATTGCCTGATCACACGCGGTACGTATAGTTTGGGCGTCAATTTCTACCCAAGGTTTGGTAAGTTTTAGTTTCACAACCTCCACATTTGAATGGGATACAGCGCAGGTCTTCTGCTCCAAAATAGACCATATCTCAAAGTGCATTGGATTTAGATCAGGAGAAAATGGAGGCCATAGTTCCTCGGGCCAAAACGACTTGAAAATATCTTTGCACCAGTCCTGGACCAATCTGGCTGTGTGAGAGGTTGCTCCATCCTGCTAAAGTGTAATTCCTTCATTTTCAGTGACTTTCCTCACCCAAGGAACAACTTCATCGTTTAACATCTTCAGAAAAACATGATGGTTGATTTTGACACCCGCCTCGATGAAAATTAAACGAGTTTAGAGACCTGTGGACGTAACCCCTGCCCACATCATTACCGAAGCTTGTTTTGTCTCCTGAATGAAGTTCGATGTTCAACAGGCGTTGAATCTTTTAACAGAAGCCGTATTCCACTCAAGTGTGGAGGTTCTGAACCAAAAACGGACCAAATCTTGGGCAGAAATTGACGCCGAAACTGTCCGTGCCACGTGTGATCAGATCCCTCGTCTCCGCCAGGGTATCAAGTAGAAAAGAGGATATGTTGAATGATTCTTAGATGTTATTGAAGAAAATGCATTTATTTCTTATTTAATACATGACTTGTTTTGACTGGCCTTCATTTAACAGAAAAAAACATAACGTTTATTTGTCTACGCTTAGCTGGGCCACCCTGTATTTTAGAAAATAATATGCTCTTCTAATTTTTATGTGCTCGTATTATGTATTTTACATGTGCTCATATATATTTCACATCGGTTCTTCATTTTAAACCAGATTTCAAGAGTCTACCTGATGTAATGTTAGTACTATGTGCATGAATTTTATTGCACATGCAAAGTATTCTATCAGTGGTTAGCGAAACTTATAATACAAGCAGCTAAATAAATCTCTAGTTAATTTATAGCTGATTTTTGGGCTAATTTATAAAACTATTCATTTATACACTGAATGCATCAGCGATTATACAGGGCGCTTCAGAACAAGAGGTATAAAATTGGACACCAAGTAGAAAATGGCAAAATAAACAGTTTCGCTTATAAAATTTTCCGAAGAAATCAAGTTTTTGAGACATTAGCTATTTATGGTTTTAAATGATGAATAATTACTCGCAATATTTATTTTGAATTTACTCTACAAAAATTTTTCAAAATGTGCTCCACCTACGTCAGTGCTCTTTCCAAATCTTAGCCTGAACAACTGCCGGATATTAGGAAACACTTCGTATGTATATGTATGGGTGCATGTATATGTATACACAGTATTATACACACTCATGCATATATATATATATATATATTTATGTTCCTTTTTAGCTAAAAACAGAGCCTAAAATTGATTGCGCTTGCTTAATGATTTATAAATCGATCTATCACGGCCCCGAAGGGCATTTCTGTGAATAGAGGAAATTAAAAGTATAAACAGATAAATGAAATAAAGCGCTCGTGCAAAAATTATCTCAATATTTGTACGCCGAACAAGCCATACATTTCATTTTTGAGTGTAAGTTTGTTTACGCATTTCTAGATGTGCGTGCTGTGTTGCGCGATGTTCTTTATAAATTACTTCGTGACTAACCTTTTCTCAATACTTGATTGTCATTTACGATGGTGTTTCAATCTGCTCCGGTATAGCGTTTTTTGTCTTTTTCTTACTTCGACAATTTCAACTAATAACTTGGGAGTTTCGAAGAATTCTTTAGTAGTATTCGAATTATTTATAAGTTATTAGCCATCTCTTGGAATATAAAATATCCAAGAGGTGATATTTTTCATTTCTCATTCAACTACCCTTGACAGAGTTAGACTATTAGCCCGCTATGTATGGTTTGTCTATTAGTACGCCTCGTATATTTTGTCTATTAATATGCCTCGTATGGTCTATCTATTTGTAGACCTCGGACGGTTTGGCAATTAGTATTCCTCGTATGGAACTTTTGTTAGACTATTAGCACGCCACGTATGGTTTGTCTATTAGTACGCCTCGTATATTTTGTCTATTAATATGTCTCGTATGGTCTAGCCATTTGTACACCTCTGATAGTTTGTCGATTAGTCCACCTCGTATAGTTTGTCTATTACTATGCCTCGTATGGCTTATCTATTTGTACACCTCTGATGGTTTGTCAATTAGTACTCCTCGTATGGAAATTTTGTTTTAGGACTATATTAAGAAACTTTTAAAAGCCAATATGTTGGCATGTATCTCATGTGGCAACTTGGAAAATGAAAGTTTTTTCTTTTTTTTCTTTTTTTTTTAGGGCTTATTACTTTTCATTAAAGCTCTGCGACCAGTTAACACTGAACCATTTTACAGAAATAACTGGATAGTCCAATAGATGAATTTATTGCACTTGTTAACTGTTTCAAAAAAAGATCTATCACTAACCCAGAAGAACAGACATGAAGTAAAGCGTAGTTTGAACCAATGATTAGCAAAAAAATGATCTTTCTGTACGATTACCATGCTATGAATTTCATTTTGTATGTATGCTTGTTTACATGTTTCTAGATGTACGTGTTGCCCGATGTTTTTCATAAATTTATTTTCAACTCACCTTCCCTCACTACTTGATAATCATTTACGAAGGTGTTACAGTCTGTTTCGGTAAAGCTTTTTTGTCTTTTCTTACGTCGTTTCAACTAACAATTAAGGAATTCTGAAGGATTCTCTAGTAAAATTTAAATTATGTGTAAGGTGTCACCCATCTTTTTGTGTTCAAAATATCCAAAAGTGGATATTTCGACTGTATCTCTCAATAACATAATTAGCCCCGACACGGCTATAGTACGCCTCGTGTGGTTGTACATCAATAAAGGACCTATTAAGTAATTTTTAAAATCCCATGTGTTATACATCTCATGTCTAAACTTTTTAGGAAATAAACGGTTTTTCTTATCTTTTATTTTTCCATTTTTTTAGCTTTCTTTCTTTTTTTCTAAACTGCGCATGGAGCATGAAGGAAAATCATGCAGTTCAGATGCGCGAGTAGTGCTCTGTGTGAACACAGGTGGACTAGTTGCAGAAAGGCGCCAAGGACCATGACTGTGTTTCCTGTTTTAGAATATCATTCGCTTCATTTCAGGGTTCACACCCAGAAGTTGTGCTCTTTGTGAACACAGGTGAACTAGTTGCAAAGCAGGCCCACCGCTTACGACTGGGCTTTCTTACTTGGAATATCTCTCGTTTCATTTAAAATCAAATTTTAAGTCTCACATCTCCTTTTGAAATCAAAATGCGATCCGACAAATTTTTTGTTCGATTTCATTTTCTCCGCAGACATTTTTGAATGTGAGTATGCTGTTATTAAAACATCATAGAAAAAGTTTTACGACTGAATTCAATTAAGCAACAATCTGTTCACGAATTATCATTTTAAAGAGAACAACGTTTCATAACACAAATGGTATTCCTTGAATTTTCAGTGCTTCGCAATCTAGTATCAATCGAAGTTCATCACTAGTGCATGAAAACTAACAGTGCCTATGTATTGTATATACTACCTAGGCAATTCAATTTATTCTTGAAACTCGTGATCAATTTTTTTTCCTGATAACTGTCAATTATGTATTATCGGAGCCACATGAAACTCTAGCAACGGTGCTCCCTGCAAGGATCGATTTTGGGACATATCCTATTTTTGATATTCACGAATATTCTAAGTTCATAAGAATTTAGGAAGAGCTTCAGACATTTTCGTATCAACAAATTGATTGATATTGAGCTTTAATACTGATAACTTGAAAGCTTCTCTTTTATTTAATGAACTCTAGACATGATGCAGATTTTCCAATAAGCGCAAGGACATTAGCTGGAAATAAAAATACCCACCCAAAAATGGCATTGAAAACGCGTAAAAATCCAACATCACACAATTAGTGTTGTTTTGGTGTTTAGATAAAATTTCGATTGATCTTTGCAAATAAAATATATAATACCAATTCAGATAAAATTTCGGTTGATCTTGGCAAAATTAAACCATATTGCCATGACTATTTATTCATGGACCAAATTCATATATCGAAGTCATCTACAAAAAAATCTGAACTTGAATTTAGAATTTCCTGTTTTATCAGAAAACTTACAATTCACCTACGTAAAGTTGCGAGTTAAATCTAATGTGAAAGACTCGAACTTTGTTGAATGGCATAAGTGTGATCAAACTACACACTAAGTACCCACTATTACTAACTTTTTGGATCGGTAGAGATAACATATAATAAAATTTTGGATCGTTCCTAACCTCAACAATTTTCTGATTGTTTTCCTCAAAATTTTAAAAGCCTTAGAGCTTTACCAACCCCTAGTCTATTCCATACACTGCTTCACAGATAACGATATGGCGGAATATCCGTTCAAATAAATGGGAACTAACTGAGCAATTCTGGAGCTGTATGAATAATGTGTAGGAACATTTTGGCAACTGAAGGAGGTTGATTTCCTTGTTTTGTTGAATTGGTGTTCACCATTTTTGTGGTGTTGCGGACGATATGGCGAACAAAGTAAGGAGCTGAGTGTGTGAGGTTCATCGGAACACTGCATTAATTTAGAGCCCTAATGAATTAAAAATAGTTGAAACAATTCTATTATAATTTTGAGAGCCAGTAGTTTTTTTCAGCTGTTCTATTTGTGCTTGAGAAAATAATTCCAGTAAATATTATTGCATTCAGTATTTCGAAAAATGTAACTGAACCACTGAACTTGTGAGAAAGCTGACGGTTTATTATAAATAATAATAATAATGAAGGCATCTACGGATGCTTTATTTCCAATTTCAAGTCTGATACATATCACCTTGTACATTGGATTTTCAAATGCCTTATAACTCACGCCAGGACGCCATGACGCTTTCCCCCGGTCAAGACCGGTACCTATTTCAGACACCTGGGTAGAGTGGGGTATTGTGCTTTGAATTTTTCTCCTATACCGAACAGAGAAAATCGCCATCCAGCGCCGGGAGTCGAACCCGGGTTTCCCGCACGGCGGCCAGGGCCTATAGACTCACGGCTATGGCGAGCACATAAATGTATAAGATTTAAATGATATGCCACTTTTTGTCTATGGTTTCATACTTTACATTCAAATTTATTACAGGCAAAATAAAATACACAAATAAAAACCGACTAGAGTAGATATGCTTAGCTGGGTATTTGGGAGTAGCTGGTATGGTCAATGTTAGTGTAGTATTCATGTCAATTATTGTAGATTGTATTTTGCCTCTCAGGAGCCTTTTATTTTCTATTAGAGCTAAAATTCTACCCAACATTGTATCAAGAATAAGGTCTCTTATAAAAAAAATTTGTAATAACTTCGGAATAAAAGATAAAAAAAAGCAGTTATTCCCCATAAACACGGATGCGATGTTTTTTCAACGGAAAAAATACCTTCCCTGGACGAGAGTGTTCCCAAAGTTGTAGAATCCTTTCGGTTTTTCTAGGAGACTTTAATCCTTTATTGAAGGCATAATTCTTTTTTCGATTCATTTTATACCGACGCGAACACTTTTACATAATTTGTATATAATATTTTTACATCTTAATTTCTTATACAAATTTATTCTTACCAAACGTCCTGCAGGATTTTTTCTACACATTTTAAGCAGCAGTGAGAACGTTCTCAAAATTCGCACAAAGTGTTTTTATTTGCTGAGTACTTGATGAAAATGGTGTGGCTGTCAACTAATTTGTATAGAACTCATTTCAAAACAGTGCGCGACGAGATTTGGGCTTGATATCGGGGACTTCTCCCACCTTTCCTGCTTCCTTTTTCGGGAACCTCTGTACGCAACTTGGAGCAGTAGCATTTGTCGGGAGCCTCTGTACGCAACTTGGAGCAGTAGCATTTGTCGGGAGCCTCTGTACGCAACTTGGAGCAGTAGCATTTGTCGGGAGCCTCTGTACGCAACTTGGAGCAGTAGCATTTGTCGGGAGCCTCTGAACGCAACTTGGAGCAGTTGCATTAGTCGGGAGCCTCCAAACGCAACTGATGCATTCTTCTGACGTCACGGCAACGAACCAATAGCAGCGCTCATATTGCATCTGGTAGCACTGCCACTCCCAGATCCGTCTCCACTATTGGCCTAACGACATGAGGCTTTGGTGACGTCATAAAATTTGTTTAAAATAAAGCCATTTTATTAGCTAGCCGAACAAAAAGAAGTTTATTTTTCCCCATAGAAATGACCCTACCTTGCCACCTCTACCGTGACATTTACGCTTTGTTGGGACGATCGTGCTAAAGCTTTGGCAGGCACGGGGTCGAGGTATGTTTGTAGTTCTCCTGTGCCTAGTCCTAGCCGTCTCACCAGTCGCTTAGCTCGATTCTCGAAATGTCAATATAAATTAATGGAGACTGCATTTTTAACTCTAAGGAAAATTTAATATGCACTATGGTTATGCACATCCCAATTGATAGTTTATTTCTCTTTTATCACAATTGAAAGTTATTTCTTTTTTTTTCGCAATTGATAGTTGACTTACCCATTTTTTCACAATTGATAGTTTACTTTTCCCTTTTCACAATCGATAGTTTACTCCCCCTTTTTCCTAATTGAAAGTATACTTTCCCTTTTTTCACAATTGATAGTTTACTTTCCCTTTTTTCGCAATAGATATTTTACTCTCCCCTTTTTCCCAATTGATAGTTTCCCTGTTTTCTACTTCAAGCAAAATTTCATGGCAAAGTCGTACCGGAACACGCTGGAGGCAAACCCTGTTAGCACGTATGTGCGTTTGACCCACTTACCTCGTTTTGCGAGCTTATAAATATGCTCCCAGAGTTTTGGGATGCGCATTTGGACCGCGCATTCCACTCTGTAATGCTGCGTTTAGATTGACACTCTTTTCAACACTCGAGTGTCACTTCGACGGGCACATACACTTTTGCCGGGCTAGCAGGGCGGGCACCGTGAGGTTCACTTGGACAATCTCCCTTGCCATTCTTTGTAGCAGTTTGCGCGTTACGCTCTCCATCTTGAGTCGCTGCCTTGATGTGGGGGGAGAAGTACAATACGCAGTAGCCTGCAGAAGTAGTGGAGAGAATGTCTGTTTTTCAACATTCGGGAATACAAATATATTTTTTTGATACTCGCGAATGTGAATGTTTACTAATTGTTATAAATCTCAAGTAATTTTACATTTTTTCGCATTTTATTTGAAGTTTGGAGTCCTGGGACCTGGCCTATTCTAATTCATTGTTTCATTGTAAGAGTTTGGCCATAGAAAATTGAATTGTTAGAATGCGTTCAATTTTTTATGTATCCAGGATGCGGGATGAGGACTCACTCCTATGACTTGCCTGCATCCCACCAACCTCTTTACCCAAACGCAGCCCATTGAAAGATGATTATTTAGTGTATTATTAATAGTTGATTTGTATTATTGGAAGGTTGAATTTCAATAATAGCAATTTTCTTCTCTTTTACCAGTCAGGTTATTTCGTTTTTCGTCGTAAACAAGTCGGCACCACTAAAAAGACGCTCACTCGCAACGCTGGTTAGCGGACAAGCAAGATATGACCTTGCTAAATCAGGAAATTCACTTTAGTGACTGTTTTTTAAGATGTCAAGCTATTTTTAACGGTAAGGTGCAGATGATGACTGGTGCAGTGCGTGTTATTTACGCCAAGAAGAAAGAGATCTTTTTCATGTTGGCACCTTCGTCTCTCATCACGCAGTAACCATCATCTGATAAGGTGTTCCATTTATGCCCGAGTCTGTTAAATACTTCACTCAGATAAACACCCGTGTGTCGTTCGGTGAGTGGTTCTACACACAACACATACATGCTACGCTTGAACTCCTTGTCTACAGCATGACAAGTCAAAGATTACAAAGAAACTCTTGATTGATTGAGTATCCAACCATTCGTCGGTGGTAAAAGTATCCAACCATTCGTCCATCGCTACTGCAGCACCATTGCTACTGAAGCACTAAAGCAAGCAAATGTCTATGTACGAAACACCAATTTAAACAAATTAACGTTAACTTCACAATTGTATAGACTTGCGAAATACTTAAGATGACGCCCAAAAATATGCCCAACCATAAATTTACTCTCTGCGATCGTTGCAAGGGACTGCCGGGTGTGCACCGTTGGTCTTTTGTAAGTTCCTCCGTATCCCAAATACCAAGCTCTTTCCCGATCTTCCATTTTTTGTATCGCTGTCTGGTCGGTGTGCTTGTAGCCTTGGGGACGCCTGAGGAGCACGCACGTTGCCTAGGAAGGCTGTACAAACGACTTACGTCGCACATTTGCTGTATTTAACCGGCATATGTGTTTTGGAAAGTAAGGAACTGATCTTGTATATTGTTTTGAGGGCATAATGTCACAAACCCAGACTAGATTTCGCTTCAGGTCAACACCTGTCGAGCCAACGAAATCGTACGTCGTAGTTCGCTTTGAGTTCTAAAGTCATGGAGGTCGACCAATTCTAGATTCCCCGTTACACCGTTCAAAGAACGCAGTCGGAATCAGGTTTTTCGGGCGCCTCCATTTCGGCAGATACTCTGGCACCGTACGAGTATGCCCAGTGATGCTAACCTCACAGATTCTTTTCCGGTCCCAGTTGGGGATCCGAGCTGAAACTTTCATAGTTCCAGAGTTAACCTTCCACTCTTTTCATCTATTTTCCTCTGTCAATCTTTCTTTTGGGAACTTCCCTTAGTAACTCCCTCGAGCATCTTACAAGTAACAGCTTCAGTGTTACCAGACCTTTCGGTCTACATGCGTTGGGGAGTAGCTGTAGTGATCGCCCTCAGCCGTACTTCAGCCTAATTTCATAAAATATTAAAAAACTAAAATCTTAAAATTAAATTATACAAATGTAGTTATTTTTACAATTTTACAAGACCAAATTAATTCGATTAAACTCAAAATTGTACCAAAACTGTGTTTTCGAAAATATTTGCCGATCACGTTTCCGTCAGTCACTTCCGTTGGAAACATTCGCGCAGAACCATTTGGCAGGCTCGATAGCCATTTTCCAGGCAGACTGCTCATTTCACGTTGTGTGTTCTTCAGATATTAGTCCTTGGGCCCCAGAGGGGCAATTGTAAGTATCAAGTGTAACGATAAGTGTGTATTATGTCTTAACTTTCCTGTGTTGTGTCTTAACTTGTTCCGTGTTAGGGAGCTCTCGTTATTGTGTCGTAGAAATATTCACTATGTTGTCTCTGTGCCAGTGTTAGTTAGTCACCAGCCTCAAACTCACGGCCCCATCTTTGCCATAGTTTTCGTGTTTACTATTCTCCGATGATTCCGTGTTGTGCTTCAGTGTTAGACGATATTGGCATTAGCTCCTAGGATGTTTTTTAGTGCTGAGCAAAGTGTTAAGACACTTTGATGTCCACAGAGATCATTTGTTAGTGCTCAAATTATTTGTATGTTCCAGCTTCTAATTAATTGTGTCCTCAACTTTTGTATTTTAATTAAGTCGTGATTCAAACAAGTATGGAACCCTTTTCACGTTCAACACTCAACGTTTAAAGTCCAAAAATCTTAAGAAATAAAATAGGATATTGCAGCAAATCGCGTTTGTATTTTCTGCAGTACTCATTTCAAGTCAATTCATAAATAATTGTTCCTTATAAATACCTAACTACATTTGACATGTCTTTTAGGAATAGAAGCAGCGTTCTTATGTTCAATATTTTTCCATGAGTTAATTGAGCCTTTTTTTAAATCACTGTAACTTTGTTCTCAGCTTAGTTGTTGTGACTTTCGTGTCCGTTTATGGGCTGCTCCTTTTTATGTAACTTCTGCTGCAATTCTTGCTCATCTAAATAATAGAGTATAGAGACTTCACCTTTTCTCATACTTATATTTTTTTAGTACATTAATTATCTAATTACCTCAGTGCTTTAGCTATTATTTTGGCTGTAGCTCATTTAAACTCAGTTGTGTTGCTGCTTGCAATGTCAGGATAGAGCTTGTGACCAGTTGGTCTGGAGCACTGATTCTGGTGTTGAGATGATTCGGGCTGCGACTCGGGCGCTAGAGTTGCGGACTGATTCTCAGCACCAGACCTCTGCCATTGTTCATCCTGTGAATGTTGCAGTTTTGCGCAGTCTTGCACATGTGTATGAATAGACCCAAATTTTGTGTTCAAAATAATTCAAGTCACCTGCTCCCTCACAGGATCGACGGGACCACACATTCAAGCACTCACAAACACGTATGAAACCAAACCCTAACCTCTTAATTTAAGGAGCTTACCTCCTCCGAGTTCTCCTCCAAGTGTTCCCTCCAAGCTTCTCCTCATATTCAAAGTTCACTATACTGGAAAGGCCTGCACCCCTGCAGCTAAGCCGCTAAAATATCCAGTTGAGGCCATTTGGGCGAGAGTCACCAATTCCTACCGAGTTTTCCCAACCGGTAATCAACTCCCTACCCAGCACTCAAATCACCAATCACTTAGTGTCGGAACCCCCCCCACACTTACAAAACATCGACTTCACACTCCAGCTCGCGCTTCACAAGCCTGAGCTGAACGAATCGTCTGAAGTCCTCCAACCGCCTCGGACTCTCCCCAAGAAGTCTCGCGAACAAGAGTCAAGCCTCGCACTTGGGAGTGCAACCTTCTCTTCAATAAATTCCATACCGGCGAGTGAAACTATTCTCTCATTTTCCTCCGGTGTTGGCTTGTGGTAGTTTGGTTGTTTCATGGATTATTAGACGCTAGATATATTGCGTCCGAATACCCAGAACTCCTTCGGAGTCAGAGGCCTTAAATCATTCCTTTTTGCAATTAAGTGCACTTTACAAGTTTACACTGGTGTTGGTGATGCCTTCCTCTTTTTACATTCTCTTCTTCTTCTTCCCTACTCATAGACTTGAATTTTTGTGGATGCTTGTTGCTCAGGTGGTATTTCAGCCCGGATGTTATTCTTCCTTTCCTAGAATGTTTACCATTACAAAGCTTACACTGTGCAATGTCGCTAGAAATACTTTCGAGGGAATTCCAAACTAGGCTGGATGTAGATGCCATTTTCCAGCAGTTGCAAAGAAAAAAATACACGATCGCAGGTGATAACGGATGACGGGTCAGAGAAGAGCACGTAAATAATCGCACTCAACTAATGCTCTCCTCATCTGCATTACAAATTTGCAATAATTGCACAGAATTGTCTGGTAACGTATGACATCGTATACGCACATATATCGTACACGATGACGTATTTAGGATGTGACGTACATCGGTGATGCCACATACATCCACCACAGCTGTAACATGCTACCTGATCTAACAGCAGCAGTCGGTGGAGGATGTAAGAAAATGCCAAAATATCCGCAAAATATTTGCAGGTGTACAAGTGAATGCGAAAATTGAAAAACTTGCGAACATTCGCTAATGCGAACATTCGGTCCACCTCTAGCCTGCAGGTTATCATCAGAATACGTTTGAACACGACCAGGTGTTGAGAGACTGATAGAGCTCTACCGCAACCATGAATGATTGTGACAAACCTCCAGTAACACATATAAAAACCGGAAAACAAACAAACATCGGCATCTTTTGGACTTGAACTTGAACTTGAACTTGAACTTGAGGGCCGACAGTGTCGGGGCCTTTGTAACGGCCTACAATTCCCTCCACAATTTTCACACAAAGAGTTCAGCGCCTGGTACCAGACTTGTCCACTAAACTACTCAGGATCTACGATCCTTGTCACAAGCCTCCATTGGAAGGCATCACCGGGACAGCCAGTGTGTCAAAACACCATCCCCGGCACATTGGGTCATTACAGCCCATTCTACCAGACTGGCTCATTCCAGTCACTGTCTCTTACTCCAGGCACGCACAAGAAACACTTTCATAGCCTCAGTGATACTCGCATTACACTCCTGATCCAATCCAGCAAGACAGCTCATACCGCAATCATCTTCAGCACATCTGGCATTCCACTCATTCTCTCCATACTGCTCAGACACCACATTCATAAAACTCTCTCTCTCTTGCTCATACTTACTACATTCCAGCACAAAATGCTCAATTGTTTCCTCTACTCCACTATTACACTGCTGACATAATCTGTTATTATTCTCATTCCATCTCCATGTACGTCTGTTCACACTCAATGACTTACATCTCACAGCAAACAAGAGTTGACTTCCAAAACTACCATCATAGAACAGCTCAAACTTAGGTGCTTTCTTTTTCATATACCAGTTAAGTGTGGGCTTCCGCATCATGCTAAGCTTCCACTTATTCAATCCATACTCTTTTGTTTGTCTCTCAATCTCTTTCTTCCACCTCTTGCAGTCCCACTCAGGCCCTACACCTCCAACATTTATTAAACTCCAGTCATCCACAGGTCTCCCAATTCTAACATGAATAATCTTTTGCATACTGAGTTTCCTTGCATGCCCCCAACATACTTTCGCCCAATAGCTTACACTCAGATTCCATTCAAAGATTCGCCTTACCCACCTGCTATTCTGCATTCTTTCAATTCTCACCTTATAATTCAGCACAGCTTTCATCATTCTTTCTGAAAATAGGCTCCACCTTAGGTCACCTCTAATGGCTTCTATGGCTGTCCATTTCGGAGCACCCAATGCTACACGTCCTACCTTATTTTGTATCACATCCAGCTTTTCAAGATCACTTCCATTCCAAGCAAAAGCACTCATACCATACATGACACTAAGTACAGCAACATACTTCCACATTCCTCTCACACATTCGTACTTGTTTGCTCTGTATCTGGCCACACTACCTAACCGTCCACTCCACTGCATTGCTTTAGCCACTTTCTCACCTTTAGTTCTAGTACATCCATCTTCACTCATCATACAACCTAGATATTTGTATTCTTTTGTTCTACCTATTCTGATTTCTCCAATATTCCACAGTCTGTCTCTATCAGTCTCATCACTATTTATAACCATGACCTTACTTTTATCGGCACCAAAGTTAATCTTGAAATCTGTACTATATCCATTCACAATGTCAAGCATCCTTTGTAGTTCATGACCACATTCACTAACCATAACCACATCATCAGCATACAACAAACAGCTCAGTCTCTCATTACCAACTTTCAGTCCTAAACCACTCCCTCTCAGTCGAACTGCTAATTCTTCTGTGTACAATCCAAACAACAGGGGGGACAGAGTACAGCCCTGTCTCACTCCTCTAACACTCCTCACTTGCCCTGTTTCCAAATTTCCTAACCTGTAGATAGCACTTGTGTTCTCATACAGACTCTGTACAATGTTCACTATTTTTCTGCTAAAACCAACTTTTCTCAAAATTTCAAACAGCCTAACCCGATCCACACTGTCATACGCCTTTTCAAAATCCAGGAATGCTAAATATACCTTCTTGTTATCCTTCTTCATTCGCTCAATTATTTCACTCACTACAAACAGATTATCCTCCCCACGTCTATCTTGCCTAAAACCATTCTGTTCTTCTCCCAGGACTCCTAATTCCTCAACTAAATTTTTCATTCTCTCATTCAAAATACCACAAAAGATCTTACATACGGTGTCACCCAGTGCAATTGGTCTGTAATTTTTAAGTTCTTTCATACTCTTATGTCCACCCTTATGCAACAGAACTACATTACACTTGTTCCAGTCATCCGGTACTCTTTCACTCTTCCATATCTCATCAAATAAACATTTCAACATACTGACTACACTCTCTCCTCCACATTTATAGAACTCATATGGTATCTTATCAGGGCCACATGCCTTTCCATTTTTCACTTTCTTCAAAAAACTTACAATCTCTTCACAAGTGATTTCGTCTTCCATTTGCAATTCATGTTCATCTATCAGAAAATTTATTGGTTCATCATCTGTAACCTGCTCATTCATTCCACCAATGTCCTCCCAGTATTCTTCAACTGCTTTCACCATTTGCATCCTATCTTGTACACTGCAACCATTGACTACTAATTCATCAACTTGAACTTCACTACCTCTATCATTACCTTGTATAAACCTATATCAATCTTTTATTCCATCTGGACCTTTCTTTCTTAGATTTTCAACTTGGTGTCTCTCTTCTTTAACCCTAGCCTCATTGATCATTCTCTTTACTTTCTTCTGCTGGTCCTTGTACTCATTCCATACACTCTGCCATTCATCCTCAGTAATTCTGCGTCTATCATACATTTTCCTCATACTGCGTTGTTTTTTATTTAAAGTCTTCCTTCTCGTTCGTTCTTCCTTTATCTCACTCGTAAACCACCTAGCATTCCCTGTACTTTTCCTGCATTTCATTCTACCGATCTTTTGCTCTGCCACATCATACAAGGTTCTTGCAATCTCTTTATTTAGGTCATTTACATTTCCACACCTGTTCCAGTTACATCTACTCAATTCATTTCTAAATTCTTCCCAGTTTGCCATTTTAATACGCCAATTTTCTCTTACTCTGCTGGCCTTCTGCATTGACTCCTTTCCACCCCAATTATATTCTAGTACAAGCATTTTATGGTCACTATCAATATCAAAATCATCTTCATCTACAAACATTTCTTTGACACATATTCTTGCTCTACTATTCACTATCATATAATCAATTGCAGTTTTACATTCCCTGCTTTGCCATGTATGCAAGCCATTTCCTATTGTTACATTCAGGTTCTCAAGTTCATTCTCATCACAGAAATCAATCAATTTTTGTCCATTTGCATTCACAGGCTCACCACGTATACCAACATGGCCATTCATATCACCCATCACAATCAGAGGGCATCTGCAATGCTCTTGCACAATTCTTGTTAATATTTCATACTTTTTTACATTCTCTTGATGAGCTAAAATACCATCAGTTGTCATATAGCATACAACCACAATAACACATTCTCTGGCATGCATTCTTTCACACTTTATTACTAACAGATCTTCACTCTCAGGTTCATTTCCAGCAGGAATTTCTTCTAATTTTCAATTTAGAGCATTTTTTTACAATGAGACCAACTCCACCACCTCATTTTTGCCAACTTACACGCCCTTTTCCAATCATATAGTACTTACTCTCCTTACATTTTAAACTGACTTTATCACGCATTTGGGTCTCTACTACACCAACACAATCCAAATCTCCATTCTCAAATTCTGCTACAAGGTCATTTAACTTTCCTGCATTCCATCCACGCACATTTATACATCCAAACCTTACAACACCATTGGACAATTCACGACATTTTTCATTTATGCTCTGACAGCTTTTCATTCATCCAGTTCCACCTTCCATTACAATATGAGTACACCCAATCCACTGGATGTATCTCCTGGAGAGTTTCATCTCACCTTCTTGAGTAAGGTGGACTCCATCTCCACGAAAACATCCACTCTGGATCAGGTTATCCATATCAAGGAAGCTGGAACCCATTTCACGCTTTCTCATACTCTCAGCCTTCATACTCATAATCCTTTCATGCACTTTCCTTTTCACCTCCTTTCGCACCCTTTCATACTCCTCACCACATGCAGGCCTTCTCAGCAGGCTGGTTACAGCCACTCTTACATTCTTCTTTCGCGCCTTTTCAACAACATTCATAATTGCATTCACCGTATGCTCTCTCCCACATTCAAGCAATCCATTGCCACCTCCTTGCAGTACAACCATCCCTTCATCCATTCCATCTATCACTTCTTCAGCATGCCTACAAATCTCTTTCACTCCCTTTCCTCTCATGCTCGTACATCCGCTACGGTCAGTCATTTTCACAAACCTATCCACATTCTTCACCATGCTGTCACCACATATTCTAATCGTAGGTCTCACTCTCCCTTTCATACTACTCAATCGTTCAACTCTTCCACTCACATCACTCTTTCCATCCATCTTCCTTTCATTCACTTCCACTACAGGCGCCTGCACCTCATGTGGCATATCAACAGGTTGCTCCTTCACTCTCTTCCAATTCGTACTTCTTTCATCATGCTCATTCATCCTTCTACTCTCATCTGGCACATTTGCACCACCATTCACTTCATTTATTGCATTCACACTCCTTGCACCATCTTCCACTTCATTTGCACTCCTTGCACCATCATCCACTTCATTTGCACTCCTTGCACCACCACCATTTACCTCTTCATTCACTGCATTTGCACCATTCTCATTCTTTCCTTCATTCAACTTCCTTTCATCCTTCAAGTCAGCCTCTAAAGCAACCATCAGAATTGTCAATCTCTCAACCTCCTCTTCCAACTTCTTTCTCTCGTCATTCAAACATTTCCAGCACGTAAACACAAGATCATTCAACTTCCTCCGACTCATCTCTCTCAAACCTTTGCATGCATCTATATCTACCCACTCTTTACAAGCCATGCACTCAATCTCCTCATCCATTCCACTTGCACCTCCCTTCCTACGACCAGTCCTATTTCTTGCCATCCTCAAACACAGACTTCTATCTCAGTACAAATTTCACAGGCAGATGAAGTCTTCACTCACCAAATCTACTGAAAATCAAGTTATCAAACAAAAAGAAACAAAAACGTTTCCTACTACTCACAGTCACTCTCTACAATGTCACACACTATACTCTTTATATGCAAAGAAAGCTTAACTACCAGTCAAAACACCTCAGTCAAAAATTGCAAGTCACCACACCAAAGTCCAATGCTCAGTCTCAACTCTCACGCAACAAAAAAAAAACTACTCTCACGAGCACTCCATACAAAGTCACACACTGTACTCACGTGAATATACAAACTATACCATTTTCCAGCAACTTCACTTTAATTCACCACAATATTCGTCGGAGGACCAGAAACACGTGCACACCGCTCGGAACCGCTTGATGTTCCCTACCAGGGAAAAAATGAATGCTTTATTCCCAATCAAGCCTGATACATATGATCTTAAGCATTGATTTTTCAAATGTCTTATAACTAACCCTATATATAGGACACCATGAAGGTTCCCCCGTAAAGCCGGTACCCATTTCCGACACCTGGGTTGAGTGGGGTATTGTGCTTGAGCTTTCCCTTATACCCAACGGGGAAAATCTCTGCGCCAGCGCCGGGATACGAACCCTCGTGTCCAACATACAAGGCTGATCCCTTAACCACGGTGCCACGGAGAGCCAAGGAGAATATTGAAGAAAGAGCGTCCTGACGACGAGAAGTGAGCGGAGCGTGGCACCTTTCACCATCGCGTCTAAATGGCAAGTGAGCACTTGTAGTGATCGCCCTCAGCCACACTTCAGCCTAATTTCATAAAATATTAAAACTAACATCCTAAAATTAAATTATACAAATGTAATTATTTTTATAATTTTACAAGACCAAATTAATTCGATTAAACCCAAAATTTTACCAAAAATGCGTTTCGAAAATATTTGCCGATCACGTTTCCGTCAGTCACTTCCGTTGGAAACATTCGCGCAGAACCATTTCGCAAGCTTCCGCTCAAAAGAGCATATAAGGCCAACTTTTCAGGCAGAGTCGTCATTCTCGTACAGATCCTCCTGAATAGTGCTTGGGCCCAGAGCAGGCATTTGTAAGTATCAAGTGTTAGAGTTAATTGTATTATGTCTTAACTTTCCTGTGTTGTGTCTTAACTTGTTCCTTGTTAGGGAGCGCTCGTTATTGTGTCTTAAGAACATTCACTGTGTTTATCTGTGCCGGTGTAGTTAGGCACAAGATTCAAGTTCACTGCGCCATTTCGTCAGTGTTTTTCCCTGAATTAATTTAGCCGTGCAAACTTGCATATTCACTTTGGCATCAGATCCCAATTTGAATGTGTCTTTTACACGGTTTCGCACTGGTGTTTTTTACCAGTCCTGTTAGCCTTATAATTCAATTAACTATTGGCAGTACAGTAGCTAGAATTTTAGTTATTTCATTTACTGTCGTGCATTGTGTAATTAAGTTGTGATTCAAACAAGTATGGAATTCTTTTCACGTTCAACACTCAACGTTTAAAGTCCAAAAATCTTAAGAAATAAAATAGGATATTGCAGCAAATCGCGTTTGTATTTTCTGTAGTACTCATTTCAAGTCAATTCACATAAATAATTGTTCCTTATAAATACCTAACTACATTTGACATGTCTTTTAGGAATAGAAGCAGTGTTCTTATGTTTTAATATTTTTCCATGAATTAATTGAGCCTTTTTTAAATCACTGTAACTTTGTTCTCAGCTTAGTTGTTGTGACTTTCGTGTCTGTTTATGTGCTGCTCCTTTTTATGTAACTTCTGCTGCAATTCTTGCTCATCTGAATAATAGAGTATAGAGACTTCACCTTTTCTCATACTTATATTTTAGTACATTAATTATCTAATTACCTCAGTGCTTTAGCTATTATTTTGGCTGTAGGTCATTTAATCTCAGTTGTGTTGCTGCTTGTAATGTCAGGATAGAGCTTGTGACCAGTTGGTCTGGAACACTGATTCTGGTGTTAGGATGATTCAGGCTGCGACTCGGGCGCTAGAGTTGCGGACTGATTCTTATCACCAGACTTCTGCCATTGTTTATCCAGTTAATGTTGCAGTTTGCGCAGTCTTGCACATGTGTATGAATGGACTCGTTTTTTGTTCAAAATAATCCAGCACGATGTCCCCTGACAGGATCTACTGGACCACACATTCATGTACTCACAAACACGTATGGAACCAAACCCTAATCTCGTAATTTAAGGAGCTTACCTCCTCCGGGATCACCCTCCTGGTTCACTCCTCCGAGTTCTTCTCTCAGTTGTTCCTCCTGTTCAAATTTTACTATACTGGAAGGCCTGCATCCCTGCAGCTAAGCTGCTAAAATCTCCAGTGGAGACCATTTGGGCGAGAGTCCCCATTTCTTACCGAGTTTTCCCAACCGGTAACAAATTCCCTACTCAGCACTCAATTCACTACTCACTTAGTGTCGGAACCTCCCACACTTACACATCATCGACTTCACACTCCAGCACGCGCTTCACAAGCCTGAGCGGAACGAATCGTCTGAAGTCCCGCAACCTCCTCGGACTCTCCCCAAGATCGTCTCTCGAACAAGAATCAAGCCTCGCACTTCAGCGTTCAACCTTCTCCTCAATAAATCCCATACCGGCGAGTGAAACTATTCTCTCATTTTCCCCCGGTGTTGGCTTGTGGTAATTTTGTTGTTGATTGTAGACGCTTGAAATATTGCGTCTGAATACCGCCTAACTCCTTCTGAGTCAGAGGCCGTAATCCATTCATTTAGTTATTAAGTGTGCTCTACCAGGAGCACTGGTGACCCAAAAGTAGTAAAACAACATCTCCTTGTGAAATCGATAAATTCCTCGATATTCAACCTTTAAAAGTCAAATTCAATTAGTTCAACCCTTAGTGACCCTTATTCAACCCTTAAAAATCAAATCCAGTAGTTTCCCCATTAGGGAGAACTTCATACACTCTTCTGCACGCCTGCAGTAACCTGCTCTGCGTTCTTCTAGTGTAAACACTCGCCATTCTTTCTCAACGTGTACGTGCCCACAATCCAAAGATGTAAGGTGATTATGCCAGTGTCAATGTAAACGCAGCTTTACAACATCCACTTCCGGTAAACTGAGCAACTTGAGAAGCGCTTACCCATCCCACCAGCTGACAATCTAGTGGCTCCGTTCGGCAGTCACATAGTGTTGACCAGTACTTCAAGAGAACCACAGAAGAATTTTATTAAGGAGATTGTAAAGAAGTTAAAAAGGCCGTGAAGATCATCTCGTGAAGAAGGAACTTGAGACGTCGCTACCGTAAATTAAATGATAACGGCTGAGAAGATGATCTGCAGAGCAGTCAGAGTACTTCATAGCAACGCGAAGTTGAGGTGATAATAACGATCACGCTCAAATATTAATGAACGTATGTGCTTCTCGTCTTTTTTATTATTTCTTTTACGCCGCGTGATTTGGATAAGTACCTTAAGAAAATTTTGTACTTTTCACAAACCGTTAATTGTGTACCGTCACGGTTGCAGCCTGCCGGTCATAATATTCCTCGGATAATTTGGCTTAATTTTCAAAAACATAAAATTAAATATCGAAAAACATTCAACTATATCCCTCAGGGATATGAAATAGGAAAGGGGTCTCAAATCGATGTTTATGTATGTTATGCCATGTCTAATGGCAAGTTAGTTCCTACTGGGATTTCGAATTAGAACAAACTGCTAACGCGATTCTTATCTGAGGTTTAATTTTATTTTCTCCTTCTAGGGTTATAATTAAAAACGAATTTTTTAAGGAGAGCGTCCCCCATACGGACTTTTTTCTTTATTATTGAACCTAGAACAATGAAATTTGGTATACTGATAGGAAATTGAATTTGAAACCGTTTTTGCTTAGAGCAAAATTTCAATTTTCTTGAAAAGAAAACGGGAAATCAAAGAAAACGAAGTTAAAAGGGGGGTGTTTCAAAAATCTTCTCCTCCTACAGTTTTTGAGCTACAGTGATGATTTTGGTATCATTAGATGCGGAAAGACACGGGCTTTTATGGATGCTAAAATTCATTCCAAAATTATTTATTGCTCATGAGTTATGACGTCATAAATTTTCACTTTTTCGAATAAGGACATTTTTTTCCTATTTTTACTCTTTTTCATATTAAAAATGTAAATTTGAGGAAACGAATTTTAGCATCCATAAAACCCCGCAATTTTCCGCATCCAATGATACCAAAATCATCACTGTAGCTCAAAAACTGTAGGAGGAGAAGCATTTTGAAACCCCCAAAACCATTGTTTACATTATAAGCAAAACAAAGAAACATAAACAATTCAAATAAAAATTTTTTTAAAATTTTTGGTTCAAGTTAGACCCCTGAAATCATTATAGAGTAATCCAGAGACATAGGAGTTGACATAGCATCTTTGCGCCGTGAAGAAAGTTCCATGGGGGAGGTGTAACATGATAAAATACAACTTCCCCCTCCCCTCCCCCCCATTCTTCAAACCCCCGTAGCGGGCGAACGAGTGAACGTACGAGTCTCATTTTTTCACAGGATGTACCTGACCTCTTACACTTCTTATAACAGCAAAAATCCCAGTTTCTCAAAAAATCCCAGAAGCAAGGATTCATAAGGGGGACGCTCTCCTTAAGAATGATGCAACTTCTGATCAGTGCGCTTAATAAAGTTATTCAATGAATATTTCACATCATTAATCATTAAAATTCGTTATTAGTTTTTTCAATGTAGTTTTAGTTTTAAAATAACTATGTAATTTTTCTAGTTTCACAGTTAACATTTATAATCCAAATTTAAAAGCTATGAGATTTTATCGCTAGCTGATGGAGTTTTTTGTTTATTTGCTTATTCCGAGTCAACATAAATCATTGGAGATACAAAATTGAAATTATTTTGGACATTTCATGATATTAAAATGAAGCTTATCGTAAAAATCATGTAAACTAACACACCAGTTTGCCATAAAACATATGTTGTAATCCTACGTACATCTAGCTCACAACGAGAACATGTTCGTTACGTGTTCCAGTAATATGCCGTTCGAACAGAGTGATCCCGAAGCTTGAGCCATGGGACCTGTGGCGGGCTAGTGGCAACCTGTCCCCTTCTATTCGCCGGCTTTTTTGTGGGCAGTGGAGCACGAAATTCTTACTGGAAGCCATTCCTTTGTATCACGTATTGTAGCATTTGGTGTCTTTGTGCGTTATTTTCAAAACCTATAATTGTTAGTATCAATGATTTCACGAAATAAGAGAACAATGGTTTCACTGGAGAAAAATTTAACAGTAAATTCATAGGCGTATCGGTTCTGTGCAAAACCGGCGCGTTGAGAACAAAGAAATGTTTCTATTAATTTGACGCAGTGAGCTCAAATATCGTACACAATTTAATTAGAAAGTAACTGAAAACATTAAGTGTTCAGGCGTTAAAGCCAGCAAAAAAATATTTCATAGTGAGCACTTATAAAAAAAAAATTAATCGATATATTTTTGATGAATTTGATTGTTTAGCACTTTTCCTTTCATTAGAAGTGTTGTCTTTTATTTATTATTCTTCAAGCATTTGAAATATAACCATGTGGTCGTATGTTGTAATGTGTATGATAGTCTACGCGAACATTTGACAATGAGGGGCGGTAATGAAGTAGGTAACTAGGCCTGCTCAAAGTTGTTGCAAATTAGTGTTTGCAAGATATGCTCTAACGTTAGCATGCAGGTAAAATTGCACATTTCAAGTTCATGAGTATGTTTCAGTGCTTTTTTCACAATATTCAAAGCGAATACCCATGAATTGTGAAATTGACAGTTTGACACTGATATTTATATATGTAGTAGGCCCTAGTGCATACTTCTGTGTATAGAGCTAGGCCTAGTTTCTGTTAAATTTTGTTATCTAATTTAAGCGTTCTTATTCGATGGTAAATTTCAAAGTTGAATTCGTTGATAGGCCTAAGTGATAATTTTATTTGGTATTATTTCAATTGCTCGTGAAAGTTTGAGCACATTTTTGGTAAATGTATAACTAACGTTGGGTACAATCGAGGTCAATATTGAATTTAATGTTGTCAACAAATTTTATAATTTCGTAGGTATTGATAGGTAATATAGTCTATTTTAAGACGTTTTACATGAATGACAATGTGCCCGGAAATGCATTTTTTTGGAGATATTTAACTTTGAAGTTATTTTAACGTCGTTTATAAAATTGAACAAACGGAGAGGTAAATAAGCAGAAATCCGGTTCTGACGTAACGATAGGTAAGGTTAGGTTTGGTAAAGTTAATGTAGTTAAGTACCCTAACCTAAGTAAGCCTAAAATATCTTAATTTAACTCAACCATACCGAGGCCGATGACTCCCACCAAAAAACTTGGCGTAGTCCGCGTCCGCAAAAACGCCGGAAGAGCCATATCAAAACTGCCGTTAATGCTATTCTTACCTGGCGTTATTTATCCTATATCTCCAAAACTAAGCATTTTCGGGCACATTATCATTCATGTAAAACGTCTTAAAATCGACTATATTACCTATCTATACCTACAAAATTATTTAATTCGTTGACAACATTAAATTCAATATTGACCCCAATCGATTTGCAACTCTGCGTTGCCTAATCATGGTTAATTATGTTGAAATAAACAGGTTATCTACTAGGGTAATTCATCAAATATTGAACTGAACTGATTATCAAACAACTTTGAAAATATGCGCGGAATAAATTTAATAAGCATCCAAACTTGCTCAGTGCCAGTGATCTTGCATCTAAAACTCCTATTTTAGTTAGTGAAAAATACTCATTTCTGTGAGCTGCAAACTGCTACCAGCTGTTGCAAACGCATTTTCTGTACGACCTTTACAAATTGATCATATTTTTTTACTTGAAAAATCTTACGCACCTCGGTAAAATTGCGCCGGTTTAACTGTTGTCGTGCCACCGTCAACCCCCCCCCCCCCGTCATAACTAGAGAGTAGTGGTGCCAAATGATGTTCTGTTGCTATTTTTTTTCTTTCCCGCTGCTAAAACCTTGATAGTTATTCCATGTTCAATATTCAGTTCCTATTTCATGTCGGAATTAAATAGTGAACAAAGGTGTACCGTGTTCGCTCTGAGATAATATCAATATAAATATAATATGTGAGATATACCAATATAAGTGTTTATATTGATTCTTATCTGAGGTTTAATTTTATTTTCTCCTTCTAGGGTTATAATTAAAAACGAATTTTTTATATTTTTTTAATTCTTAATTAAATTAATTAAAAACGAGTTAGTCTGTAATTCCTTTTTTGATATAGATATATATATATATATATATCTCAATATAAAGGCTGTGAGATATATCAATATATTTAAGGAGCCCCTTCTCCTTTATACTACAATACATTTTATACATCTTAGATTTACGATTATGGCTAAGTACTGAAACATATATCGTCTGCGAAGGTAGTTTGAGCTTGTATACAGTTAAGACGGAGATATTATTTTATTTTACTTATTTTTGTAACAAATATATTCTTCAGTGATTAAATTGACCTTTGACCCGTATAAGACACTTTGTAATGTTAAACACGTCCGTATATATTGCCAAATATAGTTTTTAGTAAGTTGTGTTCGGATTCAAAATTTGAACGAAAAACCTGTTCGGATCAAAATTCTTGTTCGATTCATGATTGATATTGATAAAATTATATTATTAAAGTGTTCCATTTTTAGAACAATAAATAAATTCCAACAATCTACGTTGTCTTTAGAGCGACATCACAGAACAAGAAATCAACTGTTCAAGAATAGTCTTGAGGCCTGCAACAGTTATTCAGAGCAAAAGTTACTGATTTATGAAGGTTGTTTCTCGACACATGTGGTTTCTGTTCGATATTTGATGAATTACCCTACGCACTTTAAGTTGCAAATGAGTATTTTATGAGTTATAGCAGTAAATTAGTTACAGCAACTCCAGTTTGAAGCGGCAAGTAATTCAGCTACCGCTCGTTTGGCAATACTGTCATGAACGCTCTGATCCGACGCGCATGAATGCTCAAGCTGTTCCCGCCATCCATGACAAAAGTTAAACATACCGCTATAATTAGTTATTTTTGAGTGATAATTTCTATTGTGTTATTAAATAAAAAATCTTAGAAGTGAGTTCAAACTCCGCAAGCTCTGCGGGTTACGCTAATAATAAATTACAAAGTATTCAAATGTACTCTTAACACCTCAATCGCGCTAAAAATAAAATCTACCGTTCTTGACTCGTAAAATACTCATTTGCCACAAAAAGGGTCAATTTTTACTCTAATGTTGGCAACGATTTTCATAATTTCGTTGCTATAGGTAGGTAATATAGTCAATTTTAAGACGTTTTACATGAATGACAATGTGCTTGCAAATGCTTAGTTTTTGAGTTATTTAAGTTTGAAGTTATATGAACGGCCCTCCTGAATGGCCTTTTTTTGCGCAAAAGCAGTCATTGTTTTTGCGATAGAAACGGAAGCTAACCCCCTATTACAAATGTAAAGAGGTTGGGTCGTGAGAGGTAGCCACAGTTCTTCTAGTGAAAATTATTAATTAAGGTTTCTAGTGACGTCCGTTTACATTGACTCCGGTTGTGGAGGATTGGCCTGACATGTTCCTGTTTTGTTCATGTGCCTGCCACCATATTCATTACCCCTTGTTTCTTTTTGTTTCAGATTTATTTTGCTAAATCCCACAATCTCTTCTGTTCCTAGTGTCATATATTGCCTTTTTCTATTCACATGCTTGAGATGCTAATCTTAAGATCCACTGCTTGACCTGCTACCTTGATTCATCCTGCCATATTTTAATCCTGGTTGCTCCTTTAGGGTAATTCTAAGTATGCCTGCTTATTTGACCTTATTGAACTAGGATTGCTTAAATGTATTTCAGTGTGCCTTGTGCTTCTTGTTCACTTACTTCACTGTCCAATACCTGCATATAGTGCTAATTCTATATTTCAGCTTTTTTTGTTATATCTCTATCATTAGTTTTTTGTTCAATATCTATCATTTTTGCGTGTGCTTCTATACAGGCAGAGGTTAGAGACAACAATGGAGAACTGCGACGTTTACTGGTGGCAATGTTGTACTGGTGGCGATGTAGTACAGGTGGGGATGCGAACCAAATGCGCGGGCCCTAAAGAGCTCACCGCTTATAAGACCTCTGAGGTGCACGGGGGAAGAGGGGCATGGACACACTTCAGTTCTTTGGCCCCTGCGTGCGACTCTGCTTTTGTGTTAAATACTGTTCCCTCACTATTTTTCCTCGGCAGCTTTTGCTTCTTGTGGCTAGCTGAGATGCTTATGTCCCATGTTTTTCCTGTTAGAGCAGCAAGTCTGGGATTCTTGCCACTGGCCCGACTCAGAGCTACGTTGGGCAGCCAGATTGGGTAATGTACCCACCGGCAGTTTGTGGCAGGATCCTCCACCGTCTGATTCCCTTCTGTGTAGCAGATTCCCTTGAAATTGTATTGTGCAAGCTTGTTACAAACCTCTTATGTTTCATGCATCTGTGTATTTATATATGTGTTTAGGTATAGTCTGTCTGTCTTTTGGGCTGTAATTCTTCCTTCCCTATCTAACCATGCTAACCCCTTTGACCAAACCAATTGTCAGTTACAGCCAATGGATTCATTGTATTTGCGATTGTTTCAGTATATGTTGTGTGTTCATGAAAGTTTAATTTATACCCCACTGAATGAGTTAGTCTGTAATTCCCCCTCTTGAGTTTCTCATATTCAGTCTAAGCTCTCCCCTTGCCTGTGGCTCCCATCATTTTAGTATTTTCTTTTGCCACTTCCACTTGAGAAGTGGAATAGCGAGTCCTGCCAGTCTCCTACTATAGGGGCCTTACCGGGTCAACAGTTATCCCCCAACACGTTTACTACCGGGTGGCCCCATTGGAGATGATGTAAACGGACGTCACTTGAAACCTTTATTTATAACTTTCACTAGAAGAACTGTGGCTACCCCTCACGACCCAACCTCTTTACGTTTGTAATAGGACGTTAGCTTCCGTTATTAATTAAATTACGCTAGGCGCGAGTGCACTTCCCTGGCGCACAAGCCAACTTCAAAGTTGAATAATTCTAAAATAACGTATCAGCAAGCAGAATGTCATTCCTGTAAAACATTCTTAAATGTGTCCTTTTATTGATGCTTAGCAACAAAATTATGAAAATCGTTGACAACATTAGAGTAAATATTGACTGCAAAAAGTGTATATTAGAAAAGTAGTTTATTTTGATGTTATTACCATGATTCAAGCAACAAAAATTCGTAAATCGATTAGTAGCTCTTTATTCAAGCGCATTCGTCGCCTAAGATAAAACTAAACCTACTGCTATAACTCGTTAAATACTCATTTGTGAATGAAAGGACATAGAAGAAAACTTGTTTATTTTGACTTAATTAACTATGTTTAGGCCCCGAAAACTGGAAAAACTATTCTTACCAAACGTGACACATCTACCCATTTTTCTCCTAATGGTGCATTTATTGATAGTGCTGAGATAATTTCTCTCAAGTGATTAGCTTTGGTGCAGATGAGTGAGTTCCCCTGCTTATCAAGATTATGGGGTTATCTTTTTAGTTTGTCAGTCAGTGCCAAAGCAGATTTGTACGCAAGTGCAGGTTAAATTTGAAATAGGGCCCACATGCCTGTCTTTTTTTTTTGTGAATTTACATAAAGATTTGTGTATGAGACATCAAGAGTTATTGCATTCTAGTTTAACTGTTTTTAGTGATGTACCGATGTATCGGTATCGGTATCGGCAGTATCGGCCATTTTTAGTGGTATTGGTATCGGTATCGGAAAAATCCGGCCGATACTTTACCGATACTTTCCAATAATACGTATTTTATCATTAAAATGAAGGTCACAAATCATGAAAGTAAAAGTATGTAACCTAATAATACCCGTTGTGTGTTTATTTACGATTTGGTGTCCGCTTGTTAATAAACATAGGTTGTGTGAGTTTGCGGTATCATGGATACCGAATTCCTCAGTGTAACATTAAAAGATGGCGTTTCCATGCATTTAAATATTTGACATTTTATCAGGATAGGTTAGCTTAGATTAAGAGAGGCTAGGTTAGCACAGGTTAGGTAATACTGACAGAATTTTTTCTCGGGTCTACTTAGCTTAACGATGACATTGTCCATGGAGTTTCCACGGGTCCTGTTACTATCTAATAATACCCTTGGTTTATTTGGAGTCCGCTTCTTCCATTTTTTTGTCACGCTCATGAGGAGAGTTATAGTGACCGTATCTGTGATACGAGTTTCACCAGTGCGCAAGAACAAAAATATTTTTCATCACGAGCGCTGTTAGGATGAATACATTCGTTGGGCACCACATCTGGAAAATTTGTTCAAGAAAGTTAGTGAGTCCCGTAATTTTTGACAGGCTGTGCGTACTTGTAATCAAATAAAGAGCCTATTCATACCTAGTAAATTAGTTAGCTAACTGTTGAATCATAGCATTTAATCAGACCCGCTAACTAAACTCACTACTTTGAATTCCCGATGAGTCACGGTCATAACTGAAAGCTATGTAGCAAGAATAGCTGAACCCTGTAGCGACATGAAATTATTATACTTTTACGACTAAAACCTATATAGTTTGACCTAATATCCATTTCTTAAAGTATGTGGCAGGCTAACAAAAACCAAACCAATTTAATAAAGCTGAAGGTGCATTTGGAAGTTTTTGTGAATTGAATATAGAAGTAGCTGAAAATTTTATTTTAATTTAGCTTGTAAATCGTCAAATATTCCAAAGCTATGAATTTATTTTAATTTAGCAAGTATATCGCCGTTCATAACTAATCTTTTATTTTTCTTCTATATTAAGATGTTTGAAAAATTCACGGACAATCTTATAGTTGAATACATCTGAACGGGTCAGTTGGTTGCTTTAATCGCAACTTGATGAGAAATTTACAAACGAGGAAAATTCCAATGAACTTAATCATCTTTACTAGGAATACGTTTCGGAGTCCAGCTCCATCATCAGTTCGTAAAAGTACAATTCATTATGACTACAATACGAGAAAAAATAAAATGTTGGATACAGTCATTGAAGGAAATCACGAAAACAAAAAAAAATCAAAACATGCCCCAGAGAAAAAAAATCGACAAGATCTACTTTTAATTTGCAATGGGTAGGAACTGTCAGAATTGTCGAGGGCCGGTTTTCGTTTAAAAATATGTAGCGACTCTAAAATTCTGAGGTCACATGTAGTTAAAGCCGAATCTAAGATTTTGAAGTCCGGAGAGGATATCGGTACGTTGCATTTTACTGCGTGATTACGTACGAATTGTGCAAATTGATTCCCCGTGCGGAAGCTTCAACCACGATGTTCGGCCATTCTGATATAAAAAAATTGTGCCGTCATGCCGACGTACGATGATGTGCACTGCACACAACTGTACAACTGTAAGAATAAATCAGAAAGGCTCGGTTCTCCATCAAAAGCGTATCCTTGTACCGGAATTGTGTAATTTTAAGGTTGCTTCTTTTTTCCGGTACAAGGATCGCTTCCGATGGAGATTCGAGCCTCTCTGATTTATTCTTAACAGTTGTACAGTTGTGTGCAGTGCACATCATCGTACGTCGGCATGACGTCACGAAATTTTTATAACAGAATGGGCGAACATCGGGGGCGAAGCTTCCGCGCGGGGAACTAATTAGCTTACTCCTCACAGTCCGCAGTACGTAATCACGCAGTAAAATGCAACGAACCAATATCCTCTGCGGACTTCAAAATCTAAGATTCCACTTCAACTGCATGTGACCTCAGAATTCTAGAATCGTTACATATTTTTAAACGGAAACCGGCCCTCAACAATTCTCAAAGTTCCTACCCATTACAAATTGTAACTAAATAATAATCTTGTCGACTTTAGTTTTTCCAGGACATGTTTTCATTTTTTTAATTTTTCTTGATTTCCTTTAATGACTGTATCCAACATTTTATTTTTTCTTTTATTGCAGACATAATGATTTGTACATTTACGAACCGATGAAGGATCTGAACTCCGAAACGTATTCCTATTAAATATGATCAAGTTCCTTGAAATTTTCCTCGTTTTTAAATTCATCTTAAAGTTGATTGCGTGTTTGCGGATATTTTCGGTTTTGGGGCGTATCGAATTTTAATGTTTTCTTTTCGCCAAAGTATGTACTCGTATTTGGTGCGAATAACACGAAAATGGCAACCCTTTTTGGAGAAATTATTGTTTTGGTACACTTTTGGAGCCAGTTGCTATGATAGCTAGTCTACATTACGTTGCAATACGATTAGAAACACGTATCTATTGAACGGATTTCATTTTGTTATTTTTCTCAACAATATAGTTAACATAGAGAGAGCATTTTATTATTCATAATCGGAAACTTTATTGTCAATATTGTTATATTATTAGATACTCGTATATTAGCAAATAATTTTATTATAGCACCCATGTAGGGCTTATAATGGTTTTATTTTAATACAAGTGTGCACGGCCTGCCAAAAATGGTATTCAATACCTTTCATGAACGAATTTTCAAGATGTAGATGACAAACAATTACAGTATATCCATCCTAAAAGTACCCGTGATGAAAAATATTCTTGGACTTGCGCACTGGTGAAACTCGCATCACAGATACGGTCATTGTAACTATCCTTATGAGCGTGACAGAGTAATAAAAGAAACAGACACCAAACAAATTAACCATTGGCAAGGGTATTATTAGGTAGAAACATGACCCATGGAAATGCCAAGGACAATGTCATCGTTAAGCTAGATGGACCCATGAAAAAATTCCGTCAACATTATCTAACCTATGCTATCCTAATTCTATGTCATGACTCGCACCGCCGCAAAGCACGTTCACGACGCGAAGGCCTAGCGGTCGTCATTACATGGTAGCAACTGCGGTTCTTGTAGACCCTACACCACTAATGCGTTTTCCACGGTTGCCAATACGTAGAACGGAAAGTCGGGTAGGTTTAAAATGTTTATGCCGAACACATATGCACAAGAACACACAAAGCTCTCTTGACTCGGAGTTCTCCTCCAGTGACAAATCACCATTACTTAAAATGATTACTTCGGGCACAGCTATTCAACAAATTACTATATTTAATTTAATGTCTTTTAATTATTCAATATGGCCTGAAAGCTGCACAAAAGCGACATGGTTAGGAAAATGCGCAAATTACGGCGATCACAACAACCTATCCAATACTACTAACCTATCCTGATAAAATTTCAAACATATCAATGCATGTACAGACGATCTTTCAATGTTACACTGAGGAATTCGTTCTCCGTGATACCGCAAACTCAGACATCCTATGTTTCTTAAGAAGCGGTTACCGAACTAATACATAAACTAACATACAACGGGTATTATTAGGTTAGATGATTGTAAAAGTATCGGTATCGGTAGTAGTATCGGTCAAAGTATCGGTATTTTCAAGTATCGGAGTATCGGTATCGGTATCGGCCAAAAAATGGGTATCGGTATCGGTGAAAAAAATGGTATCGGTACATCACTAACTGTTTTAACCAAATCTGATGTTTACAGGAGATCCCTGAGTATTATTAGGGTAGGGTTGGGTTGATTTATAGCAATACTATATCTTTTCATACATACATATAAGCTCATACAGGGTTTGCTTTTGCACCTGCGTGATATTTCAAAATCCAATTCCATTGAAAATTCCATAAATGACAACCTTTAAAAATTTCAAGCAATTATGCATTATTTTACACGTTTCATTTAAATATACATTTCCAGGAAATTCTCTTGTTTTATTCCTTTTCTATGTTCACTAATGAGCATTATTTTTGCACTGATTCATCATGTACCATAGTTTTTGAGTTTGACTTGCATCTTGACCTGCAGCTTTTGCAGGGGTTTGTGTAGTACGTAGGAATCGTCCTTATCTCTGGAGCATTTCGACCTGTTGAAGGACACCGTCTGGGTAGGAGAAAAGTCTGTTATTTATGGATGGATTTCTCTGAAATTTTCACAGTAGGTGTGAAATGACGCAAAGATCATTTGTTATTTCGACAAAAATTTTGTATCTGAACTGGATTTTTTTTTTTTTAAATATAAAATGAGATTTTTTAAAATCTTTCTGCTACAACGTTGAAGTTACAGAACCAGAACTTTGTTTTTAGATTGCTTATATGTCTATATAACCATAAGGGGCTATGAATTTTGATAACTTTTTTATTGTGGATTTTGGGAATTTTTTTTTCAAAAGTGTGACCTTTTTTCATTTTTTTTCATGTCGTGTAATTTTCAAAATAATTGATGTATCAAAAATGAATCCCCTTCTGGATATACCTTGCTAAGCCCTATTGAATGGTATATAAATCATTCTTGTCACTTCAAAATTGTGGAAGATACATTTGAGAAACCAATTATCAAGTTTCCATAAAAACGTGTTTTTTCATTAAAAAAATTGTTTTTCTTTTTATCTTTTGAACTACAGAATTTTCTACAATGAACTCTTGAGCATTTGTGTAGCTCTTTTCAAGCCCTTTCGATTGATATAATTTACATTGCTGTAGCTCTGTATCTCTGGGAAAAAATATACAAGAAAAGACAATACATCTAATTTTTCAAAATAACCACTTTTTTATTTTTTCATTTTTTTTTTTTTGACCAAAAAACGTTTTTTTTAAGTTAACTCTTCTGTTTTGTAGCTCTTTTCAAGCCCTTTGAATTGGTGTGCTCGCCATAGCTGTAGCTATGATGCTGCAGCTGTCATTGAGCTATGAATGAATGCTGCGGTATCATAGATACGGCAGAACAGCTAAATTCTGAAATTGTCAAAATCTTATAAAAGATATTTATTCAGCGTTAGAATGTTTCATTTGAATAATGAAAGAACTTTGAGTAGCCCATGAACGAACTCTATTGCCATTGCGGCAGAGAAACACGCTCAATTGACTTCCAATAATGAGGGAGGGAGGGGTCAAGGTCACGCCACCCCCATCGCTTTCCCCCCCTCTGGTGGGCGCACTATTCGGAGTAGACGTAAACGGAAAGTACCAATGGAAGCGCAAGAAAATCCTCTATAAGATGCATATTAAAACAGAACATCAACACTTATCCCGATTTCTACCCAGACGGTGTCCTTAAGTGTGAGCCTGTGCAGGTGCAAATCTAGTCAATCAAACACTGAGAATCTAGAGATCTAATGCAGGTGTGGTGTTAGGAAGACTTGCTCGGCCTTGTGCGGTGAAACGTGACACCCCATTAACTGGTAAAATGTTGTATCCACTTGAGTTAATATTACTCCTCAGAAACACTGATCATAAGAGAAACTCTTGCAGTTCCTAGAACCTGGACCTCTATTTTAGAGAGTTCTCTAAAATAGCCGAAAGAAACCCGACAAGTTCATAGTCGAAAAAATTTTCCATAAAATTTTTCAGAGCAAGCTTTTAGTTTATATGCCTTTCTTATATGTATGCACAATATATTCTGTTCAAATATAAACTTCCAAAGGTATTAATACCAAGGTAATTGTAAGAAATTAAGCAACTTTTTATCTGTCAGCATCATTGTTTAAAATAAATCAATATATCTATACAGTCACCTAGATAAAAATTGAACAATGAATATAGTTCAACAATTATGAATGAAAACTTGAAAAAAAAAGTGCTGACATGTGACAAGAACTGAAATTCAGGATTGAAGGACGTAAATTAGATTGAAAATTGTAAATTTTTTCTATCACACGTTCTTTTTTCTCAATATGTATTTATTTCTGATGTTGACATAAAAGATAACAAGTCAGTGAAATGTGTTTAATTGATGTTAATTTATTGTCATTGGATAACTCATAAGGTTACCATATAACAAATGATTAAAAAATCTCAAATTTTCAAAGATTGAATTCAGCTTAGTTTAGAAGTAATATAAGTGAGCAACAGCAACATTAAATAGCTATTTCCATCCAGGTCTCTGATATTCATATCTCATTATTACGTTAGTTGGCAATAGAAAATTGCAAGACCTTTGTAGAAATACCTATTCTGCATCAAATAAAGAGATTTTCAATCTCCTAGCACCAAGTTAAATTATACAGCTCCTCTGAATTTGCCTCAAAACTGAACTGCAGGTGTGCAGAAATCCCTTAGCTAAGATATTTTGAACCTGTTTTCTGCCATAGGAATCATTAAAGTTCTGTCAACTTCACCATTATGTTTTGGAAAATAAATACATCTTACAACAATAAAAAAGACCAGTGAAGCACTGATAGGGAATTTATTTCAACTCTCACTACTTGCGTTTTTGTAGACACTTTCTGACAAAGTTTATTTTTGGACAAATTGTTAAAAAAGTTTCTTAGCTTCCTCTCATTGTTGGGTAAAGCACAGCAAAACCTAGAAATATTTGCATATAGTGTAAAAAAATTAATCTTATGTTATTGACATACAAGCTGTTACTTGTAAGAGGTCATTCTTATACTTTAAAATGGAAAGATGCACATAATGAGCTATATTTTGATTTGTTTTATAATTAAACTTTTTACAAACTGATTTTAGATTATATTTGTTCTAAGTTACAACTTAAATTTGGATTTTAAGGTGCTTTGAAATGGTTAACAAAAATTTACTTGACTGCTACATGTAGTTCTAATTTGTCATTGTGTCTGGGCATAATGAAGCTCCTTAAAATTTTTCCTTCACTGAAAATAAAGATCAAAATATCAGCATTTTTTGTTGAGGTTGAGGAATTGAATTGGGTTGTATTAGTGTTTAATAATAAGAATTAGGTGAATGCTGTTGATAGTTTTGTAGACATTAAGACCTGAATTTTTATAGTGTCCCATTTAGTCTCATAATAGTAATTGTTTTGAATGTAACAGCTTGAAAAAATCTACTGCATTGTTATTTGCATTAAAATATTTATAAACATATGACAAACTTAGCATTGTGTAAGGTTTCTTTTAGTTGTAGCAGTCCAGATTGCACCAATTTCTTCCCCCCTCCACCTTTCAGTATATTCAAATTTTGAAACTAGTTTAGAACCATTCTTTTAATCCTTTTTAGCTATTGACTCTATTTGCAATGAAACATTAGCTCAAGCTGTGCTGCAATTTAAAACTTCATTCATGAGTATCTCAATAGTATTGATTGTTAATAACTAGTATTGATTGTTTGGGCAGTATTTGCTGAAATCACACTACTGTAACTTTCATATTTTTTTTTACAGTGCAAGGTAGATTCAATCTCTAGTATCATGAATGCTGTAAGAGTGTCAACATCAGAGTCCTTCCGGAAGGAAGGTAACTCTTTTTATGAAATGTCTCTTGCTGAAGGTATGGCACCAGTTGTTAAAAAATCTAAATTGGAGAAAGCAAGTTCCTTGTACAACAAAGCTCTCAATGCTGCTAACAATGCTGATGAAAAATCATCTGCTCATAAAAATTTGGGCCAAACATCCTGGCGAATCACAGTTGTCCTAACAGCTGAAAAGCAGGCATTTGGTGATCTCTGCTACTACTATAATGAAGCCATCATCAACTTCTTCAAAGCTGAGCAAGTGGGGCATTCATGTAAACCTGAGTCTTGGATTGATCAGGTAAAGTCTAGCCGCACTCAGTGCTTGGAGTCTGCTTTCCAGAAGTATGGGGAGTTGCCATTTTCCATGCATATGGGTGGTCTTGAACGTCTCTTTTCAGCCTTGGATGATGATGATGAACATAAAATAGCATGCATGACCCACATGGGACAGAAGCTCTTCCAGCTTGCTGTTCTGGCTATGGCTAAGAAAGATTACAAGACATCACTCAACCATCTCAAGGAGTGCTATCGCCCAATTGAAGAATTGAGGAGAATTGGGTCTAGGAAGCCATGGGTTCTACCAGAAGCCAACGTCCTTAGTGATGACGTCCTCTTGCACACAGCAAGTGCAGAGTCTATGCAGGCCATTGCTCTTGGTAAGTGATCATCTTCATTATCTTTATGCGTGAGTGATCAATTCTGTGTTTTATTTTAGGGAACTTCTTACTTCATAATGTTGGATGTCATGTTTCTTATTTTTGTTATTTGTATGTTGTGAGATTCCTTTCCCATGCTAAAATTTTAAGGTTCTGTGCAGATGAATCCAAGTTCAATGTTTCCAAGCTGTGTTGACTGGATAATGTTGTAGTTGCATACTCTTGTCTATGAGTTAATTTCATTTTTAACCCTTTAACGCCCACATTTTTATACTCATATTACCGTTATAACATCCACTATCACTAAACGGACTCTGGCATTAGGTAGTCACTGTTATCAAGATGGGGAAAGAACTGCCACTTGACAGTGAAGTTCAAAGGACACATTAGTGAACAAATTGAATAAGAAATACAATATATTATTGTTATTTTTGAAAGACGACCGTAGAGTCCACTTGGGCGTTAAAGGGTTAAAATGCAGTATTTGCGTTTCATTGGTGATCATTTTAGTTTTAATAATGTTGTAGTTAGAAAATCACTGTTTATGAATTCATTCCATTTGCAAAATTCAGTATTTGTGTTTAATTGGTATTTTTCTTGCAATAGATCCTTATCTCACAATGTTAGTTTTAATTGAATATTTTTCATCAATTAAATTGAAGCATAAAGATAAGTGAAAAAGGACTAGTTTTGAGTCATGATTGTGAATGGACATAAGAATTTACTGTTCATGAGGAACTCTAATTTTATTCAAAGCATAAAGTCATGCTGCTATTCTTATCTGCTATTAACACTTATGTACTTGTTTTCAACTTGCCTATTTGTATACATGTGATAACTTTCAATTTACTTGCTTTTCATTTCCTGTTGATGGAAACATTGTTGCTTAATTTATTAGTTTTTGAGCTTGTAACATTTTTCTGGGGAGAATATGTATTGCTTATGTTATTAATGCTTTTATTTGTCTATTAGCTTGTAATGGTTTTTACATTAGATCTTGAATGATAGAATGTTTACTTTTTAGACACAAGCTATTTCCCCTAGAAAGATCTTCCTCTAAATGGTCATACTTTAGTTGAATTATCCACCTTGGGTCTCAAAACATAATCCATTTTCACTTTCAGTAACTGGACTTTGTTTTGATCACTGTCTTTTATTTGTGTGGCCAATGATTATGTCCAGTATTTCTTCTCCAAAGCTTGCCAAAGTTCTATGAAGTTTTAAGGTAGCTCACCTGCTGGTTTTAGGTTGAAGGTGAAGCTACAAGTCAACTTGAATGGTGTAGAGAAATATGTTGATCAAATGGATGACAGGCAAGTTTAGAAAAGTTGGAAACTTTCACAAAGTTTAATTTGATAGAGTTTGAACATTGGCAACCAACTTGTACTTGACCCTATAAATAGGTTTTTTAAATGGGCAAACAGACATCATTCTAATATGCTTATTGTCCTGAAGATATGTGCTAAATAAATTTAATCAACTGTTGAAAAAAGGCACTTCCTCCTTTTTGTTTGTTTTAGAAAACTGCCATATTAACAAGTTAGTACAGCCTCTCACTTTTGCTTTGGTATGCAGTCCTATTTTCTCATTCAGTATAATATTGATGGATAGTTTGTGTTGTGAATCTGAAAGGGTATAGCATTATGTTTCTTTGGTATAGAGTGAATTGCTAATTGATTGCATGGTGTTAGGTGA
The DNA here is from genome assembly GCA_030386875.1 of Morinoia aosen. Lineage (NCBI taxonomy): Eukaryota > Metazoa > Arthropoda > Malacostraca > Amphipoda > Talitridae > Morinoia > Morinoia aosen. The sequence goes on from CM059574.1 coordinate 42,808,691, forward strand.
TGGTTTGCGTGAGAAAGCTCTGAGGGATGAAGAGGAGCTGAAAATGTCTCTGGTGATGGAGGTACTTGACTGGTACGGAGAGGCTGTCATACGTGCCAGGGATATTGAGGTGAGATCTGTATGGTCTTAAAGCGGCCCAAAGACGATCAATTTTATTGTCAATATAATTGACAATAATGGATATTGACAATTGAATTGATCGTCTATATGCTGCTTAATGGTTCTTAAACTTGCATCTTCTGAAATAATCTTTCACATTTGCTATAATTTTTGAAGATTTTGGTAAATGTTGACGAGAGGACAATGATTGATTTTTCCTTTTTTTGCTTTTCAATCGAAGTAAACAACTTCTCTTCTATGCACTTCCTGTCAAGAATGAGTATTTAACAAGTTATAGCGATAATATAACGTAACCTAACTAATCTAACCTAACCCAACGTAACCTTACGTTCATTCCAGCGCTTTAAAGCTGGCAGAACAAAGATTCTATCAGTCTTCCTCAAAATTTTCTATCAAAAAATGCAACAATTTTTATGTTACAAACAAAACTATGGAAGGCAAAAGTAATCTACCGCTATAACTTGTTGAATATTCATTTGCGATGTAAAGTGCATAGAAAAAAAGTTATTTTTTATTGAATTACCATTATAGAAGCAACAAAAATTTTAAAATCGATTATTGTCCTCTCCTCAGCAATACCAAAATTTATTATTTTTTTAAATCCAACAATGGATTTATTTTTTATATTTGGTTGATTTACTGCTACTTCTCTCTAACGTTTTGTTCTTCGAAACGAAAGCTAGATGTCGGTTTTTGGAGGAGCATAACTGTATTGTTGAGGGCATTTTTTTGCTTGCATGTTGAATTTTTAATTAGATTTTATTTTTCATGAACTCAACCTTCTAAGTTATCCTATTACTGTATACATTTTTATTGAAATGTTCTCCAGTTCACTGCCATTATTTTGTTTAGAAGACCTGTAGAGTTAGATCAGAAGATCTGTAAATCTTGTGAACACATTTAAATCATGTAAGAATTCTCTTCACTGTTGGTTCTGTTACTTTTTCCCCTCATCCTTTACTTGACCTTTTAATTCATTAAGATTAGCATGATGTACCATTCAATTCTTTGTATGAGGAAGTGATTTAAAAATCCTCTTCACTGTAGGTTCTGTGATATTTTCTCTCTCATTCTATGCCTAACCTTTTAATTAGTAAAGATTAGCATGATGTACCATTCTATTCTGTGTAGAATAATTTTTAAATTATTCAATGTCTTGGTCGTTGCATCACTGTTTTAGCTGTGGTTGTTGCATTGTTCTTCACAGAATCAGCAATTGAATTTTTTGTGAATTTAATACAAGTTTCATATGTTCTTGGTTTCATGATAGGTAATGGAATATACAAGGAAAGAATAATTTGGATACCTTGTTCATTATGTGGCTAGTCTGAGTAATCTTTTTAAATGGATGTTTCTAGTAGATGTTATTTATTATTATTTATTTAGGGTGAATTACTTTGGTGGTCATTTATTGAACAATGTAAATTTCTTCTAATATTTTCATTAGCACTGAAAACAGAACAAAGAACTACGCTATAGAATTTCACATTCCAATTCATTGACTTGATGATGGCTATTGGCATTTTAGTTGACTTTTTTCAATGTGTTTGTAATGTTGCTACCTGATTCTCTTCCCTTGTATTTACGAATTACGGATGTGTGCACATTTTCTTTTTGTCAAATCTTTACTCCTTGCAATATTCTCCAAAGATTTAAAGGTTGAAGCTTGTAATCATTACAAAGTGAATTGTTGGGTTGCATTTACTTTCTGATACTTTCTTGAAATTTTATCCATGTATTAGTTTTTATGATTGAACTTTTTGTTGTTGACTATGTTACCATCAAAGTCTGCAGTCCCATGAACAATCTTGGATGATTTGGGAAGATATGAGCCTTGATTATTGAACTGAATGTAGTGCATTTTTTATATTGTTGGTGTTATACAGGAAATAGGATAACTGGAACTAGTCACACAATACTTTCCAGAATTGTTGCGCTCCAAAGAGTCATGTCATAGATGGGTGGTCTGTAGAATAAATAGTCATCTATTGCAACTGCATGAATCAAATGTATTTTATTTGTTGAGTCTTGTGTAGATTTAATCGGTTGTCTTTTGAGCTGTGATGATCAAATATCAAGCAGCATGGAACCTGAAGACATTCAATTTGTTATTCAGAAAGCAGTTTCTGGATTTGCTGCTACTTTGTTCATTTTCCAGGTCGAGCATGAGGCTATTGCTTGCAGCAGAATTGGCCTAGTGTATGATCAAATTTTGAAGATGCCTTGCAAAGCCAAGAAGTACTTCACACACTGCCTGCAGTTGGCACATTCGGCTGCTCCCATGAGCTTTGTCAAGGAAGGTAGGTTTACTACTGGCAGTTTTTAAAAGTGTCTTAGTCATAGTTGCATAGTTATTAGAGCTTGCTGTGCCATAAACGCTGATATTTTCTGACAGTTTTTTAAACTGTCTTGTCATAGTTGCTGCCACATGTATAAGAGCTTGCTGTGCCATAATTGCTGATATGTTCCAACAGTTTTTAAAATTGTCTTAGTTGCTTTTCAGGAAAGTCATTTTTCTTCAACCGAATTATCTTTAGAAACTTGTAAACGAAGAACGCTGTTAATATTGAAATCCTATTTATTAGCACTGTACAAGGTCTTTGAATAGAATATTTACAAAAAATCTATTCACTCTATAAAACGGTTTGGAGACCAGCTCCATCCTCAGTAAGTCATTTTGTAAAATGCAGAAAAATTGAATAAAGATAAATTCAGTTAAACCTAAACAACAAGTTTTTTCATTAAAAATCTATGTATAAATTTGCAAGGGAAATGAACTATTTGTGCTATTATGTGAGTCCATATACACAGCCAAAGAAAAGCCTGTCCTTAATAGCCCAAATAGTTCATTTCTCTTGCAAATTTATATTATATAAAACATAAGTCAGTATTCAGGTCATTCTACTTGCTACTTCCCATGGCTATATACCACTTGAGTAGTTATATAAACTGGCATGAGGGTGCAGCACAAAGTTGAGCGCACATGTGTGCAAGATGCACTTCACTGACCCAGTATGATCTCCGTTCAGATTGGTTCGAGCTAGCGCGGTCAAGCGTCGAGCGCTTCCAAAAGGAGTCTCTGGTGGAGCAGACGCGCAAGGAGGATGAACTGCGACAACAATATCTGAAGGTGACTTGGGAAACTGTTCAGTATTAATAAATTTGAAGTAGGGTATCGGCAAACTACGCGTATGCATCTTATATAAATCATCAAGAATGAACCTTTAAATTTATTTATTCTAAAGTTGTAATTTATTGTATTATTAATGCGAACTATTTTTCTTTAGAAGTTGTGCAAATTGTCTCATGTGCTCTGGTTGGTGGCCACCCTGTTATAGTGTTTAACGAACTCACCTTTCAGAAGAAAGGTTGACGGTTCAAACTTGCGTTGCGAGTCTGGTGTTTCTCCACGTTGGAGAACAGGAGAAAGTTGTGCCCAATTCTAGGTCGAGATGGGGGAACCACCGTCGTATCCTGACTCTACTTACTAAACTTTTAAAGAATTTATATATATTAATTTAATGAAAACATCTTTGAATGTAGTTGTTGAAGTGTGACACATTGTTTTCTAGGACCAGCAACCGCAGCTGCAGAAGTTGCGTAAGTTCCAGGAGAAGTACAACTCCATGTCACAGCACTACTTGCTGCTGGTCAACATCTACAAGGCCTTTCCCCCGAAGGATCCTGCGCACAAGCTGCCTGCTGCAGAGAAGGAACTGAAGAAGATGGAACGTCCAGAGATCAAGAAAGTGAGAAGCATACTTTGCTGAAAGTAGCAATAGGCAAAAGCACAAATTGCTACCTTGCAGTATTTTCATCTCATCTCATGTAGTGTTTCTTTAAAAAATATACAAATGATGTTTACTTCTGGTTTAGGTGAGGACAGCTATTACTGTTTACTACGCTTTCGTGAAAACTTGGGTTTATGTAATCTTTTGTAGCTTGGAAATTACTATCACCCTACGCAAAGTTTTTTTTAAATTTTTTGAAAACAGAAAAAATTAAATAAGTATCTCTGGACGTGTACAGTAAGGGTTGTTTTTCTGTCTTTTTTATTTGCTATACTGCTCATGTGCATCTGTAAGCACGAGATGCTATTTAGCACGTGTTTCGAATTGTTTTTGTCCTTCCTCTTAGCTCCCAAGACTTTTCTTCAACTTGTGTGAGGCTAGAACCTCTTCATGTGTTATATAACTTTCGCTCATGGCTCAACATTGATGGTATTTGTTTATGTATTTGAGGTTTGTGATTTTTTTTTCAGGATTCATGACATCCATCTTTAGAACTCCTAATGGTTTCGTCACGTCATTATCCAAGCGCTCGCGTATTTGTTTACGTCTTTTTCGCGAGCCTTTTTCAAGTGTTGTTTTCAAGAATTAGGATTCTGGGCTTTCTCTTTCAAGGTTTTTCCCTACGGCTTGCGTATGATTGTACGTGCGATGAGCACCACAAAAGTTATTCTGTGATAGATTGTCATTTTTGTCGTCTGTCATTCCTACGGGGGGAGCCTTTCAGGGAGGGGACACAGCTATTTTATGTACAGGAATTGGCGCTCCCAGGAGGAAAATGTGTAAAGGCCCGAGCTAAGAGTTAGGAAGGCCTTCTTTTTGTTGAAATGAAATAATTTTTGTTATGTTAAGAACCATATTTTTTGTTCACTGCTGTCCTGTCTTCAGCACCCACTACTTTCTTCTTCAACTTTTATCTTGTTTCATAAACTTCTTTCTCAACTTACTGTTTCTATGCCTCTTCTGCATACTGAATAGTGAATTCCTCCTTCCTCTCTTTGGAACACTTTTTTGCGTTCAGGGAGGGTTAAACTAACATCTAATCTAATCTTATCTTGGGAAGAGAAGTCACGTTCATGATAATGGATGGAGTGAGGGTTTTGTTTGAAAAAAGGTAGGGACAGCAGTTGAAGTGTGAATTGACAATGCATAACGTTAAATTAGATGGTCATATTCTCTGCTAAAGTATTAAACTAAAAACCATCCAGGGGACATGGGATAGGCTATAAGTATTGGTTAGTAATATTCATCTACCCTACACTATGGGAACTTGCGCCTCCCAGGGGAAGAAAGTGTTGTGTAACCTCAGTTATAGATTGCCTTTCATGACTTCTGTCTTTCATGCTCACTTAGTTTCTTTCAGTTTTCATGCCATCTTCGTTATGTTTTGGATGTCTCTTTTTCTCGTCTATATTTGTTGTTTCTGTGCGCAGGGTATCCTGTATAGGAACATGCCATGGGCATATATTCCTCGTTTTCTACAGTCCATGCTTAATAGTCCCTTCCCTTCGCTCTCTTCAGATCACTTTTAGTGTGGCTAGGGAGTCTTACAGGACTCGATGATGTTAATAAAATAAGATATCGAAGCTGAGCCTCGAATCATGTGACTCTAGTCACTGCTCAGGTTTTTGAAGTAAAATCAATTAAGAAAAACCCCGAATTGGACGAGTGTGGCGTGCCATGAAACCATCCCCCTGTGTGTGCAGGTGTTGCTGAAGGCCTGCCTCCACTACCACCCCGACAAGCAGGACGTGACCAAGTACGGTCTTGGCTGGAAGTACTTCACTGACGAGATCACCAAGGTCCTCACCAACGCTTACGAGCGTTACAAGGGCTAAATTATGTCCTGTTCTGCATAATTTTCAGTACAAGATACACCAAGGCTAAATTGCGCTTTCTGGCTTTCTCTTCAGTACCTACGACCTATCAGCACGTTTTGCTCTATCTTCAGTAACAACTGCGAGCTTGATTGCGCTTTTTTCCGTTTGGGTAATTCTTCATGCATCTTACTTTTTTCATTCAATGCCTCAGATTGTGTTGATTTCTCTTTTTTAACTTCAGTGGTGTACTATTAGAATCCATTTCAAACTGTTGAAAATTCCATTTCTCAAGTTGCTAGGAGAATTTCTTTTCCTCAAACTTAATAATTCCTCGTGTTTTTAACTATAGTTCCACAATTTACATAGAGCTAATTCAACCTCATTCAAGTGTACGAAATGAGATACACTCGGCAACTTGTAACATTATTGCTGGCTTACAATCGCGTATAATCTAAACTCTATTTATTTTTATGATATCTAAACTGGGTCCGAATTCCGACTTGTGAGAATCAACCACTCAGAAAATGTGCGGAATTGAATTGGGTTTTTACGAGGGGTTTTCTGCCTCCATTTTATTTCCTGTCTAAAACATAAATTTCACCCAAGTCTGGACACGTTCACAAAAACCAGTTACATGAGTTGCAAAGCCTATCTTTTTCTGCTTATTTCAACATGGAAATTTTAAAAGGATTCAAGTTGTCTACAGACAATGTGTTCTTTATTTTTAATGTCTTTACTCTACTTAATTATGTTTCTATGTACCTATTTTGATCTTGCATGGTTCTTTGTTAATTTTAGTTATTGCCTACTCTTATTTTATCTATGCATGGCCTTAGTTTGTAGTGGTAGTTTCTAACTAGCAAACTAGAGGAAAACTATACATACTTAATGAACAAAGCATGTGCATAATTTTATAGAAAAATGCATCCTTCCTATAGGTGTCATTATGGATTCATTTCAGCCTGTACCTATTATACATCATAGAAATCAAGCATCGCTTGGTGGTAAAATTGTAATCCTTGTCGTAACTGCAGGACAGGTTGGGGCAATCACCGCATAGAGACGAGATTTATCGGCCTTTAGAAAAATGGTTTTATGTCTAATGCAGCTATTCTATCGTTGTTATATATCAGAAATGCAAACATGAGCACCTCAAAAATTAGAAGGACTGGAAAAACTTTTTGGTGTGAAAGAAATCTTAATAGTAATTAACTTAACTCTGAATGTAATTTTCATTCCCTTGGGTATAATGCCCGTCCCCCTGAACTTATTGCTCTGTCCAAATGCCATGATCTTAATTGACACATGAGCATGACATCGTTCCTAATAAGAATGTCATTTGCGTAGGTGAAATGCTCTTTTTAGTAGGCGTAAAAGGAGTTACAGGGCTCTTTCCAGAGGGCGAATGATTTTTCCAGTGGAAATACCATCCTATCCAGTAGGCACAGGACTCTTTCAAGTGGGCATAACACTTAATAAGCATTACCGTTTTTCTAGTGAGCACAATATTTTTTCCTATAAGTATGATATCTTTTAGTTGGCATAATTCACTTCCAATCACCTAATACATTCCCAAGTTAGCTAACCTTACCAAGCACAATCCCCTTTTCATTTCCGTGGTATCGTTCCAAAAGGCACAATCATCATTCCAACAGGCACAATCATCATTCCAGCGGGCACAATCATCATTCCAAGGCCCATTATCAGTTTTACAGCAGGCGTAACCATCATTTCAAGGCGCAGAATCATAACAGAGGTCATACTATCCTTTTTTACGTTGAATTGCCGTTCTATAGGTTAGAGCGTGGCATGAATACACTTCAGCTGGAAAAACGTCCTGTTGTATGCCTTGCCTTGGGGACAGTTTCTCCCGCATGTATGGTGCCTGCTCAAGTGGTCACAATCAAGACACTACCCTTGCCAAGTAGCGTTATTTTGAGACTTGATTGTTTGTGGTGGCGTTGATTTGATATTGCGTTTTAACACATTAATTGCGTGTTAAAATAGTGATTATGTGTGGTTGTAAGTGTAAGTCATTTATGACTGATGATGGTAATCGTGCATGTATATTCCAGTTTCATGAATGTAATTGTGTAGTGTTGACCATGTCATACTCGTTCTTCTTTTGTGTTACTTCATGCAGAAATTCTGCTGTTAACTTCTTTCATATCCGTGACTTGAGGAAGATCTCCGTTGCCACTAGCATCGGCGTTAGTGTCTCGATAATTTAGTTGTAGCATGACCGCGCTTTTTGAAAGCAAGACTATCTCTTTTTCCGCATTACTAAGATAAAGTGAACTTGACTAAAGATTTTACAGTCTGCAGATTCCGTAATGCCAAGACAGTGTGTGATAAGGTTGTGGTCGTATCGTAAGCGTATGCTCGAAAAAGCTATGTTGTGAGGAGTAAAGTATGTTGTGCTGTGGTAAGTTTACCTATAACCTTTTTGTAATTTAGCTTCCACTGTGATACAATAGCTGAGTTCAAGTAAAAGGGACGTTTCTTGAAGTTTCTTAAAGAGTAGAATGTGTAGCATCCCAGGAAAAGCTCTTTGAAAGTACATTTTTTGGTTTTTCAATAAAAATTTTCCTCCGATTTAATCAGTTGACGTTTAAAAAATATTTTCCGTTCGATTCCATTGATGGACATTGCACAGAGGAAACCAACTTTGAGCCATGAAATGATAGAAGTTGTCTCACTTATCTCACTCCGAGAGTTGGTATTTTTATTTTGTGTATGCCAGCTTATTGTGATAGTCTAGTCGAATCTGTACTCTTACTCAAATCTATTTTATCAAAGAAAATGTGTATGTTCAATTGTATTCTTCCATTACTGTAGTTTTAAATTTAATATCATATGTAGAACGGTTTTTTAATATGTACTGTAATGGTCTGTTAGATCGTGTGTGATGATGGCTGTCACCGTTAGACACCCTGCAGTCTTATACTCTCTCTTCATTCAGCCGTGTGAAGTGCCAAACATTTCTGTGTTGTGTGGGGGTGTTTGTCCAATATATGATGCTTCTCAATGGTGCCAAGCGAATCGTTATGGTGTGTGTTGAGTGTGTTGAAGTTTCTGTTTGATGTCTGTTGAGTAGGTTGAAGTTTCTGTTGAGCGTGTGATGTTTCTGTTTGGTGTGTGCCGCGTCAGTGCTACGTCGAACAGAGTTCAGCTTTAGTGCAGCGAACACTAATGTTTCGCCCTAATGACATGTTCCTCATCGATTTTTCCTCCATCGCTGGGCAGGAAAAATGGTTCATGAAAGTTGCCTATATTTTGGTCTGCTTTTCTTCTGATTCTTATTAAAACTTGGACGTTCTTTAGCTCTTTCAATCGATTGATTGTTACGTTGAACGATTTTTAACAAAAAATGTTTTAAAACTCATCTCTAACTTCTAGGCGGTCAACTGCTGTTAGTAGACGTTTGTTAACAATGTCACCATTTGTTGGTCATAAGTAGATGAACATAAGCAATTCGGTGTAACTGATATGCTGTGGTGCTGGTGGTGTCCGGTATGTTGGGGTGCTGGTGGTGTCCGGTATGTTGGGGTGCTGGTGGTGTCCGGTATGTTGGGGTGCTGGTGGTGTCCGGTATGTTGGGGTGCTGGTGGTGTCCGGTATGTTGGGGTGCTGGTGGTATGCGGTATGTTGTGATGCTGGTGGTGTCCGGTATGCTACAGTGGGAGGGCTCAACCAATCCTACAATTACATACCAGTCAGTAATCAGTCTCGGCTGGTGTAGTTTTTACGCGTCTTCCATCGTCTTCAGACTGCACAGCTCTGTTGCGCCAACTTTGATTACAAAGAATTCACTCTCGTGACTAACGCCGCTCTCCCACTGATGCGATTCGATTGGTGCGACGCCCTGCAAAGTTGCACGGTTCTTTTGTAGCACCGTAGGAATAGCATTGTGTTGGCTGGTTCACTGCCGATTGAGGAGAATCGCATCAGTTGGCGGGCGGCCTAAGAGTTGTAGCTTTCACTCTTATGGGCTCGAAGGTCACTTGTACCTGTCCCGAGTGAAGGCGCCCTGCGTTCCTTGCTTGTTTATTTTCTACCCTTCAAGAGAAATAGCAACGCGCAGCTCTCTCTTTGAGGAGAATGAAGCTGAAGTGTATGTGTATTGTTTTCTTTCCGACGGTTACGCGTTCGTCGTTCTCTGTTTCGAAATGGAGTCTCATAAAGATTGAGTTCGTTCAAATATATTTTGTGTTTGTTCCCAAATATCGTATTCGTTTTCGTCTGTTTTCAAGCCAAAAAATGGCAAACTTTTATTTCCCAAGCTGTTGTTTTCTCGTCTCCAATTCTTTTATGTTCACAATTTTATACGGAGAGTTGTTAGCTAGTTTCATCATGTTATTTGTGCTGTTACATTGTTCAATTTATTTGCGCTCTATAGCGTTCAATTTGTTTGCACTCTCAAATAAGCATTTGTTCTTGAAATTGATCGTTTTTAAAAATTGAAACAGAATCGTTCTAGCCGTATAATTGTATAATTCTGCCTAAAAAATTTATGGCTGATTGATTGCAACATATAACTTATTAATAGTGATGAAATTATGTTTTTTAAACATTGACTAAATATTTTGCGAATTGTTGAATTTCAATAAAGTTAGTGCGCATAGTTTTGTTGTAAGTCTCCATTAACTTCTCTTATATCGTCAGAGCATAATGGATGATTCCAGTTGGTTTTCAATGCTCATTTTGGATTATTGTTAGTTTTTTAGTTCAATTTAGACATATTTTAGTCTCGTACCTCAATAGTTTGTAAAGTTACTTCAAGTTTTGTACTTCCCTTATTGGTGCAGTGGTCCATGTATTCCACTGTGTATGTGGCGTATTCTAGTAAACATTAGTAACATATTCTTATTTGTTTTATTATGTCCATTCGGCCCTTTTTATGGCATTTCAGAGTAGTGTCTTATTGATAGATAAGGTAGTTTGAGCCATAGCTCCTCCCTCAATGCGTCTCCGAATATCTTGAGATGTACGCACGGTTCGTGCCTCAACTTTTTAGTTGCTCTCCTCTCAGGGAGATACAACTATTGTATCTATGAGAATTAGCGCTCCCAAGGGGAAAGTGGGAGGGCCCGAGCTGAGAGTTAGGTAGGCCTTCTTTTTGTTGGAATAAAATGCTTTTGTTTTGTTAAGGACCATATTTTTTCGGTTCACTGCTGTCCTGTTTTTCACCATCTACTACTTCATTCTTCAACTTTGATCATGTTTCATGAACTTCTTTCTCAACTTACTGTTTCTATGCTCTTTCTGCATAGATTCCGCGTTCCCTTGACTCAATGTAAATATTGCTTTCCCCCTTCCTCTCTTCGGATCGCTTTTGTGGCGGATAGGGAGCCTTAAACTAATCTAATCAGTGAAGTGGTCAGTGGGCATGTGAAGTGGTCAATGGGCATGTGAGTGGTCAGTGGGCATGTGAAGTGGTCAATGGGCATGTGAAGTGGTCAGTGGGCATGTGAAGTCTTCAATGGGCATGTGAAGTGGTCAGTGGGCATGTGCAGAGGTCAGTGGGCATGTGCAGTGGTCAATGGGCATGTGAAGTGGTCAGTGGGCATGTGCAGAGGTCAGTGGGCATGTGCAGTGGTCAATGGGCATGTGAAGTGGTCAGTGGGCATGTGAAGTGGTCAGTGGGCATGTGAAGTGGTCAATGGGCATATGAAGTGGTCAGTGGGCATGTGCAGAGGTCAGTGGGCATGTGCAGTGGTCAATGGGCATGTGAAGTGGTCAGTGGGCATGTGAAGTGGTCAGTGGGCATGTGAAGTGGTCAATGGGCTTTAGAAGTGGTCAGTGGGCATGTGCAGTGGTCAATGGGCATGTGAAGTGGTCAGTGGGCATGTGAAGTGGTCAGTGAGCATGTGAAGTGGTCAGTGGGCATGTGAAGTGGTCAGTGGGCATGTGAAGTCGTCAATGGGCATGTGAAGTGGTCAATGGGCATGTGAAGTGGTCAGTGGGCATGTGAAGTAGTCAGTGGACATTTGAGGTGGTCAATGAGCATTGGAAGTGGTCAATGGGCATGTGCAGTGGTCAATGGGCATGTGCAGTGGTCAATGGGCATGTGAAGTGGTCAGTGGGCATGTGAAGTGGTCAGTGGGCATGTGCAGTGGTCAATGGGCATGTGAAGTGGTCAGTGGGCATGTGAAGTGGTCAGTGGGCATGTGAAGTGGTCAGTGGGCATGTGAAGTGGTCAGTGAGCATGTGAGGTGGTCAGTGGGCATGTGAAGTGGTCAGTGGGCATGTGAAGTCGTCAATGGGCATGCGAAGTGGTCAATGGGCATGTGAAGTGGTCAGTGGGCATGTGAAGTCTTCAATGGGCATGTGAAGTGGTCAGTGGGCATGTGAAGTGGTCAATGGGCATGTGAAGTGGTCAACGGGCATGTTGTGAAGTGGTCAGTGGGCATGTGAAGTGGTCAGTGGGCATGTGAAGTGGTCAGTGGGCATGTGAAGTCGTCAACGGACATGTGAAGTGGTCAGTGGGCATGTGAAGTGGTCAATGGGCATGTGAAGTGGTCAATGGGCATGTGCAGTGGTCAATGGGCATGTGCAGTGGTCAATGGGCATGTGCAGTGGTCAATGGGCATTGGAAGTGGTCAATGGGCATGTGCAGTGGTCAATGGGCATGTGAGGTGGTCAGTGGGCATGTGAAGTGGTCAGTGGGCATGTGAAGTGGTCAGTGGGCATGTGAAGTGGTCAGTGAGCATGTGAGGTGGTCAGTGGGCATGTGAAGTGGTCAGTGGGCATGTGAAGTCGTCAATGGGCATGCGAAGTGGTCAATGGGCATGTGAAGTGGTCAGTGGGCATGTGAAGTCTTCAATGGGCATGTGAAGTGGTCAGTGGGCATGTGAAGTGGTCAATGGGCATGTGAAGTGGTCAACGGGCATGTTGTGAAGTGGTCAGTGGGCATGTGAAGTGGTCAGTGGGCATGTGAAGTGGTCAGTGGGCATGTGAAGTCGTCAACGGACATGTGAAGTGGTCAGTGGGCATGTGAAGCGGTCAGTGGGCATGTGAAGTCGTCAATGGGCATGTGAAGTGGTCAATGGGCATGTGAAGTGGTCAGTGGGCATGTGAAGTGGTCAGTGGGCATGTGAAGTCTTCAATGGGCATGTGAAGTGGTCAGTGGGCATGTGAAGTGGTCATTGGGCATATGAAGTTTTCAGTGGGCATGTGAAGTGGTCAGTGGGCATGTGAAGTGGTCAGTGGGCATGTGAAGTCGTCAATGGGCATGTGAAGTGGTCAATGGGCATGTGAAGTAGTCAGTGGGCATATGAAGTGGTCAGTGGGCATGTGAAGTCTTCAATGGGCATGTGAAGTCTTCAATGGGCATGTGAAGTCTTCAATGGGCATGTGAAGTGGTCAGTGGGCATATGAAGTGGTCAGTGGGCATGTGAAGTCTTCAATGGGCATGTGAAGTGGTCAGTGGGCATGTGAAGTTGTCAGTGGGCATATGAAGTGGTCAGTGGGCATTTGAAGTGGTCAGTGGGCATGTGAAGTGGTCAGTGGGCATGTGAAGTGGTCAATGAGCTTGTGAAGTCTTCAATGGGCATGTGAAGTGGTCAGTGGGCATGTGAAGTGGTCAGTGGGCATGTGAAGTCTTCAATGGGCATGTGAAGTGGTCAGTGGGCATGTGAAGTCTTCAATGGGCATGTGAAGTGGTCAGTGGGCATATGAAGTGGTCAGTGGGCATGTGAAGTGGTCAGTGGGCATGAGAAGTGGTCAGTGGGCATGTGATGTAGTCAGTGGGCATGTGAAGTGGTCAATGAGCATGTGAAGTGTTCAGTGGGCATGTGAAGTGGTCAGTGGGCATGTGAAGTGGTCAGTGGGCATGTGAAGTGGTCAGTGGGCATGTGAAGTAGTCAGTGGGCATGTGAAGTCTTCAATGGGCATGTGAAGTGGTCAGTGGGCATGTGAAGTGGTCAGTGGGCATGTGAAGTGGTCAGTGGGCATGTGAAGTGGTCAGTGGGCATGTGAAGTGGTCAGTGGGCATGTGAAGTGGTCAGTGGGTATGTGAAGTGGTCAATGGGCATGTGAAGTGGTCAGTGGGCTTGTGAAGTGGTCAGTGGGCATGTGAAGTGGTCAGTGGGCATGTGAAGTGGTCAGTGGGCATGTGAAGTGGTCAGTGGGCTTGTGAAGTTGTCAGTGGGCATGTGAAGTGGTCAGTAGGCATGTGAAGTGGTCAGTGGGCATGTGAAGTGGTCAGTGGGTATGTGAAGTGGTCAGTGGGCATGTGCAGTGGGCATGTGAAGTGGTCAGTGGGCCTGTGAAGTCTTCAATGGACACGTGAAGTGGTCAGTGGGCATGTGAAGTGGTCAATGGGCATGTGAAGTGGTAAATGGGCATGTGAAGTGGTCAGTGGGCATGTGAAGTGGTCAGTGGGCATGTGCAGTGGGCATGTGAAGTGGTCAATGGGCATGTGAAGTGGTCAATGGGCATGCGAAGTGGTCTGTGGGCATGTGAAGTGGTCAGTGGGCATGTGAAGTGGTCAGTGGGCATGTGAAGTGGTCAATGGGCATGTGAAGTGGTCAATGGGCATGTGAAGTGGTCAATGGGCATGTGAAGTGGTCAATGGGCATGTGAAGTGTGAAGTTGTCAATGGGCATGTGAAGTGGTCAGTGGGCATGTGAAGTGGTCAGTGGGCATGTGAAGTGGTCAGTGGGCATGTGAAGGGGTCAGTGGGCATGTGAAGTGGTCAATGGACAAGTGCAGTGGGCATGTGAAGTGGTCAGTGGGCATGTGAAGTGGTCAATGGGCATGGGAAGTGGTCAGTGGGCATGTGAAGTGGTCAGTGGGCATGTGCAGTGGGCATGTGAAGTGGTCAGTGGGCATGTGAAAGGGTCAGTGAGCATGTGCAGTGGGCTTGTGAAGTCTTCAATGGGCATGTGAAGTGGTCAGTGGGCATGTGAAGTGGTCAGTGGGCATGTGAAGTGGTCAGTGAGCATGTGAAGTCGTCTAGCACCAGCTGGCTGCGGATGATGGACCAGCTCATCATCTCAGGGTGCCCCGTCACCAGCTGGCCACACTAAACGGCCTCTTCTCTTCGCTCTCGTGACGTCGCCCACGCTAGGTGAAACATGGTATGTCCAAACCAGTCTTTTTTCGCTGACGGCGTGGTTTTGCTGACGTCATGGCAACGAACCAATAGTATCGCTCATATTGCATCTGGTAGCACTGCTACCCCCAAATCTGGCTCCACTATTGGCCTAACGACATGTGTTTTTGGTGACGTCATAAGGTTTGTTTGAAATAAAGCTTTTCTATTGGCTAGCCAAACAAGAAGTGTATTTTCTCCCATAGAAATGACCCTACCTTGTTTCCACTGTGATATAGCCTTTTTTTGTGGCTGCAGACTCTTAATTATTATTAAAACATAGAAAGTTCAATAATGAAAATATTCGTAATAGCATTTACAGGGTCTTATTTTTCCCCGTACGCATGGGTACAGTACCTGGTTATTGATTACTGAAAATGTTTTTGTCTCATGCGTCTTGTGAAAATTTTATTTGCTGTTGTTATTGGCCTTTGTGAGCTAGTCCAGTCATCTAGGATTGTATTTTCGGACAGTTCACACGTCATTGTAACTTTGACAACGGAGGTAAACGGGTTATAGCTTGATTACGCTACCTGCTGTTTTCCTGTTCAAAATTAACTTCTCTCAAGTACAAAATTGGCACATGGCAACGCTGGCGAGGTGTCAGATCCTCTGTCCTCAAATTTGATCAGAATGAAGTTCGAACTTTAGGATTGTCACCATGCCCTAGAGCAGCCAAGTCGTCACAAACGCTTATGCTGCCGTGATCATTGCTGTGACTGCGTTGTTACCTGTTTAAAATTCTCAAGTTCAGTTTCAATTAGGCACTGATTTTCCCAATGCAGGTAGCACAAAATTTAGTCCTTGGACTTTCAAATTTCTACGACATTAGTGTACATGACCTGTAAAAAATTACGGGATTCGATATTTTCCTGATGTTAAACGGGCTATCACAATGCTCTGAATGATCCCGAATAGCTGAATGTGGATGACTGGATAAAATATTTCCTTTGCGGTAACTCCTACCTAAATGCTCGGTCACCCTACAGCCTAGAGTACGCGACGTCAAACCGACGTACTCAGATGCACATCGTGCGCTACAAAATTTGTAAATTAGAGAGGCCTGCATCGCGGTTGGAAGAATATCTTTGAAACGAAAAAATGAGCCTATTTTGAAACTATTAACCAAAACCACCTTAAAGTTTATGCCCGGAAAGTATTTGACAATACTTTCCTTATGGGCGTGGCAGAGAGACGGACCAACCAATCAACCAACTGTGTGTAAGTATTAAGCGGCCCATAGACGATCAATTTTATTGTCAATATAATTGACAATAATGAAGATTGGCAATTTAATTGATCGCCTGTGGGCTTGATTGACGACCGTCAATTAATTGACTTAGCGGACAAAAAAATTTTTTATCAATATAATGAGTCAATGATATTGACAATTAAATGGATCGTCTATGGGCGGCTTTAGTCACCTGACACGTTATGAAAAAACATAGGAGAAATACGGCGAGCAAAACAATATAAATTTATTCATTTATTTAGGGAGACACCTGGAGTTTTATTATAGAAGTACCAAACCTTTTTACTTTAATTTAAAAAAGCTCAACTTCGCTATAAAAAAGCTCAACTTTAATTTAAAAAAACGTTAATTTCGATATAAAAAAATTCAAGTTTAATTTTAAAA
Organism: Morinoia aosen; assembly: GCA_030386875.1. Taxonomy (NCBI): domain Eukaryota; kingdom Metazoa; phylum Arthropoda; class Malacostraca; order Amphipoda; family Talitridae; genus Morinoia; species Morinoia aosen. Next base: position 42,825,152 of record CM059574.1, read on the forward strand.
ATGTCAAGTATACCTTAAAAAGATCAAGATAAACTTTTAAAAGCTTATGCTTCTAAAATTGCGTACCTACGTAATAATAATAATTAGGATTGTTACATTGCATATTATGCATATGCAGGAAAAACACGCATATGCCAATAAAAATGCATATGCAAATGCATGCATATAAATATATGCATATGCATATAAATCTTACTATATGCAAGTGCACAATGACACTACATTTAAAATAATTTATGTGCAGATGGAAAGATACATATATGAAAATCAATAAATTATTCGTAAATATAAATTGCATGTTGGAGATGTATCCTGGAAAGGTATAATGACTTAAATATTAACTTTAGTATAGAATGAAATTTATTTGTATGATATGTAATGTTAAGTTTGAAAACAGTTTCTATCGTTGGAACTCGTGAAACTTTGAAGTCCAATGTTTCGTTGCGCACTGTGGAAACGTAACTTCACTAAGGCTCTTTATAAAGCCAAATCTGCATAATACCTACATAGAGGTTTGAAGAACGAGTTTGTTCGATGCCTAGAGTGGATAAGGATAAGCGCTTTCGTGTGATGGCACGTTAATTCGAAGATTATGAAGCACTTGATGGATATTTGTTATGTATTCCTTGTGGAAAAGAGGCAAGTTTAATTAAAAATCACTTAATTGTGCCTATTTATAATTATTATGCTCATAATTGAATAATGTTTAAATAATAATATACAAACAGTAAGCAGTATTTGACGCGCAAAACAACAGTAAGCAGTATACAAAAAAGGCCGCAGGTCAAAAAACTTTGATATCTCTGGACGAAACAACCGATGTTGAACAGCGTTGCATAGCTTGCTTTGTATTTGGAGCTCTGGGTGTAGAACAAGAACGCAAGGAATGTTATTTAGCGAACATCGCAGTCTTGCCTGCCGTCAACCATGCATCAATAATTGCTGCTTTCGGGAATGATTCTATGAGAGATATATATCCTGGACAGATTCCGTATGAGAAAATCCTTATTGCATGCCTTGATGCCGCACCGTACATGGTTAAGGCCATGCGAGGAATGGCTGTCCTGTTCCCCAAGATGATCCACGTAACCTGCTTAGCACATATTCTCCATTGAGTTGCGGAGTTAATTCGAACCTGCTACTCAGCTTTAAACAGATTAATTTCATCTGAAAACAGTATCTTTGTCAAAGCACTAAAGAGAGTACAAAAATTTAAAGAACTCTATCCAATGTGCTACTTCCACCAACTCCTGGTGGTAACAAGATGAGGCACGTGGCTCTGTGCGGCGACGTATTATTCGAAATACTCTGACGAAATTAATTCTGTTGTACTATGCTTCGATAAAGATGAAGCGTTATGCATTGGTGAATACCAGGAACTCGTACAAAAAATTTCATTTAAAAACAACTCTCACATTTGTTGATGCAAATTTTTCACCAATTGTGTCCTGCATGGAGAAGCTTGAATCAAAAGGTTTACCCATTGATAGCCGAAGCGGTCGACATGAGGATGAAAATTGAAGAGAATTTGAGCATAATATACAAGAGATTCTATGATAAACTGGTCTCAGTGTTATCGAAAAATGAAGGCTACTCATTGAAGAAAGATGTAAATGCTGTCTTGAGAGGGAGTTTATCTAAGAAGACTAAGAATAACCCAACCGAATAAACTAAGCGTCCGAGCCCATCAGACATGACAGCTGTACTTCACTCCCCGCTAGTGTCCTGTGGCGTTGAGAGAGTAGTCTCGCAACACAAGAATATATTTGCGTACAAGAGAAGAAAATTCAACTTTGAAAATCTAAAATATACTGTTTTGATTAAGTGCAATCCTCTTCTCAAGAATTAAGAGAATGTCGCTCATATTTTGTGCTTTATGTTCTTGATATTGTATGGGGTGTTCCAGTTCATGTTATAGTTTTTGATCTTGGTCTTGATCGTGGGGTTATTTGTTTCAATAAAAGTGTGTACAAAAATGCATTTCATTAACCATTCTAATCTCTACAATAGTACCTTTCTCACCTGTAGGTATCAGTCAAATGCACAACTTAAGTTCGTGCTCGTTCTATATAAAAATAGTTAGAAATCTTCACATGCACATGAATTCATTTACATGCAAATGAACAAAGTTGAATGCCTATGCAGGAAATCAACTGCATATGCACAAAAATAAATGCATAAAACAATAATATGCATTTCAAAAATGCATATGCATTTAGCAAATGCATATAACAAGTGCATATAGACTGAATTTTTGAGTGCATATGGCGCATAATATGCACTGCATATTGTCACAAGCCTAATAATAATAATAATAATAATCTATTCTATAATATGAGCGGTGTCCGTCTCTCCTGTCTGTCTGTCTGTCTATCTGTCTGTCTGTCTGTCTGTAGCCAGCCTGCAGTGTGTATCTGCGATACAAGCTTCATCAACTCCACAATTTCCAGTGCATTAATCCGTCAGATTGGAGTAGGAACGAATATCACGGGAATTCTTAGGAAATAGGAACGTGTGTCATGTGATTTGGTCAACATTATTATACATTTTTGACGGGCCGTGTGCTCTCGGCCTCATCAACTTTAAAGAGGTTGAATTATTTCTTTCTTTCGGCCTTTCTTTTGTTACGATACGAGAAGAGGGTGGGTTTAGGACCCCCTTCCCAGACGCTGAGGGACTCTCAACCCCCGCAAATTTTAAAGTATCGTCCTTCATGCTTACGTACACCTGCATACCAGACATGGAGAATAAAAGAATTTGAAGATTTACATGAATTTATTTTAGGTAACACGTGGATAACGTACACAAGGCATTGGAACGAAATGATTTGAAAGGGCACAATTGCGTTAAAGAAAGGCACACACATAAAAAAAAAAAAAATGTTTATTTCCAAATTGTCACATGAGATACATGCCAACATATTGGCTTTTAAAAGTTTCTTAAATATAGGGCATCCTAAAACAAATGTTCCATACGAGGAGTACTAATTGACAAACCATCCGAGGTGTACAAGTAGATGAACCATACGAGGCATAATAATAGACAAACTAAACGAGGTGTACTAATAGACAAACTGTCAGAGGTGTACAAGTAGATAGACCATACGAGGCATAATAATTGACAAAATATACGAGGCGTACTAATAGACAAACCATTCGTGGTGTGCTAGTAGTCTAACAAAAGTTCTATACTAGGAGTACTAATTGACAAATCATCCGAGGTGTACAAATAGATAAGCCATACGAGGCATAATAATAATAATAGGCAAACTATGCGAGGTGTACTAATAGACAAGGTATCAGAGGTGTACAAAATAGATAGACCATACGAGGCATATTAATAGACAAAATATACGAGGCGTACTAATAGACAAACCACACGTGGCTTGCCAATAGTCTATCTCTGTCAAGGGCAGTTGAATGAGAAATGAAAAATATGCCCTAAAAATATGCAAAGCTCTATCACCACCAAAAACATATTTCGTATCTTCTCGATATTCACCACATCATGCGGTCATGGGTACATGGGATAAAATAGAGATACAGTGTAAGCCGGTTACCACTCATGATTGACAAATATCTACAAAATATTGATAGAAATGGGTAAACAAACAAATATTCAATATCAAAATTCATAGCTTGTACAACATACGGACAGAAAGATAATTTTACTACGATTCATATGCTCAAATTGCACTTTATTTCATTAATTATATATGACATTAATCCGATTCACAGAAACGCCCTCTGGGTAAGTGCTAGATCTATTTTTGAAAACATTTCGCTATTGCAATAAAATTTATTAACCGAATGGTTTTTGCGTAAAGAAATGAAATAGAAACATGTATATCTATTTATGTAGATACATATATATACCTACACACGTACACACACATATTAATTTATATACTTATTGAAAATGAAATATTAGAAAAAATACATATATAAGATAAAAGATAGAAGCAACCTACCATCTACTACACAGAAAATGACAGCTGAGTTCACTGTAATCCTAAGAAATTTTTCGCAAAAAAAAAATAGCTAAAAGGAAGAGAAGACTTCGAAAAACATAAAAATGAGCTGTTTTTTAATTTCTTCACAGAAATTTTTAAGAAAAATCAGGTTATAGTCAAGAAGCAACACAACTCTTCAGCATTATACGGACATGTGTACGTGGGATAAAATGGAGTAACATTGTGGCCGGATAACACATCTGAGTGGAGAATATTCACAAAATTGGTACATATAGGAAGATTAGGCCTTGATCCAAAATGTTAATTTTGATTACAGAAATTTAGAGTTTTTTCCGATTTGAAAGTTCAGTGCTCGTGTGCGCTGAACGCACGAAAAAAAATAAATAAAAAGACTAAATGCAATGCTTAAATTACCCCCTTCCCCCCAGCTCAGCCGAAAATCGATTGAAAACATCTTCGAGAATGATTTTGAAATAGCGAGACAACGTTAGCCAAAAATTTAACTCATTATAAACTTTGCACAACCCTCACATCTATAAACCTGTTTATTGGTGTACACACAAAATGTATTTCATGGTATATTTGTCATACGGACGTTATATATTAATACAGAAAAGAGAAAGAAATAACAAAATAAAGATGAGGAAATACTCCTAATTATGGAAAGAACGTTCGTTCTGCTGCACTGAACTGACGGCTGTGGTGCTCATTGTTGTCGACAGAAATAAGTAAGATGAATATACGAATCGCTTAGCAAACGTAAAATGAAATAGTTTCTAAATTTCTAAAAGAAATTTCAGGAAAAATTAAAATTTCTGATAGATGGGAAGTTCACACCGAGATGCTGCAGGCCCTATGACAGAGATGCAAAATGACGTGACACATTTACTCTAAATTCTTTTCCAGTTTTAGAGTTTTTGATATGCTGGGGAAGTTTGTTCCACAAAAAAGCTCCAGAAACTGAAAGAGCTTTTTGTCCCACGTTAGATGAACGGTAACTGACTAAAACATCGTTCCTCCGGTTTGGTCTTTCGTTTGGGATATTAGATGGAAAAAATTTTACCACCTCTGCATTACTTTACTGCATATCTACCGTCATAAGACTTTAAACACGACATGATATAAATGTGATGCTTACCGAGAATTCAAGTTACCAATACTCCATCGCTGACAACAATTTACGCATCCACAAAATTGCAGGTTCCACAAGCAACACAAAGCACAGAAATTACGAGGTTGACAAATTACAATTTAACCTTGACTCACAACCAGGAATCAAATTATAGGATGCTCAGTACTGCACACAACGTAGTCTAAGCACTCATCTGAAAAGAATCACACTTAAATCACGCGCCAGGTGAAAACACTTTTCTGTGTGTAACCCTCCATTTTAAAAATTGCACTTAAGCGCCCTCATTTTTCGAATTCACCCTGCCGACAATTATACACTTTCCACTCCGCTGTGATGTGCGGCTGCAGCTGACCTAATTCCATTCCATTGAGGCTGGATTCCTCTTCAATTCTGAAGCCTGTACGCGGACTCAGTCTGATCTTCTCGTTCGGCGATGCTGCGGCCAGCCTGGCGGCGCTTGCGTTCGCGTTGAGAAATGCGTAACAACGCCTGCCCGCTAACTGCAGAGCTCCCAGCGCCCGACATTACTGCTGGCTTGAAGATAAACGTGGACAATTGTCTTGCTGGAGAAGGTGGAGTTGTTTGCGAATTTGGAGTTGATGTAGAAGCAAATAGAATGCTTTCTGTAGAGTTGTTGACACTTTGTCTCTTGTCGATTATCACCGCGCAGCCTAGGTGTTTTGAACGGTCTTTGTTACAAGTTGTCGTTTCGATGCAGTTGAGGTGTTTTGAGCGGTCTTTCTTGCAAGTTATCGTATCGATGTCTGCTGGTAACTTCACGCAGATGTCCATTTCGTTGTTCTTGTGCGCCCCCTCCAGGCAAGGGACGGGTGCACTTGCTCACGCACTCAGGTTCTAGCTGCTTCCCTTGTGCCGCTCCACCAAAAATCCTCTCTAGGCTTCATCTACCCTTCTTACAAGCGTTTCGCCTCCTTGCTTCGAGATTGATCCAGATCATTCCATTGTACAGAGGCAGCATCTGCATCCTGATTGGCGGAATCCTTGTTTGTTCTGACGTCTGGGACTCCCATTGGTGTGTGCTCAGACACACCTTCTCGCGTGATCGCTAGGCAAGCGTTCATTGGTGTAGCACAATTCGTTCTCTGCTAACGTCTTCCCCTTTCCCCTCGAAGCAGCCCCGCTTGGCGCGCCGCCGCCTGCGTCACCGGCCTAACCGTCAAATTCCAATCCTTGCCGCCAACAATGTCACATCTCTCACAAAATAAAGTACAGCATCTTTGAACCATATATTGCCTATCCTGAATTGATTCCTAACAATACCAGTGATAGCGGTTTTTGACTTTTCCTAAAGTGAAGTATTTTCCCAAAGAACATTTTACGAGCCTGTTTCCCCAAAAAAAATATTTTACGAGAGTATTTCTCAATAATTCCCAAAAACATTTTATGAGCGTAGTATTTCCTCACACTTTTATTTCGCAATTTTCTTATTTCAAATAAAGGGGGGGGGGGGGAAGGGGGTGGACTAGCAATAATAATAATATAATTGAAGTTTATTTAAGAGAATTCCTTATTGGGACTGAATTAAGAGTACGTCGAATATCAGACAATACCAAGCTACTATGATTTTGTACTTAATATGATGTTTTCAAAATTTTATGTTTCAGATGGTGGGAAGAAAAAGAGATGAGAAGGCCCCAGATCAAGTCAACGTAGCTGAGCACAGCGCAGAAATGCCTATCCGAAATATCAACTTAAGTCTTATTAAAATGAGCTATATCTCGTCAATACAGAACGTGCTCTTGCAGTTCGGTCCCTGGAGAATGCCGCCGTGGAGTGCCCGGTGATGTGTGCTTGCGGAATGAAATTGTTCAAGGCAGCAGGGAATGTCATGATAGTACACATGCATTATTGGTGTCCATTATTGCTTGCATGTATTATTGGTGTCTAATTTAGTGATACAGGGTTGGCCGGCCAATCAGTAGGATAGCGTTGTCATGAGAGTTGAAGCACGGTTGCGTGCCAGTGATATCAATCATAACCACATTATGTTCAAATCATCTTCAATTTTATCAATCGCGTTGATGTGTTTGTAATGGGGGTTGTGTTTTCAGGTAGTTGTAGGTGTACTAATTGTCAAACAAGCGGGAGTAATCTTTATGATATGCTCATTGTACGGTAGCCTCATAAAACGTGTAATATGATGTCCTCCATAATCATATATTTTGCAACGAAATCAGAGTGTTCAACCCGAAGACGTAAGCAGTCGCTCATGAAGGCGGACGACGCGCGCAGAAAAACGCGCTGTTGTAAGTGGGTCTCCTTCATTGGGTGAGTACCGCCAATATTTGAGAATTTTGTAATCTGTAATCATTGAATTTCAATGTTTCGTGCATTTGTGTTGCCTGTGATTTTCTTGTGTATTTTCGTGGAGGTATGCCAATCCCTCGAATCCGAGAATCTGGTCTCCCTTGTTAATGCAAATTAATGAGGGGTTCCAGACGCGTCTCGTGACAGCGGTTATGAAATTGGAGATTTTTTCGCAGCTTTCATGTTTTAAAACATCGTGGTTGAAGTCACTGGGGATTGTTATATAGTTTTAGAAAGACTCTGTAAACTGCTGCATTACTATATTGAATTCATTTAGGAAAGATACCGGACAGGCTGTTGGAGGCCTAAATACAGTTCCAAGCACAGTAATACACAGTAAAATATAATCCGTTTACCGTTTTTCGTTAGTTTTATAAATAAAGTTTAGATATGGTCACGATTGATAGTTGCACTTGCAACGATTCCCGAAGCTGTGTGTTTAGAATTTTCTTTAGATATGCACGTACTGACGTCTCCGCCACGTTTATTATTATCACGTAGTAAATAATGGTTATTAAAGTTCTGAATTTGAATCATGTCTTTAGCTGAGTCATCTAGCCAGCAATTTCGGTGAAGCTAAGGACGTCAAAGTTACAATTTAGCTCAGTGATACATTATATAAGTTATTTCATCTTTTTTTTGATAGAGTGACATACGGTTCTAACACAACAGCAAAAAATCATTGCAACTTGCTCTCACTGATTCGCTTCATTTTTCAAATTATTATACTCAAATTATATTATACGCTGCACATTTCAAATTTCAGGAAATTCATAATTCTTCAGACGAATGTTCATCAGGAACTTGAAAACGAAGAACACAGCACATAGTGAAATCATTTTAATTTTACTTCTTTCTTTACACACCTAATCTATAAAAGTGAAGAAACTAAAAAACTAGTAGTCCTATTTTTCTTAAACGTTTCGGAGTCCAGCTCCATCATCAGTAAGTCAATTCTGAAATTTACAATGAGAATGGTTAAAAATGCAAAGTTATTTTAAATTTTTTTACTACTCTACAAGTAAATGAACTAAATATAAATTTGCAAAGGGAATGAACTGGTGGCGTTATTAAGAACCGGTTTGACTTTAGCTATGTACAATGATTCTAAAATTCTCAAATCCAAATCATTAAAAGCAGAACATAAAATTTCGAAATCATCTTCAGACACACGGGCACTGCACTGCTCCGCATGAAGGCGGACAGAAGAATTTAAAATAACTTTGCATTTTTAACCATTCTCATTGTAAATTTCAGAATTGACTTACTGATGATGGAGCTGGACTCCGAAACGTTTAAGAAAAATAGGACTACTAGTTTTTTAGTTTCTTCACTTTTATAGATTAGGTGTGTAAAGAAAGAAGTAAAATTAAAATGATTTCACTACGTGCTGTGTTCTCCGTTTTCAAGTTCCTGATTTTTCAAATTATTATACTCAGAATTTCTAGTTTCATTTAGGTTTGGAAATTTTGTATTTGAATGATTGAGACATGGGTCAATATCATCAAATATATTACCATAATTATAGCCATTACAGTGTACTAGCAGAAAATAATATGCAATGTAAAAATAAAAAATACAGAGTAATGATAAAAAATATATAACGATTAAAAAGATCAATTAAAAGGAGGAAAAATCAGAGAGATGATAGCCTTCAATCTAGCATGGTTTCATATATGTAGAGTACTCGCACTTAGGCCATTAGTGAAAATATTGGAGAGCATAACTTGCTCATTGAGTCAGGAAAGTTACTTTTCTGAAGGAGAATGATCATTAGGAATTTAAAAACGAAGAATGCACCACGTATTGAAATCCTATTTAATTAAGATGGAGCTGGTCTCCGAAACGTTTTATAGAACTTAGTTTTTAAATTCATAGTTTGTGTGAAATCCTAATTAAATATTATTTCAATACGTGGTGCATTCTTCGTTTTTAAATTCCTATTGCTCGTAGAGTAGTGAGCATGCACAGAATGGGATCCACATATAACACAAGAGGTGAAACAAAAGATTAAATGCATTGAATTCGAAGTGACTGAGATATGATAATTAAAATAGAGATCTTGAATGCCAAAGTTACCCTTGTATTGAGCTAGATAGATGAGACATAGATAAGACCTCAAGCAGCTAATAGAAAAAGAGCGTTATTCAAAATAAATAAACATTAGATGAGTAGAAATCGAAATGAAATGTCTGTCGTGAATGCCTTGGATCCTTATACCATCGGTAAAGTCTGCAACAAAAGCCTGAGCAAATTTAAATGTATGTAAATAACACAGGATTTAAATGAAGAATAAATCAGAAAGATTTAGCAGAAAGAAATCAAAGGGCTGTGTCTGATATGAATGCCTTTAGAACCCACATTTGATTACGTCCGATGAACACGGATGTAGTTTGGCAGAGTAAAAAATATTAACGTTCGAGAGAAACTTAATTTTTCAAAATCAAAAAGGGTTGATAAAAAACGATCATTCAACAGGAAACATAGGCTTGGGCGATAAGAATAAATTTCGCAAATACGTTAGCATTATTAATTAAAGCAGTCAAGGCGTATACCTGAGTCAGATTTCATTATCTCATACATTGTTCAATGTCATAGAACGAGCTCCCAAGTTTTCGTTCACTTGTTTTCAAACAAACGGGTTTCAAAGTTTTTGTGAGCCAAGTTTAAAATATTCTTGACCTGTATCCGTCAACAGAACCCTGACCTTAGCCGATGGAGCTGTGCGTTCTAGCTATCTTTTAATCTTTACTCCTCATATTCGACGCTGTATTCTGCTCTAAGGTAACGGAACAGTTTCCTTTAACTCTGTTTTTATTTATGATATGAAAACTTCTTATCGGGTGATGGACACAAGTTCAAAACATTCTAAATGAAAGAAAACTAAACTGCTTTTCTTCTTAGAACCAGCTTGGTGTTTAAAACAGACAACTGGTAAGTCTTGCTACAAAAAGCTAGGTTGAGCGATACCTTTTTCATTGACTTGCAAATCTACGCAGACAACCCCATAACCACGAGCCTGCTGACAAAGTTAGGCTTTTAAAATGGAGGCCAAATGGAGGTTGCGTGTTTGGTGTATACGGGAAATATCTGTGCAGTTAAAACACCCATCATGTCGTTGACGTTCCCAAAGCGCGCTGTTGAATTACTCGAAAGTAAAAAAATTGACGAGGAGTTCAAGCTTCTAAGAATCACATGAATCAAGCCGCTGTTTCTAAACCTTTTTGATCAGCCGAGTAAGTGAGCAGATTCATCGAACACAGGTGAATCCCGTACGCAAAAAGCACAGGTATGCCGATACGAATCTGCTCTAAAAAGAACATAGAATACAAATGTAGCTCTGCGAACTTCAGGGGCGGTTACTAAGACTTTTATTCGAACGCTTGACGATTTCGCTGATATTAGTTCAGACAACGTTTTTAACCATCGGCCAAAAAAAGTTCAGCCGGTCAACAGGCTACAATAAAGGTTTTTATTTCAAGCATTCGCCCGGTTTTGCTTTCCCATTTGATCATGAAATGGAGCGTCTTGAAGTGCGAATTGGGGGTCGAGAAAGGCATTTGCAATGCCAATGCCACTTTTTTCAGTCAATCGTCCACCGCTATCCAGTTGAATAAATACTCTACAAAAATTTGATACACGATAGTATGTTCCAAGCTCCCACAGTCAACACGTCACGTCAGAACTGGGAAGGTGTGCTAAAATATCGCTATTTTTGGAGCATTTGTTCCTGACTCAGAAATTTTACATTGGTAATGTATCACAGGTACTCATAAAATTCTTTGTCATTTAGTTTTCAATTTTCTAGTTGCAGTGCCGGTAGTATTGAACAATTGTTGTGATTTTTTAGCTCATAAAGAATTATAGTGCCGGATTAAATCGTTCATGGCGCTGCAGCTTCATTGGGGTAACGCATCGTTAATTTAGATGTACCCTCTTTAAATTAATTTTAACGGCATTGCCTCGACTATGAGAAGCGTTTTGGGATTTTGTTACTTATGAATAACCTACTAAAGAAAATTGGCGAATAATAACAACGCTCACGGATAATCAGAAATAAAGGCGATGAAAACGTTCCACGAAGCACATAACCCGTTGATTAGTATTGGGGATTTCTTGAAAAAATTTTCAGAATCTGATGGCTTGAATAACTGGAACTGTGCACTGAGAATATTAGAATGACAGGTTTCACTTCCTCTTGAATTTGCACTCTGGAACGCTTCAGATATGGATACTGGATAATTATGTCCATCCGTATAATAATCGTGATTTGAATATTTTTGTACTTGTGCGGTGAAGCTTGTATCGCAGATACGCTCATCAAAACACATTAAACTGTTTGTAAAGGAATGATTCTACGGATACAGGAAAAAATTATGAACATAAAATACCTAAATAAATAAATACCTAAATTAAAAATACCCAAATAAATAACCTAAATAAATTAGAATTTGTCTATGGGAAGTTAGAATTGTTCATTTCGATAATTAAGGGGATCTGAGTGATTTTTTTGTATATGAACCGATTGTTCAGAAATTTGCACACTAAATACAATTTTGAAAAAAACACATTTTAGTTCGAGTAATATTTTCGCTTTTGGCCTTAGTTTTTGAGAAAATAGGAAATATTCGTTTCAAATCTTATGATATCGGATATTTCAAAAGAATAGAAGTCAATGAATTTTCACGCTTAGAACAAAATTAAAGACAGTTTTAAAATCCTTAAGACATTTTTGACAAAGTAATAAAACCGGATTTTCTTTTTCGTTTTTGTTTTCTTTTCATATGCAATTTTTGTATTACTAACTGATGTATACAAAATTTTCGGTTTTGAATAGTCATAACAAAAATTAAATGTAGAAATTTAAAAAAAACGATCTATCAGTTTGTTCGAAATGTTACAAAGATACAAAAACTGCATTTTTTCTAGCATAAAAACTCATTGACTTCTATTCATTTTTAGGCGGAAAATTTGATTTATACGAAACGGGCGAAAAGCATAAATTTTGTGGTGAAATGTGTTATAATGCACTTATTTTACTTGAATCCTTTGTTCATGTTGTATTACCACCTAGAAATGATATGAATGCATAATTCCATATTTCTACTGTGAATTACATACTACATGTACAAATTACATAAATGAAAAATATTTATTTCTCATTATTATTTATGTGCAGACACAGTAATTTTTTAATTGTGGACCGATTGTTCTAAATTTTTTGAGAATATGTCACTTTTAAAAGAAACACATTTTTACTCGTACAACTTTTTGATTTTGGCGTAAGTTTTTTAGAAAATGGGAAATGTTCGTTTATATGTTTTTTTTTTCGGATATTTCAAAAGAATATAATTCAATGAGTTTTCATGCTAAAACAAAAACAAAGGTGGTTTTGAAAACCTCAAAACATTTTGAACTAACTGGCAAAGTTGGATTTTCCATTTTCTTTTCAGTTTTCTTTTGATATGGGGTAAAAAATTCATGATTAAGAACTAATATTGCTAATTAAGTAAATTAAAATTAGATTCATAATGTTCAATTGTTGAAAGGAACATTATATACATAAATAATTATTCAAGTTTCTGAAGTTCAGCTTGTTAAATCTTTCAAAAATATTATTTTATTCTTGAATCTTCGTATTATTGTCACTAATATGTACTTCACACCCTGTAGAAAATCTTATGCCAGTGGCGAAAATATTTTTGAGTAATTCTAGGAAGTTTTGAAAGACAAGGGTGAACGAATAATTTCGTCGTTAACTGAAGTCAACTTGAAATACGTGGCCAATTTTCAAATAGAATTTAACTAATTTTAAACTATGCGCATTCAATTTTGAAAAAATATATCTGAAACAATGCATCATGACCTTGAAACAGAGCTACCTTTTTCCTTGAACCAGAATGGTTTATAATCATGCTCGATTAGTTTTCAAGGAGTATTTAGTCTTCTCAAAGTGTGCCCGTTTATTTTAATTTGGCGCTTACGTTGACCATTTATTTTCCTTTTTTGCTCTATACTCGTAACATTACATTAAGATTCGTTCGAAATCGACTTACTTCATCCACGTTCCGAACGCCTCAGTTCGAGAGGAAGCCGTGTGAGTTGCAATAACTCTGTTGACCGAAGCATTAATTTCACGTAAAATTAAACTGAATTTGACTGAAGCATTATTTTCACGCAAAATTAAACTGAATTTGATCGAAGCATTATTTTCACGCAAAATTGAACTGAATTTGACCGAAGCATTATTTTCACGCAAAATTAAACTGAATGAAGTTCACCGATCAACCCGATGTCGCCTTGCCTGCAATAATTTACGATATCGGAAAAAAGGATTCTAGATTAATTTTCTACGTTTAATTTTTCAAAGCAATTCACCATGACGTTATTTAGGTGAGTTTTTTGCGACCAACTCATTCTAAAGCGATGGGAAATCGTCTTAGTAATTGTTATGGACGTGATGTCTCCGGTCATTTACCGCTAATTCATACTCGGAACTTGTGAAGTAAAGTAAAATAGCCAAACTATAACCACCCAATAAATAATTCTTCAGATAACTGTATGACCATATTGGGAGCATGAGTTTATTTTTTATAGCGGCCTACCAAAAGAATTAGCCTAGGAGAATACCTTTCGTGCAGCGCGGAAATAATCGAAGAGACATGCACCGGGAGAACGTACAAAAGTTTGAAGATTAATGCTTGTTGCACAAAAGAATTCACATTTTTTATTCTAGAGGAATAAAGCGCTGCTAGCATTTTTTTCAGAACGAAAGGCCGAAAAAATGGGCCTCGTGCTCACTGGCACACGCCAGCGTCCACTTCAACGCTGCCTTCAAACGTTCATTTTTGATTTATTCAAGTAATAAGAATTCAATAAAAAATCCATTTCTACTGATATGTCTCCAGAAAAAAAAGTTTAAAAAACTCGATATTAGTCCGCCCATAGGTTCGAATAGATTATATAATGAAGTTCATTGCTCTTTAAATACATACTTAGAATGTTCTCTACTTTCAGCAAAAAGTCATTGCTTGTGGCTCGTCGCTTCTTCTTAACGCAAGTTTCACGTAGGAGAGAACTACAGAACATTTAGAGTACAGAAACGCTTTAAATTAAACTGAGTATGAAGGACATAGAAGTAATAATACAAACACTGGGAGCCACGCTGGGCAAAGCTTCAAAAAATAGCTTCTTAATGTAAAAGCCAGTCTATGGTTGACTTTTATGAGTTGGTTTAATATTGTTAGTACTTTTTGTTATGCATTTAGTGAGATATTAGAATACTTGAATTTAAGTTTCTTGAAATGAGGGATCTCCTTGGTCAGGTACGTAAATTTAAGCATGCCTTATCAAAACATAATTGTCCCAAAAATAGATTGAAAAAGGCTTTATTTAAGGAAATTTTGATTGAAGTTTATGAAACGAAATATAACTTGAAAAAGAAAGTATTAAGTGCTGAAAAGCTGGGCAGCTGTGAACAGAAAAAGATGGTCCTAGACATAACAATAAGCTTGTTCTATGTCAACACAAGCAAAGCGTACGTCACTTTCAGCTTTGGACCTCACATATTCCCCCCGGGAGCGCTAACTTCCATAGATGCGATAGATGTACGCCTCTGATGAAGTTCGCAGAGCTCCTGATAGATTCGAAGTTTTTTTACGCCGTTGTTCGAAACTCGTAAAAGTTCTTAACTGCTCAGTATAACTAGAAGGAAAGATAATATAAGTAAATATTACCGGACTAGAAAGAGTCAGTAGCTCTTTGTATCATAAAAACGCTAAGCTTACTGACTTGACCGTCCTGAGGTTAAAGTGGAAAAATCATTATTAACTAATTCAACACTCCTTGGCCTTATAAAATGCGACCTCAAGAGAGTGAAGAGATCAGTTAGTTTGAACTGTAGAAAACTTGGAATTTATGCTCAAGGCATTATCTCAAACAGAATGCCCAGCGCATTGAAACAGCAAGTTTGAAACGATGAAAAAGAATACATGAAGAAGAAAAGACAAAGAAGAGCTAGCGAAGGAGACATGGAAACTGAAAGAAAAAAGTGGGTAGGGAAGATAGAAGTCTCGCAGTCCGATCTGTATCAGATGCATTTGATAGCAAAGGATTGACCATCCCAACTAACCTAAACCTACAGCCTATCGAACGAGGGACCGTCAAAGTGTAAATGAAAATAATGCTGCATTTTACACCTCGTTTGGTTCGTTTTTAAAACATTCTACATAACTCTGATAAAAAAATATTCGGTGAAGCCACTTAAATAAAAATGAAAATTCCTCAAAGTTACGTGAATTACGTATTAAGTGAAATTTTAAAATACATGAATAATTTGTAAAATTAAATTAGTAAGTCTAAAAAATTATCAGCTCTTAAGTTAATTTGGGCCTCCCTAACCAATGGTTTCCCGAGCGAGAAAGAGAGAAAGGGAAGACATTATTTAAAAATTTTTAGTATAGAAGTATCGAACAAGGAATTTATACACGAGGTGCCCTGAGCCTAGAAGTGGCATGAATGAAAGAAGTTCATGAAACAAGAGAGCAATGAACAACAATGTTAAATGTGCTGAATGAAATGATAGTCGTCAACCGAAAAAAAGATGGTCTGGAAATAAACAAAAACTTTCACTTTTTCAACAAAAGGAAGACCTGCCTAACCTTCTACCCGTAACCTCACATCTTCCCCGGGGAACGCAAACACTGAATTTGAAATATTTTCAGCGCTGAATGATCCATTAAGAGTTTGGAATCGCATGAACATTTAATTTATGAAACGATTGAAGCATTGGTAGGCGTGGAGATTATTTTGTCTTAATCTGTACATCCTGAAATTTAATTATCTAGTTTTTTCATACCTACAATATTAGACACGCTATAAATTTAACCTCCATACAACAGAGTTCGTGCTTGAACTTGACTTGGGAGAACCTGATAAGCCACCAGACATGTCAACACGAGCATGTGCAACTCTGGTGTTATGTAGTCTGATATTCCTGAACGTCAAAATGCCGGAAGGATTCAAGAGTAATCTTCAAGCTTACTCCGTGAAACTTAGTCCCTCGAACCTTGGTGCTGGAGTCTCCATCACCAGATACCCAGGCTTCGGTTCCAGTAGAGTGAAATGCTTGTCTTTGATTATGACATCTCGATTCACAAATCCCGTCGTTTGCATCACCGACTTGGGCGACTGCCTCGTCACCAACGCAAGTTTTCCTCCCTTCTACGACAAAGACAACGTCAAGCCCCTCCATACATGCTTCACATCACTTCGCCTCCTCATCAACAGAGGTGAATAGTTTTTTTATTTAAGGTTCGTCATTTTTCCCCAAAGTTATTGAGATCTTATTAGATGCTCTGCATGAGATTTCTCAGTCACATTATGGTAGTTCAGATCTTCCAAGAATGAGAGTGTGATGATTCATTTTAACTCCAAGAATGAGAGAGAGAATGGTTTCTTGAAACGAATAACATGTGTGCCGATGCATGCATGTACGGGGAAATTATCCGAACACCCAAACACTGATAAGAGTTGATCCCCTAAACGTTCTTAATATGTAATGTTCCATGTTTCCCAACAATTTTTCATCATAGTGAGTAGTGGTGAACTGTTCTTTGTATTTTTATTAATATTGTTCTTGCAAGTCATCATGAACCACTTTCGAACTGTTAGAAAGAAGCAGTGGTCCTTCAACGTCACTTCAAAGTGCTAAGTGAAAGACCAAAAATTTCACGTATAAATGCAACAAAAAAGCATGTGCAACAACTTATGTTAACCAAGCAGTTAACCAAACGCTTAAATAGGTACTTGTACAATTGCTAATGGTTAGACACAAACTATATGGAATGAAATATGTAAATGCTGATGTAAACGCCACTCTCAAAACTCTTCACCACAGACACCGCAACTTGATCCCAGTTATTCTTTCCCTCAAGGCCATCTTTGTGTTCTTTTTTACCTTATGTGCTCAGCGGCTGCCTTGGCGTCGTGCGGGATCTCTGTGGGGTGCTGCCCTGCACCCTTCACGACCGTGAACAACGTCGGCTGCATCTACACCAGCCTCTGGTACTCTTCAACGCACACCTTCAGCGCCGCACGCAAGTCTTGTCAGAGCTTGTGGCCCTCCGGAGATCTCCTCGTCAAGCCAGGGTCTTGGGCAAATTTCTTCTCCTACCTCTCTGACGCCGGTGCATAGAACGAATATAGTGAATGTTTAGGACTGTGCATGTCTAACACGTTGCCCGCGTATTGGGCCACATGTGTACCAGTAGGTAAATTGCTCATTCATTCCCTGGTATAAATGAATGACATTTTAACTGTTTTGCGACCTTCTTAAAAAATAACTTATCTGTCACGAGACTTAGTCCTGCCTCTCATTAATTTACATTAATGAGGAGACCGGAATTCTTGGAATTTGAGGAATTGGCATACCTCCGTGAGAAATACAAGAAAGACACAAGAAAATAAAGGCAAACCAAAATACACAAACACTAAAATTCAAAGAACATACCTCACAAATACTAAAATAATGGCGGTACTCGCCGAGTGAAGGGACCCGTTAAAGGCAGCGCGTTTTTCTGTGCGCATCCGCCTTGACGAGAGATGCTGCTTGCGTCGTTAGGTATTTGATACTAAAGATGTCGTCATATAAGTTTTTTAGGGTTACGGCAGTGCATACGGTCACACATTTATGAGGCTAATATACAGTTGGCATATCATTAGGTAGAGTGCAACTACAAATACCTCAAACATACTAGTCCTTAAAACACATTAACACGACTTATAAAATTTTAAAAAAGGTAAGAGTGTAATAGTCCTCATGACAATGCTATCCTAATAATTGGCCGACCAACAACCCCTTTCTACAAATTTAACTACACACAGAACACACGACAAAATGAAACCTATTCTATTATTACGTTTCCAACAGTACCGGACACGAGCATGCCTCCAGGTTGCCAGCACATTCACATTGGCGTAAGTTTATCTGCTCTGGTGATCATCAGTTCAGGAAATATGCTTTTGACAGCTGCTTTCAGATCATTCTACCTCTGAATCTCCGCACGTCAACCTCTCCATTCAAGCCGCCCTTGCCTTCAAGAACCAACTGATCACCTCGTTACTTTTAATCGCTTAAATTTTGCTCACTCAAAATATTCAATCTTTACTTCAATGTCATTAAATTTTATCACATTTGTTTCGAAAGCATTTCTTCTAAAGCAAACTACATCTCTCACCCAAACTACATCTCACGATGTTTGATCTTTTTTTTTACGACTACCACGGTCTTGCATGAAATTTCTTTTTCTCTGCGAATAGATAGAGACACATTGATTACCGATACAAAATTTTGACAAGTTTAACTGTTTGTATACAAATATATTTGAACGCACGCTACATCCACTTATTTTTTGCACACTTTATATCCGCAACCTCCTCTTTGTAACAC
Source organism: Morinoia aosen (assembly GCA_030386875.1). Lineage (NCBI taxonomy): Eukaryota > Metazoa > Arthropoda > Malacostraca > Amphipoda > Talitridae > Morinoia > Morinoia aosen. The sequence goes on from CM059574.1 coordinate 42,844,034, forward strand.
ACGTACTTCTTTTCTTGACGAATCTCGGCTTACAACTGCCCCCTTCCACACCACAAGCTATGCATAAAGTATTCTTGAGGGCTGCCCTCTATTCTCATTCGCCCAATCGTGATTCTTCGAAACTTCAGAAGTGCACGCCTACAACTCTTCTATATGTCGAGTTGGGTGTTTAATTGGCGGTCCTACACTTCGAATTCTTCTCTCTTAAAGGTATAAATGGCCCTTATTTGTGGTGAGCTCACTCTTTCCCGCCTTCTCTCGAGTCCGAGCTTGAGCTACTTCCCAGTAAATTCATTGCTAGGCTGTACGCTTACTCTTCAAGCTGAAGTGTCGTGCTATATGTCAATGTCACCCTCTTGTGGTTCCTCCATGACCGTTGGGTCTAACGTTTTCCGGTTCAAGGGTCGGTGATTAATTTTCGCCCTATGTGGTTGACGCGTATACCAACAACACCGACTCTCTTGTTCATGCCTCTCCAAATCGCTTGCCCACAAAATTCTTGCTAAGCACAATTCACACAATACACATAAACACATGCCAAACACAACCCAGAAGCACACACACACTGTTGAAGTAACACGCCCGTACTGTTGGAATACGTAATTTTCTATGCGCGCTAAAATACTAACGAATTTTAATGAATGGCTACAATACCATTTAAAAAACGAAGAATTTATGAAGCAAAACGCAATTTAGTCATAAAAAACACAATCTAAAAAAACACAATCTAGTGAAATATTCCTTAAATTCTCCAAAAAAATTCACAAAATTAAAATGTTTCCTAACATATCGTACCAGGTGAAATATTATCGTGCAATGTTTTTTCGCATTTATTAGGAAGGTGAAAAACTTAATCGAGCAGTTAAAGACGGTTTCCCTATTCCGTTTCGCACAACCTAACCACACCAATTGTTAACAGCCGCGGAAACGCTGTGAACGTGTTATAGAATCTTTTAATATATTTTGATAACAGTGAAGAAAGATTATTGTATAAATGCATTCCTTGCTGTTGAACAGTTTAGGTCACTCTTTAATTATGAACGTAACCTTAAGAGCACCTACTGACGCGGTTTCCACACTCATACACCTTGCTCACTTCACAATTATCTAATGAACAATTTTTTTGAGAAGGTTGAGCTGATTTGCATGGCAATGGAAAGTAAATCTAATTAATTTTCTTTGCTATTAGTGCATTAAAATTATTCAATTCTAATAAAATTCATTGTACATTACGCTCACTGTTCTCACTAATTGAGATTTCTTAAACGGCTTTTGTAAGGCTTCCACATATTGAATTAGTAAAGCTATCATACCAGAACCAGGTTTGAAGTTCTGAACTTAATAACTAAACGTCAAACAGCACTAGGTTAATTCAAACACATAAGGGCAGACATTTGCAATGGCGAACATTGTAGTTTCACCACAATTCTTTGTTTTTTTAGTTATGTATTTTTCATGTACTAGACAATGCATCGGAAACTAGGTAGAACGATGTTGCGGCAGGTTCGAAAATTGCCGGAATACCGGCACAAAGGTCAAGTTGGGCTGAGGCAAACATAAAGATGAACCAACTATCGGCTCCCTCATTTCGCGTGAGGCTTGGAGCCTCAAGTCGCTCTATGTAAGAAAAATTTATGCGGGGCCTCTGATGAACCAAGATCAATCCACTAGATCGCGTACAGTAGCAACTGTTCCTTAGTCCTTGAAGAGAACCTTCAATAATAGAAATTAAAAATGAAGCGATTTCCTCAGTTGATAGCAACGTTCCTCTTCTTTAGATGAACTCGAAAGTTCGAATAGAAAGAGCCTAACAGCTCAGATGGCTGGCAACATATAACTCGTAACATACTATTAACAACGGGCCTAATGTTTGTACATCTTGTCCATATCGGATAATTTTCCGTAGCTTTCAAAATTTTTAGCCCAAATTTTGAGAAAAATATGAAAATCCCTCATTCAAGAAGTGTTCTGACAAAAATATACCAAGAGTACATTATATGCGCGTACACCCCAAATGACACTCTCTTGATGCTCGTGAGATAGACTCAAACAAATTTGAAGTACTTTGACATTTATCATGCTCTTTATATTCTTTCGATAGTTTTATGGATCTTTTCTAGATAAGCCTAATGCGACACAAAGTTCACCTACTTGTAAGTTTCGAAATACTTCACCCCTATTGACTTCAAATCACCCTCAAACGAAAGATTAAAACATTCTTTCGTTTGTGAGTAATTTGAAGCAATAGGTGCATTATTTCGAACGTTACAGGTTCGTGAACTTATGTGTAGCGTTAGTGGCGGGGAAAAGATCCATTTTTCCCAAATCCTCATCATTGCTAATATCACTCATTATAATAGCTTAAGGTTTCCTACCCGCATAACAGCATGAAAGTCGATATCAAAAGCACGGGACGAAACGACCGTTCTGTAAGCAGTGTATTAAACGGAAACTTAATGCCCGAAGTGTGTTTCACAAAGAATACCATGTGCACAGAAACAGCAGGTTAGGAATAAAAAGGAAGAAAAGACTAAGAAGGACGAGTGAAAAAGGTATGGGAACTGGAAGAAACAAATTGGGCGTGAACGATTGGAGTCGCTAAGGCTTCTTTATAGTTGAGGTCCCTGACAGTTTTTCTCCTCGGGCGCTGGTCCCCATTGCTTACGATAGACAAACCCAACTAACCTGCACTCGCCTATTCTATCCTCCCTCATGAGTCCCAATTAATCCATATTAAATATGTTCTTAATAAATGTTATAACAGCACGTTTTGATCAACAGTACATACAAAATGGCTATTAGCATTGAATCACACTAGTATTATATTACAAGTCATTGATGAAGACAGTTTATTTGAATATATGCACTCACTCTATTTTACTCCTCTCTGATTAGGAGTCGACGACCCCTGGATCGGAGCTACCAAAGATGCAGTTTCCTCCACTTGGAAGTGGATTGACGGAACAACAGTGGCCAACTCGGAGTGGGGAGTGGACAATCTGCTAGGAGGCTACCAGCCTGATGGAAAAGGGGCTCCTAGCGATGGTTTGCCTACTAACTGCGGCCACGTGATGAGCGGCGCCAACCTTCTGGGCACCAGGAAGTTAGGCGACGATGTTTGCGAGCACTTGCGTACCTATGTCTGTCAGATCAAATGAAGTCTGAAGGAAATGTAATGTTCGCTGCTTGCATCAAGGATATACTGTACGGCTTGCGTGGAATTATGTGAATCCCTACGTGTCCTCTGAGGATTGTATGAATATATACTTCTGTTGAGTTTGATTTTGTGGGTATATACCTACTATGTAGTCTGGAGTTTGACAGCGAGGACTTATACCTACTATGTAGCCTGGAGTTTGACAGCGGGGACGTAAATATTCTCGGTTCTGCTATAGCGTGAGGTCTATCACACTATAGTATGAGATCTACCTCTAGCTAGTACTTTAGCGTGAGGTTAGGTTACTAATAATAATTTCCATTAATTTAATTTGGTGGTAAACTCTTGACTTATGCACCTCAAACTACACCTGGGTGGGCGATATAAGGCGGTAGACCTCACGCTGTAGTAGCACCTATATGTTCTGTGCGTTATGCGGGTAATTGTGTAATTCCCCGCGAGTTTTGTGGTACTATGTGAATGTACACCTGTACTGTGTGAGATTGTGTGGATATACATACTCATGTCCTAAGTAGGATCGTAGGTATGTTCATTTTTCCCTGTTTTTTTAAGTATTGGAGCTTCGAAGATGTCTCCATGCAGTTTCACGGCTGAGCGTATGTTTCTCTCGTAAGAGCTGGGTCTGGTTTGACAGAAGGGAATGTTCTTTTATATCTTCTGTGGCCCAGGAACATAGTTACACTTTAGGCGTCCTGCGAGGTCGCGTCTCTGAAATTATCGTTCAACTTATTTCCTGGAATGGATTAACTTGAAGTTCAATATTCTATTCAAATTTAAGGGCAATCGTAGTAAGCAATCTTGAAGATAGTAAAATTAACTGGATCGTGACTTCATTTAGATTTCATTAACACGTTAACTGCGATGGGTTAAACTGAAGTTCAATATTCGATTAAAATTTAAAGTTAATTGTGGTAATCAACTTTGAAAACAGCAAACATTAACTGGATCGGGCCTTCATTTAGCTTTCATTAAGTGTTAATGAAAAATCAGTTAGTGACTACAGGTGGGTCAGTTGCAATAGGAAAATCACCCAAGTGATCACCGGTGGGTCACTTCGCAGGAAATGTGTTGAATATGTATAAAAATTGAGTTAGTGACTGCAGGTCGGCTAGCAGCATTATGAAAATCCCCTCAGGAACCACCGGTGGGTCCCTTCGCAGAAAACGAATTACGTACAGCGAACACTTCGATACAAGTCTTTCAATAATTTTATGAAAGCTTATTAAAAAGAATCATTTCTCATGTACCCGCCACGTCAAGTGGCATACAAAAAACTTAATAATAGGAATTTTTTTCAATTTATGTCAAATGGTACCATTGAAATTCATTTTTCTAAACAGAATTTAATTTTTTTCAAATTTCATCGAATTTTTTAAAAAGGGTTCAGGACTAACCCGAAATAAAATGAAAATCTGTATTTCCTCACTTGTTTCTGATATTGAATAACTAAGTACCACATTGATTAGTTAGTACCTTGTAGCAAGAAGCTCAGTAGGAACTCTTTGATTCAGTACACGAAAATGTAGAATTTTAGTCTCTTGTACCTTGTCTCATGAACACCTTGACCTATTTCGTGATGTCTCTCAATGAGGGAAATTTTATCTATGATTCAATGAGACTAGGTTTCACCGATGAAATAAATAAGTTGTAGAAGAGGACAGGTAGGTCTATTACTCGTTTAGGTAAACCAGAAGGACACTAAACACTTTAGATCAGGAGTTCTCACCTTTTTTTTCACTCGGCACCCCTAAAGAAATTACATTTGAAAGTCGCACCCCTTAAATTAAAATGCCAACATACAGCTCACATCCTATTATTTAACTTTTCTTTTCTCGCACCCCCTGGAATATCGTCTCGCACTCCCAGGGGTGCGAGCGCCCCAGGTTGGGAACCCCTATTCTACATCATGAGTTACGAGAGCAACCGCGGAAACGTAGTGAACGTGTTAGAAGAGTTCAAGTAGCTTGACTGGAGCTCAGTTTTCAGCAGCGTTATTTGGTGTACTGAACCTCAGCTACCTCAGGTCATAAGGAACGTAGTGCAAGTGTGCAACTTTTTCCCTCATTCCTATCCTTCGAGTGCAGGCGCAATCGAAAACTTCACATCCCCACATCAGTTGTGTGACTCTTACATCTGTTGCTCGTCTGGTGGTATCAGCAAAGAGAGAAATTTGAAGATTCGTTAGCACTTTGACTTCTGCAGGTAAAACTCGAGTTTGATATTCAACTGAAATTATAAGTCAACTGTACCAAATAATGCTGAAAATAGAAAACATTAACTGGATCATGTCTTCATTTAGTTTTCATTGAGTAATTATGAAAATTTAGTTTTTACTACTAGTCGATCACCAGCATGAAAACTCCCTCCGTATGCCACCGGTGGCTTACGTCTTAGTTGAAGTTGAAGAATATGAGCTAATCATGTTACTTTTAATTCAATGTTGAAATGCTTATTTGTGTTAGGCGCTTCTGAAAAATACAAGGTCGTAAAAATTTCTTAGCGGTAAATCAGCCCAATTCTTGGAGAACAGTTTTGTGACGTTCACTTCACCGCAATATGTGTAGCTGTAAGTGCCGTCCACCTTTTGGGTTTTATTTTCCGTAATTTATATTGTTGGGTTTGCCTTCAGTTGGCGCTCTGCGTCTGGCTGAGTTCATTCTGGTGGCGAACGGTGTAGAGACGGGTTCAATATTCTTCATGTAATGTATAGTTTTCCTGTTTTGTTGATTGGGATCTTGTTTTTGCCATACACGTCGTATTTGTATTTGTTTTACCTTTTATATTTGACATCTGTTTATTTTTCGTTTCAGCTCTTTATATGATAATTGTTGAATGTTTGGTAGTAATCGATTTTCGAAATTTTGTTGCTTGAATCACGGTAATAACATCGAAATAAACTACTTTTTATCTATACACTTTTTGCGGCAAATGAGTATTTAACGAGTTATAGCGGTAGGTTTAGTTTAGTCTTTGATGACGAGCGCGTCGGAAGCGAGAGTCCATTGTAGTGTTGCCATACGACGCGCTCGATGAATTTCTTTCTGCTTCAAACACTAGAGTTGCGGTAAGTCATTTACCGCTATAACTCGTAAAAACTCATTTTCCTCTGAAAGTGCATATAAGAAAACTTGTTTATTTCGATCTAATAAACAATTTTAAGGCACCAAAAACTGGAAAACCTATTACTACCAAACCTTCAACATTTACCCTTAATATTATATACACTATTCGAAACCATATATTAAATAAAATAATCAACGGAGACGTGTATCGAATAAATTCCAAATAATATTTCTATTCATTATTATTAAGGCAGTTACAGAAGCAGTATCAAAACTATTTGGTAAATCTGAAGGATATGTCAGTTATCGATTTTGTAAATTTCGATGCCTAAGCATAGTTAATTAGATCGAAATAAACAAGTTTTCTTCTATGCACTTTCCGTCTCAAATGAGTATTTTATTAGTTATAGCGGTAAATGACTTACCGCAACTCCAGTGTTTGAAGCGGCAGGTAATTCAAGGAGCACGTCGGACAGCAACACTGCAATGCGTACTCGCTTCCAGCGCGATCGTCATCAAAGACTAAAACAAACCTACCGCTATACCTCGTTAAATACTCATTTGACAAAAAAGTGTATAAAAGAAAAGTTGTTTATTTCGATGTTATTACCATGATCCAAGCAACAAAAATTCGAACATCGACGAGTAGCTGTTTATTTGAGCGCATTCGTCATCAACAACGAAACTAAACTTACCGCTATAAATCGTAAAATACTCATTTGAGGCGGAAAGTACATAGAAGAAAACTTGTTTATTTTGAAGCAATTCATTAGGTTCAGGCACCAAAAAGTGGAAAATCAATTACTGACATATCCTTCAGATTTACCAACTATTTGAATAAATAGAAACAATTTATTTACTCTCAATGTAGAAACGCTCAGTTCATTTTTAAAATTTTCTATGGCCGATTATCGTCTAAATAATTATTTCAGGTCCCCAACAAGCTCACTAGCTGTCCCACTACTTGCAGCGGGTGCTAGTTAAAGTCAGTTCCTTGCGTTGTTCCAAGACGTACTGTGATTAACCAAAACATAAACTTCATCGGATACTAGCAACACTTTATTGCCCTTCAAGTCCATCAAAATGAATAGATATTTTACGCAATAACAGAATATGGCAGGATGAGTTGCGAAAAATAGAGTAACTGAAGGAAATTGTGTTGTGATAGGACATAGTGTGGCAATAGCAATTTTGCAATAATGAAAATTCTGCCGTAATGGTGAATTGCGTTGCAATAAAAATTGAGCGGTTATAGGGACTTACGGAGGTCAGGGCAACTGTCTTGATTGAGGTGGAAATGATCTATCTAATTTTATGAAAGTTGAAATTGATTATGAAAAATTAAGTTGAAAAACATGCAATTATATTATAAAGTTAAAAGCTTTAGGCGTCATCTAATCAGTGACAGTTACATGCTATGAAAGTGACATGATATCTAATTGAGGTGAGTGTGATATATCCAATCTTATAAAGGTTGAAATGGATTTTTGAAACATGAAATTATAGAACAAGAAATTATAATATAAAGTTAAAAAATTTAGGCGTCAGTGACATATCTAATCAGTGACAGTTACATGTTTTGAAATTAACATGATATCTAATTGAGGTGAAAGTAATGTTCTCAGTTGGGTTAAAATCGGGAGAGCAAAGTGGCCGTACCATCAAACACATGTAATTTATGTCACAGATATGAAAACACCACTTAACTTCTGTTCCTGTGGTTGCTTCCCTGCTGAATTAGCTTCCACTGTTTTTCTGATGTAATGGAGATTAAGAGTGGGCACCTAACATGCGTGAAACATCTAAATATACATTTAACATTCTTTTACTTCTCCAATATTAAAATTATTTTGAAGGGTGAAAAATTATTGGGTCATCGGGAACAATTATACAAGTAAAAATCACCTCGAACGTTATTCTTTCACGGCTAAATACAATATTACTGTTTACTGTAGTAGTGTGCGTGCTAGCCTGGACAAGGCAAGTTCACTAATGAACGGAAGGACACTTAAAGGCTTCATGTACTTCAACTTTAAAAATGAATTATTTTTTGTCTTTTCTTGCATGAAATGAATTAGTTCCTCCATATTTCTTACATTCAAGAATGTAACTTAAATGCTTTAAAGCATTGTATTTTATATTAAATTTCAGATTATATTTACTTGTGTAGCGAGGGCCAGTCAGGTAGTGAATCAATAGAATAATCTCAAAACAAAAATGAAAAACTGATAGAATGAGTCGCATGATTTTTTTGAAATTCCTTTATTTTCTTAAGCCATGCAATAATTTCACATGATCCTGCTTCATTAAAATGTCCTTCTGAACCCACTCCACTAAGATATCTCTGAGCCTACTCAACCAAGGAAGACCCCTATACCCGCTGCAGCAAAAAACTACCTTAATCCACTCCACCATGAAGATCACCTACACCTACTCCAACAAACGACCTTAACTACTTCACCAAGAAGATTACAAAATCCTATTTGTACAATGCACATTCCTCCGAACTGAGGGTCTGATTGGAGGCTTAACAAATCCTTTAGCAAAACAAGAAACAAACAAAACAACAAACAAACATCGGCATCTTTGGGATGCTTTATTTCCAATCAAGCCTGATACATATGATCTTGAGCATTGGTTTTTCAAGTGTCTTATAACTCACACTATATATAGGACACCATGACGGTTCCCCCGTAAAGCCGGTACCCATTTCCGACACCTGGGTTGAGTGGGGTATTGTGCTTGAGCTTTCCCTTATACCCAACGGGGAAAATCTCCGTGCCAGCGCCGGGATACGAACCCTCGTCTCCAACATACAAGGCTGATCCCTTAACCACTGTGCCACGGAGCGCAGAGGTTAAATTGCTTGGTGTTCGTTGGAATAGAGTACGCGATGAAATATTCTGCTCATCTCCCAAGCTTGATTGTGCCGCCAATACTAAGAGCAGAGTGATCGAATTGCAAATTTATTGCAAAATCTATGGCAAATTGCAAATCTATTGCAAATAACTTTGAAATTTTTTCAATTCAACGCGCCTGTGCTGCATAGAACGAGAATTTTTGCTCACGAGCTTCAGGGTGAATTGATAGATAATTATCAATTAATAGAATTGATAGATAATTATCTATCAATTAATAGAGAGAGTGGCTGAACATTACCAAACATGTGAATAAAACCCCGGAAATTTCCCTCAAAAGATTTTTTGGTAGGAGGAATTCAAAATTTGAATTAGTAGCTTTTAATGATGATAAAACTAAAATCTATGGAATAGTCTGCTGTATAAAAGTGTTAAGTTCCGAAGTTTCTGTTTTACTTCTGAAAAATAAAAAAATTAAAAAAAGATGATCAATAAATAGGCCTTTAGAATTACGGTCTTACGAGCCTACTTTACTTCTTTCAGGTTCCATGCCTTCCTCTCTATCCCTCCATCTTTCTTTCCTATTGGAAAGAAACTGTTTTTCTTTCCTTTTTTCTTTCTTTCCTCTTCCTCCCTAACTTGCGTTTTATGTACATGGTTTTTTTTATGTGGGAACATACCTTGTGCATATCCTCCCCGTGTTCAACAGTCCATTCTAAATGTTCCCTTCGCTTGAGGTCTTTACCGGAACTAACCACGTGACCGAACTACTAGGCGGAGGTACGCGACATGTTCGCCATGGCTACATAACCACGCGCCTGAATACGCCAGGTACGCGACATGTTCGCCATGGCTACATAACCACGCGCCTGAACACGCCAGGAACGTGACATGTTCGCCATGGCTACATAACCACACGCCTGAACACGCCAGGTACGTGACATGTTCGCCATGGCTACACAACCACGCACCTGAACACGCCAGGTACGCGACATGTTCGCCATGGTTACTTAACCACGCGCCTGAAAACGCCAGGTACATGACATGTTCGCCATGGTTACATAACCACGCGCCTGAACACGCCAGGTATGTGACATGTTCGCCATGGTTACATAACCACGCACCTGAACACGCCAGGTACGCGACATGTTCGCCATGGCTACATAACCACGCGCCTGAACACGCCAGGTATACGCGACATGTTCGCATGGTTACATAACCACGCGCCTGAATACGCCAGGTACGCGACATGTTCGCCATGGCTACATAACCACGCGCCTGAACACGCCAGGTACGTGAAATGTTCGCCATGGTTACGTAACCACACGCCTGAACACGTCAGGAACGCGACATGTTCGCCATGGCCCGCAAGAGCACTCCGTGCATCCTCTCCCAGGACGAGATAGACGCTGCGGGGGGCAAGAACTTCGGAGGGCACAACGAGCAAGAAAACACCCTCAACCAGCTCTTGGGGGGGGGGACTGGGTCCTGCGGTGGTGGAGACGGTGGGTCCTGCGGTGGTGGGCCTCCTGGTGGGGGGGACGGGGGTCCTGCGTTGGGGGCCTCTTGGTGGGGGAGGGACGGTGGGTCCTGCGTTGTTGGGCCTCTTGGTGGCGGTGGGTCGTGCCCTGGGGGGCCCACCACCATAGGACCCACCTAAGGTGGTCTTCCAACAGTGCCGTTCTCGTATGATGACTGATCATTAGTATCAGAGTCAATTTCTAAGAACATGAATGTTGTAAGTAAAAACAGCTACTCTCAGTTATAGTGTAGTTAGCGTTCATGCGTTCTGTTCCGAGTGTCAATGAGCGCAATAATCAGGGAACAAACTGTATTCTAATGCCCTCTATGTATGGATTCCGTGTTTGCACTTTTAAGCATTAAATGCAGGGAAAATTGGGGAGGTGGTAAAGCCTGTATCCCAGATACGCTCATCACACACTTCCTGCAGCAATAAAAAAATGATGAACATTTTATTTCCAATAAAGTACAAACATAAAATGTCGATACCTCTTCACAGGTTTCATAGGTTTTTAAAATACCTTCACATTAACATCCTTGACTGCTAATAACACATTGGTATCGTAATAAATAATAGAGAGAATGGTTTGGTGTGTAGACTATTGTGATGAAACCTTGCCTATTGGTTTTCGTACGACGGTAGCTTGAAATTGAAGAGATACAAAACCCTGTTGCTGAGTAATAAAATGTGTATCTTGTTTATTTGTCTGTTTGCTCGGCAAAGCCCCAAAGCAAACCTCAAACACGCCCTCACACCTTGAAAACTGAACCCCTTAGCACCCGATGAATGTAGGTTTCTTTTTATTTCACATTTTGTTAAAATTTAAAGCGATACTATTTTAAAAAAGGAAAAAAAGACAGGTACGCATTTAAGCATTTCATAGCTGATAGCTTCGTTCTAAAGAAAAACCCCATCAATTTATGGCAGCTTGGGTACATTACATAATTAATATTTATAGTATGAACTAGTGCAAGAGCCTCTTCAAAAATGATGGCATTCGATAATGTTCAATGGAGCTGACAAATCATTGTTTAATTTAAAAAAGTCGAAACCCACTGGGTTTAACTGTACATGAATTAAAATTCCCTCAGACATCTGCAGTCGGTTCGTAGAGTTTAAGGGGGTCATCCGAGCGATTTTTAAAATTTAAACCGATTGGTCTAAAATTTGGCCAGTATAAGTATTTGTAGAAAATAAACATATTTTACTCATGAAAATTTTTCGATTTAGGCCTTGTTTTTTTGAAAAATACGAAATATTAGTTTTTTGGTACATTTTTATGGATATTGAAAAAAATAGAAGTCATTGAGTTTTTATGCTAGAACAAAACCAAGACAGTTTTAGAATACTTGAAGCATTTTAAACTAAGTTACGGTCTCAAATTTTCCATTTGAAACTTTCCGTTGTTTTATATGCGATGTTTGATCACTAACTAAATGTACACAAATTTTGGGTTTGAGCTTTGCTGAAAAAAATTATGTGTACAACTGGGAAACAAGGGACCTTAACTTTGTTAGGAATGTTCCAAGAATTCTAAAACTGTCTTTGTTTTTTCCTAGCATAAAAACTCACTGACTTCTATTCTTCTGAATGTTAAAAATAAGGATTGTTAGTATAAGGCATAAATAATTTTTTATCTGAAGTGTAATATAATGGACAATTTATGCAATTGAATGCTGTTTCCATATTTATTGCGATAATCTCCACGCATAACTTCATATTCACACCGTGAATTGTAGTTTACAAGAATTTTTTTCTTTATTTATAAAAACTATGAACTTTTATATATGTAGTCTGATTCTAATGAAATTTGACTATAATATGTAATTTAAAAAAACACAATTTCTTCAATTCATTTTTTAGATTCAGGCCTTATTTTTGGAAAAAATTGGACATATTAGTTCTCTAGTTCATTATTATTGATATTTCAGAAGGATAGAACTCATTGAGTTTTTATGCTAAAACAAAATCAAAAACAGCTTTAGAATCCTTGAAACATCGTAAAGAAAATTACGCTTTCAAATTTTCCGTTTCCCGTTTTCTTTTCTTTTCATATGGGGTCGAATACTTAGGATTTTTGGTCCCCTTACACACCTCTGGATGGGGGGAGGGGGATCGAGTGCCCGTAGCGCCATAAAATTTTAGGACTGAATAGTCCACCGCGTGACGGTCCTTTTTCAACAACAATAAAAGAATGCTCATCGGACCGACAGGGGCCTAACAGGGACCTGGATGACCCCCTTAACTCCTAATTTTGAGCATCATGTTATTAAAATTATTTCACACATTCGCTTTGTAAATTTATATTATGATGGGGAGAGCTATAAACGGACCAATAAATGCATTGATATTAAAATTAATAAATAGACGAATAAAAAAATCTCATACAGGAGCAAATACACGAAGAAGTTTATGAGCAAGGTGCTCACGGGAAGCGCACCCACCGAATTTAAAATAGTAATAATACTTTTTACGATACCGTTCAGTTACCGAATATCGGTAAATTTTTTTGACTTTTCCCCCTTCAGAATGCCTTTTAATAAACATGTTACAATGATACTGTACCATACATGTTTAAAATCACTGGTTAAATAACCCTTAAATTACACTTTGTAACCAACCTATTTTCGGGTAGATTTCCGATCTGTCACTTTTAGCTCCCGCCGAGTATTTTGGATACGGGCTACTACTGGGTGAAAAAAATAACTGGTCTCTACTGTAGTTTATGTATCTACCTTTATTCTACGTAATTCTCGGAATCTACAAAACCGAAAGATTTTTAAATTTCTACGTTCAACTAGATTTTATGGGGAACTCCGTTTACGAGACCTCACGGGTACTCTTGCTTAAGAAATCTTGTGGAAGCATTTACGGTCTACAATATATTTGACACATTAACCGCGATGGGTTACACTAAAGTTCAATATTCTATTCAACTTTAAAGTCATTGGTAGTACGCAATTTTGAAAACAACAAATATTAACTATATCGAGCCTTCTCTGTTCTTTGATTTAAGTATTGATGGAAATTGAGTTCATGACTACTGGTTGGTCAGCAGCATTATGAAAATTACCCACGTGTGCACCGACGTTTCACATCGCGACCGAAGCGTTAAAATGACGAATATATGACGGCTAGCGTCAATAATGATGATATGATTTTAAAATTCTACTAGAAAACAATATAGTAATAAAAAAGTAATTGATCAACCAAGTCCAATACAACTAAATGATCGCAAACTTCATTCATATAAAATAATGTTCTACGAACTATAGGTTTTTCTCTCGATATTATGTGATTCTTGCACAGGAAACCAAGGAAAAGGGTTGAAATCTTGACAAACAAAAATCCATTGCCAAGTTAAATTTTAAAATTCTATCTGCTATGCGTATTGCTTATATTTTCACTTCCGACTCACCATTCATCCTTCTATTGAGAACACTCACTGCGCTTCTTCATCAGGGCAACCAGATTAGATTTTCCTTGAACAAATTCTAAAATTTAGAATTCTTCGCTAAAATTTTTCAAAAAAAATTATCGTCTAGTAACTTCGCAATGCGGCCAGATTTAGATTAATTCAATCAAAAATTTTATTCGTGAAATGGCTAAAAGTTTTCAAATTGGCTAGTTCGTTAGGCACTCCTGAGCTGCGTTTTGAGTCTTCCCTCAAAAGACTTGAAGCGTTCCCCCCGTGAGAGGCTTTCTCTCAGAACACCTGGTGGGGAGGTATCGTCCACTCGAGGCTCACGCCCCTGCGAAGGGCGATGTCTGCCAGCTTGGACTGCGCCTTGTTGGAGAGAGCAAAAGGCTCGCAGTACACGATAGAGCCTGTACACCGCTTGAGCAGGCGGCGGAAGTCATCCTCGAGCAGCTGGCAGCGAGGCAGGTATAGGTACAACTGCCTGCTCGAAAACAATCATGAAAAATTTTCAAAGGAAATCCAAATATTAATCATCTATATATCTATATACTTAATTCAGTAACTCAAAATTTGTCCGAGTCCGTTTAGAAAATTGGCTGAGTCTATATGGTCAAGTGAGGTATTAAATTGAAGCCACTGGTGTCTATATTTGCAGAAAACTATTTATTTATTTATTTTTTTTCTTCTTTTTTGTTTTTTTTTTTATTTTTTTATTATTTTTTTTTATTTTTATTTTCATTTTTTTTTGTTATTTTTAGGCAAGTCGGACTACCCGATACTCGGGTTGAACCGGTAATACTAGTTATTGTATTATAAAACGCCAGGTGCCTCCTTGAATTTATAAATAATTAAATGAATTTTTATATGTTTTGCTCTTAATTCCTCCGATGTTATTGCAATGGGAATTTCATTGAACAAATTGAATTAAATGGTCCGTCTTGGTTGGTTGGTCCGTCTCTCTTCCTCGCTACTTCACCTCGTATTATAACAGTTATTATGATACGGCTGCTCACCAGTGCACAAGTACAAGAATATTTCAATCGCGGGTACTATTAAGATGGATATATTTGTTTGTCATCCACATCTGCAAGATTTGTATAAAGAAAGCATCGAATCCTATCATTTTTGACGGGTTGCGTACACTAGTTACCGTATATAGTAGCACGCACTTTGATAGTCGCTCACCTGGGCTCTCCATCTCTCTTTATATTCTGTAAACTGAGTTCCTGAAGAACTGAGTGCAATTTTTTTAATAAACGTAATTTCTATACATTATTTAATGTTCATTCAAAAGCCATCTTGCCCAAAAATGGAAGACTCTAGGAACAAACACAAGCACTCAAACAACTCCATTCAAAGTTATTTCACAAATAAATCATATTCATGCACGATTAGGAAAGATGATCATACTAAAACAATAACACCGTAATTTTTGACGGCGTGAGTACGCCAGTGTACTAGCATCTATAGATTTAATTCGTTAGAGAAATTATAGACGCAATAGCAAAGTACCTTAAAGGTCCACAGAAAACCTGCACGGTAAATGGAAAAGGTGTGAGAAACTGTATAGTGTTGGTGAGAGATGTGATAGTGGAATGACTGCAACCACCTTAGCTTCTACTCTAAATGATTTGAAATTGTGCTACAGGTGTGGCTGGAGACCTGTTGGCAGTTTACTAGCGAAAACTTAAATGTTAGTGTAGTAGAAACTGTTAACTCACCAGATCAACTCGTATGTTTAGTGGAGTAGCCTTTTTAGACGAAAAATTGTGTGCTGTCTCAAATTTGCTAGAAAGTAAGTCATTACTGTCTGGCAGTGGTAATTTTTGCAGCAAAAATAAGTTTAAAACGAATTAGGGGCAATACTGTCTACGATGAACATTAATTCTAACTTTTCCAAATCGTGTAATACATCTACTCATCGTAATTTAAAAATAAAAAGAGCGACTGAATATAAATGTAAATAAATTGCGTTTCAAAATAAAAAAATTGCAGTCATTATATAGTGGGTACACCACTAATTCTAGCCTGATGATTAAAATTTGATCAAAACTAAGCATTCATAAACAGTGCTGGAGCACCCTGAGAAATAGATGTACACCTTTAGATTGTTCTAAAGGTGTATTGATCGTTCATGCTCAGTTTCTGTCAACTGCAAAGTGCAGTATGAAATTGTTTCGGCTACAATCGAAGTTGTTTTATAGAGCAAATGAGGACAAAATACTTTTTGAAATCTATTCAAGTAAACTCAACACATAGAACTTCGGTGTACAAAACAGTTCGTCCAAAATAAATATGAATTCATCCATTCGTATTTATGCGTGTGTACTCACATGTGACTTCGCTGTAACGGCATTGGCAGAGCAGCTATAGCGCTCAGCCAATCAACGTCACCGTCTTGGAGGTCCGGGAAGTGCCACCCCCACGGTTGCCCTCCAAATTGCCTGATTCTGCCGCCTGCCCTCACATCTAACCCTCGGATGCAGCTCACACCTGCTCAATCGACAGAGCGTCTTACGAGGATGTATTGCGCTGGACAGTAGGTTTTATAAAATGTGTAAAGTACATAACTTCAACACTTTTTTCGTAATTTTTACGAACTATATTTCAAAAGTTTTCGCCCTATAAACTCCCAATAACTCATTCAAACTTTTCAATTAGATCCCAATTCAGGTAACCTCCTTGCATGGATGTAGATGAAAATTTACTTTTCATCGAAAGAAGTAAAAATCTATACTAAAGTGTTTTTCTTCCCTTTATTTTAGAACCGATGAAACGTACTTCGAGGACTGGTGCTCAGATTGGCACAGTGTCGTACGTCCGCCATGCTCTGCAGGCGCACGCCCAGAGCAAGGTTCGAACTCCCGCGGGCGCAAGCAACTGCCACCGCGTCGGCTGCGGAACCGTAGAAAACGGAGACCTTGCGTCTGCAACAGGAGGGGATACATAACTATAGTCAACTCCTTGACTTGGTGACGTAGCATGAAGTCATGGTTCTCCCGTGTGTCATAGCCTGATGTTATGTACTCCATACGTGTACTGCAGTATGGTTTTGTAGTACTACTGTGTACGACAATAGCGTGGTAAATGGGAGTAAATAGAGCGCAGCGTTATTATAACGCTCTACGAGGAAATTTGTGAGGAGCTTAACATTTTCACTAGAAGGTATTTCTTCGAAAAATAATTATTTTTGGCCAGCGTTTCCAAATTGAATTACATGACATGCAAATTCTTCTTAGATGTTCTTTACTTTTGAAACACTAATTTTTCAATAATAAATTTTTTTAATAAGAAACATGTAGAAATTTATCTTGTATGAATGTGTGGGCATCGTTTCGTAATTAGGCACATGATTAAAAAAATTAAAATGTGTTAAGCTCACATATATTCACATCATATTTAAAGTGACCACTAAAAATTTTCATTGACTTTTATACTTAAAAAAATCGTGTAAATATAGATTTCGTTATCTGGCACAAGCGCGGATAGCTTCCATAGTTAAATTTTGGCATATATGCTTTAAGATGTCCGCAGCGCAGAGCCTCTACTCACAGTAAGAGTGCGGGCGGTAGCCCTTACGCTGGTAATTTTTGCATAGCAGTTGTAAGAATAATTTTAAATAGCAGTTGAGGTAAATTATTACAGTTATTTGCAAAAAGTATTGTTCTTAATGATATTAGAACTATGATAGCTACTGTGTTTCAAGTGTCACTATCCACACCAATCACAATCTCAGCAGAGCGAAGAGAAGGGGCAATTTAGTACCGACAGTTGAAATTGGGAATCTATGCACCAAGTGTTTAAAAAGGAAGGAAGGTGAAAAAGATAAAGAAGTGATACCATAGAAATGAAAACTGAAAATAGTAAAGCAGACAAAAGTTTCACAGGCCTGTCTAGAGCGGAGGTATATTCCTTGAAGTCGCCATCCGAGTATCATACGATAGAATATCATAACTAATCTAAACCTATTGCTCATCATAAACCTTTTGAGGTTATTTGGAATTTGAAAACACAGGTATTTGGATACTGACTTGGATTTTGAATACACAAGTATTTGGATTTTGACTTAAATTTTGAATACGCAAGAGAACACAACATTTTGAAGACGCAAGTTTGAGTTTGAAGGTCAAGAAATTTAAAAGGAGATTGCAAAACCCAAATTCATGATTCACTCAGTGAAGTGAACACTACTAAAAAATTTTCCTGACCCATGCTTATGGATGAAGTCCTTCAGGCGTTCCCCAGAGGTTGCTTTGGGGGCCCACATCTGGTCGAGAAGTTTGACCTCCAAGTCCCCGGAACAAGCATGCCCTAGCAAGTCCAAACAGGCTGGTAATTCAGTGATGGGGTCATTGGGAGGAGACACCACGGCCACTTTGTCAGGCCGAAGTCCGAGTTGCACTCGTTGGAGAGCATCTTCTACCTCTGAGCCACCAGCGATAGTCAAAACGTCTTCGGAAGGGCGGAAAGTACTAAGTGGAAAGCCCGCGTTGGACTGTGCTGCAGAGATGCAGACGAGTTCTTGCGGAGCGCGACATGACTCGCTCGACGGTGCCGCGGACTCGTGAACTAGTTCCTGTAGAGAAGTAGGTAAGGGTTCAGTGGACCAAATTTAGATTTTCCAGCCAGCCAACATCAAGTCACTCTATTTCATGAACTCACCTCTATAAGGTTGGCGCTTTGATTGAGTTCTTCAACTTTGACTCTCAAGTTTGGCAGGAGAAGGTTGTCTGGCTTGAACGGTTCTGTTTCTTTCCAATGGCGGCACAACTTTTCGAAAATTTTCTGCTTCTCTCCTATGGCTTTTGAACTTGCAACTTTCCATGCATTGAGATCTCGAGTGGCCGACGTGATTCCAACAAGAAGCTTCTCTTCCCATTGCTGCACGTCCTCATCAAACTGAAGTAATTGTTTGATCAAGTTTCGTACCTTGCTGGAAACGGACAAAGAGTTGGTGAGGTGCTCCACACTCGTTTCGATTTTGCCTTGCAATTCACGTGAGAAATCTTCCACGAGTTCAGTCTTGTTTATGACATCATTCATGGCAACCACCCAGTGCCGAGTGTGTTTCTGCAAAGCGCAAGTTCTGCATATGATGTCTCCGCACATAGCGCAGAAATGATCTAAGATAGCTTCGTGCACGCTACAGCGAGCACCGAGGGATAAATGCTGTATGTCCAGAAGAGGTATATCCTCAAAAGGCATTAGGGAATAGTTTACAGGTAATTGGGTTACGGGCTGTTGAAGAAGTTGTCGGCATCTTGGACATTTTTGGCCGCCATCGTCTGCAGGAAGACGCGTGACGCAGAATCTGCAATAAGTGTGTCCACACAGAAGGAAGAGAGGTTTGTGGTCTGCGGAGTCGAAATCTTCG
Source organism: Morinoia aosen (assembly GCA_030386875.1). Classification (NCBI taxonomy): domain Eukaryota; kingdom Metazoa; phylum Arthropoda; class Malacostraca; order Amphipoda; family Talitridae; genus Morinoia; species Morinoia aosen. Next base: position 42,863,449 of record CM059574.1, read on the forward strand.
TTGCAAATTTCGCACTCAAACACACTTAATGCCATACTGGGTAGACTTTATCTTAAGCTGAAGAGAAAATTTAGTGAATTTATCCTTTTGAACTGTAAATGGACGTTAGATTATCAAAACATTAACAGACATTCATAAAATCAAAAAGCAGAGGAAAGAAAAATATTCATTTGAGGCAGTAAATGTACCAAAGCAAATTATGGTATCTTAAGCAGAAAATGCCTCAGAAAACTTAATTAAATTGAAGAAAGATTCATTCGCTATTGTTGGTTAAAATGAAATTAACAAGTGTGATTGGAGGTTAGCAATGACTTCGTAGTCGACCCTAGTTACACCACGATTGAAATTCCAGTGAAAATGTAGATACATGTAAAGAATTGGATTTCATTAGTTATATATTAGTTCACCAATACTGTGGAAAATGATGACGTGTTCTATTTAGAGCCAGAAATTTATAACTTAAAAACCTAAGCGCAAAAAAATTTGTTTAAATGCATACACCTTTTCAACCAATTTACCTGCTCAATGAGATGAAATAACTCTAGGATAAATTTCGATTTACAAATCAGACAATTGTAATTGAAATTGGATGCTACTTTAGAGCGATAGCCAATCCAGTTCACTGAGTAGGAGTGAAAACGGACATATACATATGCAAACCAGCAACGAACTCTGTAAAACTATAAAACTAGCGTACACGGTCCGTGAAAAATGACGGGATTCAATATTTTATTGAAAAAATTTTCCTGGTGTGGATGACAAACAAATATATTAATCTCAATAGTACCTGCGTTAAAAAATATTCAAGCACTTGTGTACCGGTGAAAGTATCACTGAGTAGTTCATTAAGCATCTTTATGAGCGTGACATGAGAGACGGAAGAAGCGGACTCCGAAAAGGTATATAAATAAACACATCAAGGATTACGGACTAGTCAGATTAGGTGATATAATAAGATTTTTTGACTCCCTTCTGTGAAATAAAAACGCTAAAAAAATGATTTTAAAATAAAACCCTTTCGAGAAGAGTCTCACGTTATGACTTACACGTTTAAAAATACAAGATTCAGCTCCAACACCCGCTCGGAAACCGATTTTGAATGAACAACAATTTTTTTATAATACATTCTGAAAAATTTTGGCATTGCGACTGATGTCCCAGAAGACATATTGTCTATGTGTAAAGGCATAAACATAGCCTAATAGACGATAACAAACATCACAAACATTAGGGTTCTAACAATTTTTAAAGTACATTCCCTATGATGTAAGAACTAAAACAACAATTTCAACCGGTAAAACTAACATTCATACTATAATCTTTCATATATCAAAAAAATGAATTGTGAAGAAACAGAATTATCCTTTCTACATAAATATGCATCCAAGAATGATAAATGGCAAAACAATCCTCATAATAAAGTGGTTAGCGATGAGTGCACATAGTTTGAGCGTTTTCTACAACTTACATCAGCACACCTTGCGCATCTCTGTCGAATTTTCACGTGTAGAGTTGAAGAAATTCACATAAACATTCATTTTAAAATTTTAAACTAGACTTAGAATTTTTACGAGCCACACGTATTAAAATCACTGCACACATATAAAGTAAAACCATCTCTGAATGACATGCAGAGTTCTTATCCTTTAAGAATCACAGGTACATTGTATCTTACAATATTCGTGCGTATCTACTAAGTGCAATCTATTCCATTTCACTATTATCTTCAATGATTTGGGTCGCAGGTACAACTTTTTTCTTGAAGGATTTCATTTTAGCTGGCAATCCGCTTATTTTAGAATATTTCTGACTTTTTTCCATTTTAACTGAGGTTATTTATTCTACAGTCTTATGTAGATCCTAACAGTGGGATTTATTTAGTGTTTTAGTCGTACGCATTATTCTGTTAAGATCCTATTTAAATACTCAGAGAAACTTTGTAAATTTATTACGATTTTATTCTATGTATTTTTTGCAAATTATGATTGATGATGAGCCTAGGCTTTAAGCGTTGTCTTAAAATTATTTATTGTTCCTCTTTGATATTATCTTAGCGTAAAAATGCGCTGCAGAAACGATATTTCTGGTTTTAAATATTTTTTAACGTTCGTGCTACGCATGAGTCACTATCTACCAGAATTCATTTATAAATTTTAGAATTCATGTAAACAATAAAGTGCTTACATCCATCACAATTTATCGTTATTGATTTTTGGGTAAATCACAGTTCTCTTCAAATCAGGAATGAGTAGTCGCTCTAGTGAATAATGTCATTCCTGAGTCACAAAAAGTGCAATGAACCTTGTCAAAGTTTCGTTTACTGTAAATTAAAATTGGATTTTATTCTTTGGTAGCTCTTCATTTCGAACTCGTAAAACCTTTGTAAATGTAAGAGTAGTTCCACTTTTGAAACTTAGGTTCAAAAGTTTCAGGCTCACTCACACTCGTTCTACTTTTCGCTTCGCACAGTCATATTTTCTTAGCTCGAGAGTACGACGCTTCGTAGCTACGATAACTCAAAGGCCAGAATGAGTGCTTCAAGAGTTGAAATTGCAGGAGTTACTTCACCATGTTGGCATTCTCGACCAATCAATTCCGCATGCGCAGTTTTGATAAAATGCCTGAAATGATGAATTCTCCTCGGGACACCTCTTGGTTGCTGCGAGACAACTTGGAGGTTGCGGTTACTGTAACGCTATGCGGAACTTGCACTTTAACGGTTGACCTAAGCATTTCTTACCCCTGAATTTTAATACAAAAAATTTCACTGACTTTCGTTAGTTCTATGAAGATTGTCGCACAGTTATTAGCACACAATTTTAACAGCTGCACCAGTCACTATAGCAGTAGAGAGGCGTTTTGTTAACTCTATACGAGCTAAATAATATTTGACTCACGCTCACCTTGACGACGCTCGTCCTTTCTAATCAGCTGCGACTCCTATCTTATCTCAATGTGCTTATTGCGTTGTTTTTTGTCAACTGTTGAATCGATCGTGAGCAAGGTCCTGTGCAAAACCTTAGTTTTCCATGAGCTGGTCCTTTTGTGATGGAAAAAAACTTCTTGAGTGTATTGCTGTTAAACTGACCAACCCAGCGTCTACAAAAGTCATATGCTTTTTCCGTTATTGACGCAATAAAAACAGAATAAATAGATCCGATGAAAGTTACAATTCAAGTTACTATTAATGAATTATTATTCTTAATAGCTGTGATTTATTAGATTAGATTAGTCGCTAGTTTTAGCCTACCTACCCAGCAACAAATGCGATCCAAAGAGAGGAAGGAGGAAGGCCCCATTTAGTATGGAATTAAGGGAACGCGGAATCTACGCAGAAAGGCATAGAAACAGTAAGTTGTGAAAGAAGATCATGAAACAAGAAAAAGCAGAAGAGGAAAGTAGTAGGTGCTGAAGAATAGGACAGCAGTGGAAAAAGGTGGTCCATAACATAACAAAAACATTTTATTTCAACAAAAAAGAAGGCCTACCTAACTCTCAGCTCGGGCCCTCACATTGTCCCCCTGGGAACGCTAATTCCCATAGATACAATAGTTTTATCCCCCTGAGGGGTGTGATTTATTATTATAAATAAGGGCGTTACATACATATTATTGCTCATAATGTAACAATGAGATAAAGCCTCACTCATTTTAGAGTGAAGAACTTCAGTAAAGATTACCTGAGGAATTACAAGTAAATTTCTAAACCTTGGGTATAATCTTGGGCACAATTTTTACGAGGTAATGAGCCCCCATAAAAGAATACGAGTAAATATATCGTGAGGAAATTTTTGAAGATATAAGTCGATTTATAAGAACTTACACTTTCAGGATAAAAATGAAAACTTACGTAGCTGAAAATATCATAACAAAAGTAAGTATTGCAGATTTAAAAAAATCGTTCTCAATACTCTGAAAAAAAATCTGGGTGTTAAATTTATAGACTAAATACCAAGGGTGAATAATCGAAAATATAACAATATGCATAAAATATCAAAACAAAAAAATTAAGTATTACAAATGATTGAGTTTCAATGTCGAGTTACAGTCCTTAATTGACGAACAGTTTCTTAAAATGTCAACAGACTCTAAAATGCTGCGATCTGAAGAATTAAAGGTGAATTTGAAGTATTAAAAATTGAGCTTTTAAAACATGGTTATTATCGAAGAAGCGCTGATCATCCTTTAATTCTTCGCGAGAAGCCTCAAACTACTCGTGAAGAATTAAAGGATGATTTCAAGGCATCTGGGATCGAAACCAGCAAACACACGATCAGCAGGGCACTATGCGGAGAAGGAGAAGGTCTTTGCTTCCGTACCCCAGGTAGGACACCTCTTCTCCAGGAACGTCCCGTCAAAACCAGGCTGAAGCATACCAACGACCATTTGAACAAGCATTACTGTTCGGGCAAATTTTCGAACAGCACGGTCGTTAATTTACCGTGGACGGCCAGTTCGAAGCTTGCTGAGAGTCGTATTCCGGCATTTCTACTGATGTAATTAGGGTTCCAACCGAGACTATAAGAACACACAATTGTGCACATATCTTCCGATGTCCCAAACCTTCATTATGGAGCTCCACAATACGTTCGCAAAATATTCGCTGATATCCTTATGCTTACCCATGCTTCCGACCCTTCAGAACAAGAGCTGCTGTGCCAATGACACGTTATTGGAGATGAATGCTGACGAAATTTCGGTTGCTAAATAGTAGAATGTATTGGAAAATGTTTGTTCCAAAGGTCCCAAGCTCTTGTTAACATGTTTCCTGTGATGGGTTAAGCTGAAGTTCAATAATCAATTCAAATTTATAGTAAATTTAGGGAACGGTTTTGAAAATACTAAACATAACTTGGCCTGCGTTTTATTTAGTATTTATAATTTAGTATTTATAAAATTGATTTAGTATTTATAAAAATTGAATTAGGGACTGGAGGTCGGTCAGCAGCATTATGAAAATCCCCTCAGTGACCACCGGTGGGTCTCATCGCAGGAAACATGTTAAAGTTAGTGCACAGACAGAGTGTGCTAACCAAAGAGACAAAGACTCTCAGTCAAAGAGACAAAGACTCTCAGTCAAAGAGACAAAGACTCAATAGAATGTGAAATTAATATTGCAAAGGAAAGGCAAAAATACTGCTTAATGACTTATCGCTCGAAAAGGCACTATTCTGCGGAACTATTTCAAGAAAAACTACCCAATAGGTCCACCGAATTCCTTAATATGATGCAATCTGACGATGTTGACATTCAAGTGTCCATCTTCAACGAGAACTTCACAGCAGCTCTCGACGAATGCGCGCCTTACGTCACCAAAAAAAAACAAGCCAAAACGCACTGTTTGGATCACTGACGAAGTTAAAGAGATGAGCAGAATCAAGAAAGCTAACTTGCGAGAGTACAAAAACAATAGGTAAAACAGTACCTTATACAAAAGATATAAAGAGCATGAAAAAATTCTTCGAAAGAAAATCACTGCAGCTAAACAAACTCACTTCCACCAGGAACTGCTAACGGCTAAAAATAATCCGAAACGAACTTGGGAAATCTTTAGTGAGGTAGCCCCATATAAAAATTTAGATCGTATAAGTAATTTTGAAAATCCCTTGGCAACAGCCACGGATTTCAATACATTTTTTCAAAAGTAGGGGCTCAAGTTTTCAGTGAGGTGTGTACCGGTCCAGGTGAAACGTCAATTGAAAATTCATGCCCCACTGCATCCTCGAGGGCTGATGTCAGGTGGAGACCACGTCCTGTCGATTTACCGGAGTTAAGAAATATCTTATACTCGCTAAAAAAACACAAAGGCAGTTGGACATGATGGTATCAGTCTTCAATATATCTATGACAGTTTCCCAGTCACAGCACCATGGATTCGTCTGATAATTAATACATCAATAGCAACCAACACGTTTCCAAACCAATGGAAACATTCCATTGTTAGACCGTTGCATAGAAATGGTGACCTAAATACAGCATCAAGCTACAGGCCCATCAGTTTTTTACCTGTAATGCAAAAATATTGGAGAAACTTGGGACAAATCAACTGCCATTTTACCTGGACGAGTCAAATCTACTCCACCGAAATCAATACGCCTATAGAAGAAACACTAGCACTCAAGATACTCTGCTCAATATCTCTGAAAAAAAAAAATACAGTGACATCGATCAGAAGAATGTGACACCCTTGCTGCTACTCGATCTCTCTAAAGCGTTCGATTGCGTCGAACATGATAGACTTCTACGTAAAATACTGAACTTGGGAATAGACATGCAATGGTTTGAAAGTTACTAGTCAAATCGATCTCATGCAGTCCGCATAGAAGACAAATTGTCCCCATACATTTAAAACAATTTTGGTGTTCTCCAAGGATTCATTCTTGGTCCGCTACTGTTTTCTATTTTCGTTAATGATTTCCCTGACATGCCTTCTAACACACGGATCTCAATGTATGCAGATGATGTTCAAATTGCAATAAGTTCTGTATCGGAAATACCACAGACGCAAATTAAAGCCGAAACTATACTGACTAGCCTGAAATCATGGTACGACCGAAATGGTCTCAAATTAAATGCTAATAAAACACTTTGCATTATTTTAGGATCCAATGATGCTATTAAAAAAATTTCAGATCTTACTCTCGCAGTTGGAAATGATAAAATCAGAAAAATTTAAAAATCTAGGTATCTGGTTCGATAGAAATATGTCCTTCAAATCTCACGTTGAGACTACTTGTAGCAAAATCTACGGAACTTTAATGTTTTTTCATCGTACAAAAGTATGCTAGATGAAAAATCCAGATCATTAGCCATTCAATCCCTTGTGTTATCGCGCATTGACTACTGCAGCCTAGTATGGGGAGACTTACCTCAATACCTTCAAAGTGATTTACAAAAATGCGAAAACTTAGCAGCCAAGGTGGTATCCAGCGGTTATTTCAAACGAAGCGATCACGTAACCCCTCTCCTCAATAAACTCGGCTGGATTCCTATTCAAGAAAGGCTCCTCATGCAGAGGGCCCAATACTTATTCTCCTCGTTGTATCTTTCTCAGAGTAATGCTGAGATAGTGCGTTTCCATCCACCCACTGTAACCAACCAAAAGCCGAACAGAAACAATAATGTCTTAGTCAACTATCGTTCATCTCACATAGGGCAGAAGGCTTTGTCAATATCAGGCGCCTTACAGTGGAACAAACTTCCCCTGAGTATTAAAATCCCTCAATGACCGAGAGAATTTAAAGCCAAAATAATTCGTCATCTTTCGTCTCAACGATAATTCTTAGTTACAGAACATACTGAACACGTATTGACGAATCTCATTTTGCCTGGTCTCTTCATTGCCTAATACTCTCCCTTGCTCATTCTCTTTATAATTCAAGACATCACACAACAGTCTCGAAGAACGCGTATGTACTATGATTGGATCGCCTATACGCTGGGATTTGCAAACATGCATGCAACTGGGTTAATAAACTATAAATACCAGACTTTTTTTCTCACTCTCAACTTCTAACACTACCCAACACATCATTTTATTTTATTATTGTAAGGCAATCCAAAGCTTAAATGCCTTGTACATGTAAAATAGGGTACGACGGTTTTTTCAACTGACTGTTTATCAATTGCAAACATTTTGCGCCATATTTCAAAGATAATGTGATTTTTTTCCTAATATGACACCCTTATAGAACATTCATGTTTCTATCTTCTTCACGTCCAAAAATGCTCTTGGTAGGCTAGTGTAGTGCAAATTATCATATCATTTCGTACGCTTTAGAGTATATTATAACAACCGCACCTAAGCCTCGCGTACCTTTGGAAATATTCTGCACTTGGGAACCGTTGTAGAACAATCGTTTTCATGTATCTGACTAAGGTAGACTGTTTTGTGCCAATGTTTTTAGACGGAAATTTTATAAGATTCATGCCATAATAAAAGATATTTGCTCCGATTCCCTCGATTGGAATGCTAGTTTATACTGATTAGTCTACGCTGATATTTGCGCACATGCTCACTTGTGTATATGTGTACTTGTGCACGCTATGCGTACGTAGATAGGTGAATGCGTCACAACGTAATACTTCATTTCACTTGATTATTGTACAGAATTTCTAAATTATATATATACAAATATATTTGTTGTGCCATCACCCACATATGATAAATAAGACGCTTAGCAACCAATTATCTTTTCGACACAATATTTAATAAAACATCGTTACAATATTTCATTAGAAACTGTAAGCAGCAACACATACTGAAAGAGTTGTCACGAATTTCCTTTGCTTATTAATCGATATTTCAGAACATCGCACAGCATTTTTATAGAGCGCTCACATATTGTGATTGCCTCAATGCATATAAATGTATTTGTGTATGTTTACGTGTTAGGTGTATGCATGTGCGTGGGTATGTATGTGCATGTATATGTGTATATATTTGCATGTATATATGCACATATGTGTGTACCAAACTGACAACTGGCATTTTAACTAGAGATAATTTTCTTTTTTCTGTTCACTCTCAACTTGTAACATTACCTAACTCGTCATCTCTTTATTATTGTGAAGTATTCGTAAAAAAACTATATATTAGTAGTGTGATCATCCATTTATATTTAAATAAAATGCTTATCAACTAATGACCGTTATGTTAAAATTGCCTGATTAGAAATACAAATCTTGTAATTTTCGCGGTCCTCATACTTATATATACGTATATTTATTTTTTTTCGTGCTTCCTTAAAATGACATTTTTGAACATCTTCCGAAACAAACAATTCAAATATTATTTCCTGGCGTCATGAATTGCGAAGTTTTATTTCATGTATACGTAAATTGTCAAAGGTGTTCTCAACCCACAATGAAAATGCATCATCCATGAAATTGTGTGGTCTCTTATAATTATCATTATGTGTATCGTCAAATGTAGATTAAGCTAGATTAGGATTACATAGCCCTCAATCAATTCTTTTCGACTAGTGACACGAATATTAAAATACTCATGTGTGTGTATCACCTAAGTGTATTAACTTTAAGATATTTTAAAAACCAATGATGGTACTCCTTATCCATCTCTATTGAAAATAAAATGTTTTTTTCTTAACATAATTGCTCTATAATCTGTGGACATGAATGAATTGGCTTGTGCCTTTTCAGGCGACCATAATTATGATCAATATCGTTCAATATCTTGACGCTGCCACATGATCTATATTGTTCGCACTTGGGAAATTTCAGCGCTCCTTTAAGGAATTGCTGCCTTTCAGATTAAAACTTAGCTCAAATGTGATTGAATGCGCAACATCTGATAAATGTTTGGGCAGCATTTTGTCTAAGTCCCCTAAATAGTCGTTCAAATGATTAAATTATTGGATTTGAACCTTTTTATGAGAAAATAAATTTCTGCTCAACACTGCTACGTTGAGGTGAGAATTAGCACGTCTCGCTGTTAGCTTCTGTGTACGTCGGGTACAGATTTACGATATTTTTATTTTTATTTTGAGGGATTACTTTGATCATACTCGATTGAAACTTTATTTATGCAGTTGATTTACCTCTCATATTCTCGACATTGAAGGGCTGGTCTATGATTTTACCCGATCGAAAACCCAAGTTCTCATCATAACTCACCGCATCTTAAATGAACTTAAATCATTGAAACATCGCCACCATGATCCTATGCGGCGCGGCCCTGCCGCGACCTCCAGTTCCAGTTATTTCTGCTGCTGTACAAAATTTATCCTTTAAGCCAGTATTGAATATTACGTCCCCAAAATATTTAGACAAACGATTGTTTGTCACGTTTAGACAAACGTGACAAACGATTGCGGCGAACTATTCTTATTGGGTTTTATAGCCAACGTTTGCATCGAACAAGCTATGAATGTTAAATGTCGGACTAGGAGCATTCAGCGAAATATCGCAGTCCATATTAAATGAACATCGAGCGCCAACTGTATCTCTAACACCGCTAGCATATTTCAGTGCTTTTCTACTTTTCAAACTAGCCGTTCTTTTTAACAATAGTTTTCCTTATGTTTTCAAAAACGTCATTTGTCATGCATCGTGCAGCTTCTAACCTAATAATACCGGTTATGTGTTTATTTTATATATTATTGTGCACGGCCCATAAAAAATGACAAGATTCAATGCCTATCTTGAACAAATTTTACAGACGTGCATGATCTTCAGATAAATCTATCCCAACAGTACCCGTGATAAAAAATATTCTTGTACTTGTGCACTGGCGAAACTCGTTTCACAGATACGGTCATCATAACTTTCATTGTGAGCGTGACAAAGAAATGAAAGAAGCGGATTCCAGACAAAGAAACCACTGGTATTATTAGGTGGTAGCAGAACCCGTTGAATTCCACTGACAATGTCGTCGATTTGCTAGATGTACCCGTGAAAAAATTCTGTCAATATTACCTAACCTATGATATTTTAATCTAGCCTATCCTGATGAAGTGTCAAACATATTGGTATATGTTGAGGAGATGCTGCTAATCGATTTTCGAAATTTTGTTGCCTGTGTCATGGTAATTACATTGAAATGAACAACTTTTCTTCTATGCACTTTTTGGGGCAAATGAGTATTTACCGAGTTATAGACGTATGCTAATTTTCGTCTTTGATGGCTGGAATGCGCTCGATCATTCGAGCGCGTCGGAAGGGAGAGTCCATCGTAATCTTCCCTCAGAACAATGTTTCTTCCCTCTTCAAACACTAGCGTTGCGGTGAGTTATTTACCGCTATAACTCATTAAATACTCATTTGCCTCAAAAAGTGCATAGAGGAAAAGTAGTTTATTTCGATTTAATTCATATGATACAGGCAACAAAATTTCGAAAATCGATTTGAAGCATCTTCTTAACATTAACCGAGCAAATCAATTAGGATCCATCAGAGCAAATTAGGAACAAATTATCACAAGCCATTAGCTCTAATTCGGAACCAGTATTGCAAATTGAAAGCCAGTATTGCAATTTAGGAGTCAGCAGTTTAAATCAGACTCCAAAACAGTACTGAAAATTATAAGTCGAAATTGAACATAAGATAATTAGAAAAAACAAGTAAAACCATTTAAATTTTATACTCTGTCGGCATCACATTTGTAATTGGAAGCTTTTGAGAGTGAAAATATTTTGAAAGATTCTGTTATGGCATATAAAAATATGTTTCAGTGGAACATCACAAGAACAAAAACACGATTGCCTCAGGGTTCTTTTCTCTTTCCCTGTTATTCATTCGCAAAATTAAAGGTACGAACACAATTGCATTTTGCAGTGCTAAATTTCTTATATTTCTTTGCTCCATTCCGCATTCTTCAATCAACGAGAACATAACAATGAAAGATCCCGTTCATTTTGTACACCAATTCACAGAACATGTATCACGAGTTCAAGCCTGTCGTGACTCAATTGCTCGGAATTGCCCACCCAGTGTTGACCGAGTGCAACTTCCGGATTGGTTTGGGCCTGGGGCGCTCACGGAGAGAATGCCAGACGTACCGACGGCTGGTTGATAACTCGCTGACAAGACGCAATGGTGTTAGAAACACCCCACTCACCTCACACTCTGGTGGTCACTTCATTACTCTCTGTAAAAGTTGTCCGAGATGAATAGGATTTTGGATCACTGGCCGATGTGTTTCATCGAACAGAACTCAGAAGAAACTTTTGGAGAAATGCCGTTGCTTTCAAGTACGATAATACGACTGCTAAACTAGGAAATATTTTTAGGTTTTTTATCGTGCAGTGGTATTGTACCTTGTGGTACATTTAAAAAAATATCAGTAATTTTGTAAGTTTTTCCATGGACGAGTAAGTAACTATTATCTAAGCAGAAGAAATTAACGCACTGAAAGAGGAAAGCTTCCCTGACGTTTCGCTCCTAAGATTGGAACACCATTAAGCAAATTCAGTGAGCCAGCTTCAACCACTAACAACCTTGAAACTTTTGGAGAAACGTAGACTTGGGAGAGAAGCGTATTCTCGAACAGGCCTCTCACACACACAGTATGTCATCAGCGCACGCTTTCTCAAGTCACTGCTCTCATTTTAGAATTGAATGAGCTGAAAATTTTGAAATACAGATTGAAATTTTAATATGGTAAATTTTGGTTCGAGTAACACAACTCGTATAAGTGGTTTTATGTTTGGTCGGAGCGTGTTCAAGCAAAATTTGTGCTATAATTAAATTTTTAATGGCAGCTAAAGTGTAGGGCAAATAAGATGTTAATTAATTTTGCATCACGTTGACGGAAACTTTAGGATAGGTAAGATAAATTAATATAGTCGCATGAATAAATTTGCATGTTTTCAGGCTCTTGTATTGACTTTGAGAGGAGGAACTCTTCGCACAAATTGCACCTGCAGTGCACTCGCTCCTCGTTATTTTATCCATTTAATGAGAAGCTCAACTTAAACAGACAAAAAATTAGTCCCTGTAATTCATCAGACTCGTTGCTTAATTCAAGTGATGAATAACTGAAAGTAACTGCTAATTATTTGTGTCCTCAAAAGTTGGAGTTTGCATAGGAAGATGAGTAGCTCGCACATCGACTGCATATCTGAAAGAGAGTAACTCAGTTCCCTCGCTCACGGACCCTCAAGCCCGTGTAGGGTCAGCCCTAAGGGTTAGCGCTAGGGGTCAGCGCCAGGGGTCAGCGCTATGGGTCAGCGCTAAGGGTCAGCGTAGAAGACTCCACTAAAAGTGGGGACTTTATACCCACACAATCTGGTGTTGAAGGGTTGAGCGTTTGCTAATGTAAGTTCTGCCATGTTATTTGTAGCCTTCACTTAACCCATTTTCAAGTAAGAACAATATGATTCACGTGCGTAGGTGTTTTGGTCGTGTTCGTAGCTGAGTCTCCTGTTATAAAAGAATGAGAGCTAAGTCATTTGATAGAAGTGAACATAAAAGTATAGAGAGTAGGAGAATAATTGTTTCCTTCTCTTGCAATCCCATATTGGCACAAAGTTCGGTATTCAGGTTAGTACTGCATCTGGCAATGCTGTACAAACAAAAAAAATTCACATTTGTTTCAGAATTGTGTTAATCTCAGAACTCGTACGTGGAATTAGAAACAATATCATTGGGCGACGAAAACAAAAATGAAATCAGAAGAAGATAAGCACATTAGAATTTTGCCATCGCTCGTTAGCAACGCCAAGAAGGCAATGCAGATAGCGCTCGTTGTGTTCGTATTTGCCTGCACAAGCCCCGTGGCGATGTCCAACCGCATCATCGTCGCAAAGCCTGCGTTGGTGAAGCTAAACAGGAACGAATTCGACCAAGCAGTTGCAATCACGACGCATTCAGGGTTCACTAAGCTGAGATGCGCTGCTGCGGCATACATCAGTAACTCGACAACTCCTGTGTTCTGCATCACGGCTGACAATGATTGTCTCGTGACCAACGCATCGCGGCCGCCAGGGTACGACAACACAGGAAGCAACCCACCTCTCCACACATGCTACACTTTCGTGAAGCCGCTCATTGACAGAGGTAATATGAAGCCTAGAAATTTCCAATCACTGCTAAGAATAATGGTACATTTTACTTGTATTATCCCAACAATAATAATTTGCTTCATTTATATGTGTTAAAATTCCTTCTGTTTGCAACCTTATCAATAATTTCTAGCTATTTGAATGGAATTGCTCATAGATTTTTAGTCGTAGACGGTTTCAATCATACCTGACGGATCGCAAAGAATTTGTTGTAGTTGGTATTTCATCCTCTAAGTTTCTTATTTTCAGCGTTCTGCAAGGATATGTTTTAATCCACCATATTGTCATATGTACTGCATTATTCAAATTCATATATTTTGCTGATGAAAATACTCCTTCTGTCTGTGATCACTCTTAGTTAAAACTATGATACAATGCCGAACAAAACAAACCGATGGTTAAGGAAAACATCGATATGGACCTTGGCAAATAAACTGAAATTCCCTGTTGAAGCAACTAAATGCATTCTATTCTCCTTTCAGCAGAAAATTTTTCACTATTCATGCCCCTTTCACTCAGGAAAGTTATTTTCTAAAATTTGTACGACTTATGACTGATAAGAATTTGACTTTCAAAGAGCATATTTCCATTATTAGTACTGGACTATCGAAATAAATTGAAATTCTCATTTTAATAAAAAATATATTAATTAAAAGCATTCGCGAAATGCTGCATATATTATTAGTTCGTTCATTTCTATTATATAGAATTGAAGCGTGGAAAAGGACCGACAGAATTGAAACGAATTTACTTTTTACAAGATAACATAAATCCATTACAACTATGAAAAATTTGAAACAGTGTCCGCTACATATGAGGGCTTATCTCTCAATTTCAAATATCTTCAGACATTAATATTTTGCAAAATTAATTTCCCAAATTTGTTTATGATAGGCTACTACGAATGATAAGATGAGCCTGTAGACGATGTTAGTTACATCGAAACGTCGCTTATCATACACTGACAGATGTTGAATTTTGAAGATTTACAGTGTTTCAGTGAGAATCAAAAGCAACGTTACAATTTCTCAGAACTTCAACAATTTCGGTGAGTTGAAAAGTTGGAAAAGCGTGGGGTGACTTTTAATGTTTTCCCTGCGTTTTAATTCATCTAGTTTTTACCTAGTCTCCTCATGCTGTAATAATCCCATTTTATCTCGTTCATTTCGATTGAAAAGCTCGTGTTCATGTCCCACCTTCAGAAGCTGCCCTCGCCGCCTGTGGAGGCGTTGAAGAAGGCTGCTGCCCCTCGCCCTTCGAGCAGGTTGCCTCCATGGGCGGCTGTGTGTTCACCAGCGCGTGGTATTACCACATGCAGAGTTTCCACGTCGCCCGTCAGTTCTGCCAGAGCATGTGGAGTACTGCAGATCTCTACGTCAAGCCCGCTACGACCACCGCTACGACTGTGATGCAATACACCTATGCAAGGAGTAAGTTGCTACATATGACTGCCCTGATGTGTTCTAATAGTGAAGCTCTTGTGTTAATATAAGGCAATTATCAAATGATGCGGGACATCTAGAATTTTTTCCCAATTTACTATCTTTTCGCAGCATTGATTTCAGATCTTTCAGAAGGAGGAGTCGATGTTTTTATCTTTTATCTTCAGGTTCAGGAGCAAAGCTGTGAGTTATTTGGTTATGGCTGTCCCTTGTTCGGGCGCCAAATTGTTAAATATTTCGTATGGCTGTCCCTTCTTGGTTGCCAAATTGTTAAATAGTTAATAGCGGATCCTCTTGGGTGCCAGAGATAGGTTATTTAGGTGGGCGGGTCCTGTTCGGCCCGATTGCGAATTATTTAGGGTGGTCCTTCTTGGGAGCTAAATTTGTTAGATCGTTAGGGCGGCGAATCCTGTTCGCCCCGATTGCGATTTATTTAGGCTGGTCCTTCTTGGTAGCCAGTTGATAAAATGTTCAGGTGGGCGAGTCCTGTTTAGGCCCGATTGATAATTATTTAGGTTGGTCATTATTGGGAGCCACCTTTGATAATTGTCCCTATCTTAGGGATTCTGAGGGCCATAATTTCAGAGGCTTTTTATTCCGGAGGAATCTTCCTGATATTTTCAAGGATGATAGAAAAGTCAGGGTCTGCTGACTTAATTTTATTGAGTTGGGGCTTGCCCACAGTTTTTCAAGTTGCGAATATTTTTCCGTAATTCTTGAAGTTTTCGATCTGGTAGAGTTTTAAAGATGCTTCAAGCTGTTTTTCAAGCGTCGAAAATTTGAGCCGAAAACGAAATCCACCTATGAACTGAAAGCTTCGAAGTTTTCGAGCCGATATAAAAATCAAGCTGTTTCCAAGTTTTGGAGACGTCGAGCCGTTTTCCAAGCGTCGAATTTGAGTCGAAACGAAATCAAGCTAAGGAGTTTTTTGCGCTAATAAAACAGGCTTCGAAATTTGAGCCGAAATGAATTCAAGCTAATGAAATTTTGAAATCCGAGACGAAAGTATGTTTCTAAAGTATCTGTGATACGCGAGCTCGGTTATGCGAGGAGAATTATTTTCCCTCCTGTTAAATTACATAGGCACTAGTCGGCATGTTTGCTTCTGGCCTAACAAGGGTCTACGAAAATTTGAGACCCACTCGTCCTAGAGTGAGAACATTCCCACTTATCGCGAAAGATTAACAAATAAAACTTTCGATCCTGGTCTAAAGCTAGATTTTGCTTGACATTTTTTCAGTTCCAGTACTCAACACTAAGATTTGAAGAAATTAATATCCCACAATAATAAAGTAATATTTAAAGAAATTTGAGTCACGCGGAACATTATTAAATTCACTTCGGCAAACTTCCGAAACATATTTAAAAACTTTTCTACTCAAACGTCACACCTGGAGTGATAAAATTTTAAAAACTCGCAACCAAATTGCAATCATCGTACTGTGAATGTATTTGGAATTATTTTTCATAATTATTATTTTCTCTTTTATCAACTTTTAAAATTGCAGTTGACTAGTTGTGTGACGCGAAATAGAGACTAAGCCAGCTTCGTTGCAGGTCAGAATCTCGTAGGTCAGCGTAGGTAGCAGGAATGTGATGTGACACACATCAAGTTGCTGGAGGTAGTGGTGAAGTAGTGTGTGGAGAGCATAAGCCTGAATTGTCAGCCATGTGGAGTGGGAGCACTGGTTGGGAGCAAGAGTTTGGTTGTCGCTGCGCAGCTGAGGAGCGCTTGCCTTGCTCCGAAGAGCAAGGGCGAGCGTTTAGCGCCATCAGGTTCCCATGACTAGAGTGTTTCTCTAGATCTGTGCAGTACTCTATTGAGTCAGAGCTGCAAGGCAGAGATCGGCAAGGCAGTTATTTCTGGCTATCCCTGTAGAAGACTCATATACCTCGCCTTGCTCCATTGTGCGAGCCATTGTCGTAGAGCTGCCTCCTGTTGGCTATGCCATGGTGCAGCGAGGCTTTGTGCTCGCCCTTGCTCTAAGCCCTAGGTTGTGACTCTTGAACTTAACTGTAGAGCAGGAGTGGAACGAGGTTTTTGACCTGGGTGATGCTGCGATAACTGCAGCGTGAAGAGTATGGGACAAAAGGCTGCAGCAGCGATAGGCAAAGCCACTGCAGCATTCTCAAAAGCTGATTTTAGATTTATTAATAGCTGGATACCATTACTATAAGTGGAATCACTGCGTTAACGGTGACAATCATACAACTATGCCACACTATCCACAAACAAGATGTCAGAGTTTTACGAGTATATGTAGGTAAAAGATGAACCAAAGATAATTAAGGGGTTAGTTTTTGAGAGATGAGGTTAGGGAACATCTGTACGCTGTATCTAGTTTAGCTAAATTTAGTATAAATAAACTGGAAGCATATTTAAGACTCAGAACAGATAGTTAGTGAGCCTGCAAAAATTAATTCACGACATAAAGGGTTTGCAGGTTTGAGTTCTAGGCCCACATTGGGACCTCGGAATTTCTGCCCGTTGTAATAAGGAAGAAATTAGCGATAATTTCCTTCTCGACCTTCTTTAGCACTGACATTACCGAGGTGACAGACATTCCGTACTAGGGTTCACTGATTACTGGAAGGTATTTAAACAGCAGTGTATGATATGATACCTGGAAACTCCATTACAATAATATAAACTTCCTTTAACGAACTTTTTTCGACACAGAATTTGAAGGAATGGGATTCTCGAAGAGACAATCACCAATTTCTATTCACACAGTGTAACTTACTCAAAACACACGGTTTTGTTTCTACCCAGCAATTCAGACAGGACCCATTTGGCTGGGGGCGGAAGCGGTCCCCAACGGAAGCATGACGTACAAATGGGTCGATGGTTCGACGATGGCGAAGACTGACTTCACCGTCTTCGCGGGTGAGCCGAACAAAATAAGCAGCAGTGGGTACAGTGGCGTAGCAGACTGCGCGTTGCTTATACCACCACCACCAGGAGCCATTATCGATGAACCCTGCTGGCCTCCTCTGTACTACATTTGTCAAATTACTTAGAACACTCTGCTGAAATGAACTGAATGAGAAATGTGGTCCTTGATTTCATAGTAGATTGTGAAACGGAATTTCTAAACGGGCTACAGGCTTCTGTGCATAGACTATCGTAACAGCTTATTTTCTTAAAAAGAAATTCCTTCAAAAGCTACATTGATCGAAATTTCCTAACAGTAATTTTCAAGTTTCATATTTGTTCCAGAGATAACTCTAAAAGTTGTTGTAAATGTTTAACTCATATCAAAGTAGCTATTCATCAATTATGCGCATTACTAATAAAACGGGTGTTCACTAAATAATCTTCATAACTATAATCCTAAATTATTTCAAAATAAGAGCCTCTCATCCAAGCCACACAGCAACAGATTTCATGTGACAAACAACAAAATACATCAACTTTCTATGTTTAATTTCATAATGCAGTTCATCATCAAACGAAAGATAACTTTGCTTTAATCGACCGTCACCTTGTAAGAATTTTCTCACTGAAATCAATACTCGAGTTCATGCACGCCGTATTCGCTTGAGATTGCCTGAAGCTTTAGAACTTCCACAAGTTTAACACCACAAACTATATTTATTCACTTAATTCAATTGAATTTCATTTCTGAAGGCTTTTTCAATAAAATCTTCTACACCTCACGAGCTATGGTAATCTTACTTCTAACGTTTTTATATCAAGTTAAATTTTCACGTGCATGGTAGGCTTTAATGTTGAAATTTTAGTAACGAATGTAAACAAGCTCATGCATGTCGAGCAATTATTATAGGCACGTTGTACTTCAAAAGACCGTACCTGCTATTGAGGTGCTCCCTTGTCGGATGTGTGGCCTGTGTGCTCTCGGTCAGTGTCTCCTACATCTCCAGGCCTGGTCATAGATGTCGTGACGTCGCACTCGTGGTCTAACGTTTCGCCCCTTTTGTGAGGAAGAACAAATTAAATTAGCCCCAATGCATCATTGGTTTCCTTTGCGAAGGAGTTCACGAGTCATTAGAAAACCTTAACAGATATGCATTGATATATTTCCTGTTAAATGAAAAGATGTCTTATTATACATCATCCACGATATGACAGAAAATATAACTGTTTGTGCCCGGCGTTTGCCTGCACAATTTCAACAATTTTAACGTAGGCAATATTGTACTCACATTTTATCGCAATATGAGCAGGGTCTTTATTTCATCACTACTCTACAAGTTCCATGAGAGTTCCATCAGGTAAGGCTACTATGCACAATTTTCCTGGTAACACGAGATCGTCAGAAATCGTAAATTATGACGAAATTTAGCGCGGTTACACGAATTAAAAATTGGCATATAGACAGTTTATGACTCTGAAAACTGTAATAGGTGCAATTTGTCTTTTTTAAATCGCTGTACAGCTCCAATTGCCAACCACGATAACCTCATTTAATCGTAAAGAAATCAGAAAACCCACGATCTTTGTTAAAAAGTATATATTAGG
Organism: Morinoia aosen; assembly: GCA_030386875.1. Lineage (NCBI taxonomy): Eukaryota > Metazoa > Arthropoda > Malacostraca > Amphipoda > Talitridae > Morinoia > Morinoia aosen. The sequence goes on from CM059574.1 coordinate 42,882,896, forward strand.
AACCTGCAGATTTTCACGCAGTGTGTATGCAATTTTTATCTCTCACGTAATAACAAAGAAGTTCAGAAAGAAATCATACGGAGAAACTTATTAACCGCTTTTGTATTCTACTAAAAACTGTCGCCATATTTGTACCATAAGTTTGACGCCAGTGCTGTGAGCAAGCTAGGTGAAATTGGAGGCATTGGCGTAGGTGCTAAAACTGCAATGCCTGTTTCATTTCGAGGCATAATCCTAGACGTTGCAACATCACTCTGACGTCACATGAGTGATCAAGAAATAGCTGAAGTTTCAAATGGAGATGAATTCGTTTTACATATATACTTCTACCAGAAATTTTTAATCTGGTATCTGAGTTCTCGAAAACGTATATACGGTGTTTGTTATCTGATAAAATTGATAATGTATATTTTTTCGCAGATTTAGCGTTTTCTGATTTATTTACGACTAAATGATGGAATGGCAGCCCACATGTGCAGCTGTGCAGTGCAGTATTTGGAAGAAAGAAATTGTGACAAAAAAGTTTCCGGAACGAAAACGACCAAATATTTAGTGTCTTTTATTGTTTGTTGTACTGTGCCGCACTTGTGTTTTACCAGACAACGATATCATGACAAGGGAAACTGCGTGAAGTAGCCGTACCTCCCGTAACTTATGCACCAGTAGAACAATGGACTCTGATAGAGCTGATATAAAATGTGTGAGTACAACGTTTCTTCCGTTCAATCAAATTGCAGAATTTTAAAGCATGGGCTAACGGCGAGTCCATAGAACTTGGCTAAGCTTTTTTCGGTCATATCAGAGATGACTGCAGGAAAACATTTCTAAGCGCTAACTTGACACAGAAAGAGCCACATCAAAAAAGCTGGTCACTCCGTCACATTGGAAATCAACGATAGATTGGATCAACCTTAATTCGCCTCTCTAATTCATCACAAATGGGGTGAAATCTCAAGACTACTTTTGTGACGTCACGATTGCCATGAGCAGATCTGGAGACATATAAAGCATTGTTGTTGACTACGTGAACTTCCCTGATTGTATCTTATTTGAGCGTTTTTGTGTTGGCTTGTTGAACTGAGCTCATGTTCGCTGAAACTGACGACTTTTGACGATTTTATGTTAAAAAGCAGCAAAACGAATGGGAAAGCGGTGTGAAGCCTTATTCAATGTCACTCATTTCCTTCAGTGACAAAACGAGGACGCTAACCAACTGATGTTCGTAGAAATCGCGAGAGAATGATATTCCCTTTGTTTAAATATTCCCATTTAATGCACGGTAGCACCGCACTCAAACAAGCTAAACTATAGTTTCATTTTTAGTGGTATCTGAAACATTTGAAGTGACTGCACTTTTGCACACAGTCATTTAACAAAAAAATTTCTTTACATATCTGCATATCTCTTAATATTTATGAAAGCCTGGCCAGGCTCGTCCTATGGGAAACCGCGATAGATTGTTGCCAACTTAATTTCGCTCGTCCAATTCATCACAAGTGGCGTGAAGTTCGCGACCACGACTGTGACGTCACGCTTCCCACAAGCCGGCCTGCAGGCGTAGTTGGAGTTGACAGCGGCTGGTAAATGATGAATCAAGTTTGATTTTTGGCGCATAAAATTAACGCTCATTTTTTGCTTTTAAATTTGACAGTTAGCTGGGCCTGCATTTCTAGTTGAATTCGTATCGAGTCGGTTACAGGGAGAGTAGTGATCTCAAGTGTGATGTAACTAATGTGATGTATTTAGTTCTGTATCAGTATGTTTTACATGCAAAATCGTAACCATTATTCTCAAATTTCAATGATGCACGCTGCATGCAATCACAAAGTGAGTAAAATTATTCAATCACCAACAGTGATGCACGATGAAGGTCGGGGCAGTCAACCATGCACCCATGGCGTGTGATGGAGTTAACCTCTTACTTGTAGCACGCTTTGTCTTGTATCACGCAGATAAGAACAGGGTATGTAACAAACCGAACTTATAAGAGTTAACACTCAATCAATTACAATTTTTTGATAGAATGTAATCCCACACAGAGATTAAATATGCACGTAACTGATTTTTACATGGAGTGTAATATAGCTTAGTTTATATTAAAATAAAGGCTATTTTTAAGCAGCACGTATCCCGATTTCGACACTTAAACTTGCTGTATTTCAATTGTTTGGCACACTTTTGACAGAATTGCACTGTTCGAGCGGTGGATTTTTAGCACGCTGTTGTTATTTCATAGATTTTATGAAATGAATTTTGGCTTGTGTAGGAAACGATAGACTCCTCGTAAACGACTGGGTTCCTTCTGGAGCGTGCAGTGCTGTGCAGCATAGGCAGGAGAATATTGACAATTATTACACAAATATTCAAATTTTATTGTAACAACCATCTACGAGAACAGCTTGTAAAAATGTAGAACAAATTTCAAACAGTAACACTGGAGTAACAGACGGAGTGGCTTAAAATTAGATAAAAATCTACTTCTTTTTAGAACAGCACTCCAGGTATTTTCGAATTTTTCGGAGAAAATTTTAGAGCACGAATTGCTTAAATATTTAAACAATTTAGATTTTTCCAACACTAAAGCATGCATAAGCAGCACTGCGAGCATGCTAGTCTGAACCCACGATGCAAGCAACATTAACAGTCATATTCTGGTTCTCGTTAATGTTCAGATATTTTAGTGTTACCAAAGAATGCGATATTCAACAAGTGTTGTTCACTGCTTGAAAGTTTTAAACTAGGCCTGTAAAATATTTTTGCCGGTATTTCCAGCAGGATGCAGCTGAAATGAATTAAAATAAACGTTCCGAAGGCATTGAATATTTTAATAAAACCCCAAATAAATGTTCGGCAGCATGGCTCTTAAAATTGCCGAGAGGGAAGAATTTCGGCAATTTTGTCAAGAGCAATGCCCCCAAATTTAAATTTCAAAATGGTGCGATGAGTTCGTTCACAGATACCTGAGTACGTTCACAGTCAGTTCTTCACTGCAGTTTAACGCAATACGTATTTTAAACCGCGAAGAAGAAAGTGCCGCATGTTCAACTTTTGAAGACCATAGCATCATAGAACAACTATTGCGTCAAGATGTTCCATCGCATTTGAATTCATGTACTGGAGGTTACTTAACGACACAATTTGCACTTTTTTGAGAAATCACAGTCAGCTTTGGACTCGCAGTTAATTACGGCTCCTGAACGTAATTTTATCGTTACGGGCTCGTAACTATGCAACGATTAATAAACTAACAAAAATTCGAATGATTTTATTAGAAATTTCAGAAATAATCGACTTTTATCGGTGCTAGGATAAGGATACACAGCAACTGTTCACGGAGAGTCATTTTAAAATCAATTTTTTTCCCTCGTAAAATTTTCGAAATTTTTCTCAGTTATGGAGAATCTGACAAAGCTGTTGGATGGGTTATCTTTCAGTCAATATATTTGTTAGCGTAGGACTCTCTAGGTCATAAGTAATTTCAAGAGACTGAAGAGATAGAACCAGTTGAAATGAACTGCTGAAAGCAGGGCACACGACGCATGTGTTAACATACACGGAATCCTGCGTAATAAAATGGCCATTAACGGAGGAAGAGGGAAAAAAATACAAAAAAGAAAAAAGGAAGATGGTATGAGACCTGAGGAAAGCAGAGTAGGTATGAAAAACAGAAGTCCAGAAGATTTTTCAATAGCTGAGGTAACGTAACAGTGTCCCCCTAAAGGGGTCAATTCCCATAGCTAACGACAGACAAACACAACTAACGAAAACCCACAGCCCATCCTATGCCCTCTGAGAAGGTTATCTAATAATTTCACCCGAAGAATCATCAATTGTGTACCAGCATATTCATGACTCAAATACTAAACTTTGACAATACAGAGCGTCTAGTGATAATATTTGTTTTAGTTAAACTTTCAAAGTTGAACTTGCGGCTAACCTTGAATACCGAACTCAATCGTGCAGCGTCACGCAAGCTCTCTGAAACTGCACCGCCAAGGTCACCGTGATAAAATATTTACGGCCTTGAAATGCCCGTATTTAATAATGAAATATTCAGAACTAATTTGACTACGATCATAGGTACTGATATCCGGAGTCAAGAGTGGTCGAAAAGCAATTTGAAAGCGGAATGGACCCAACCTTCGTGCAAAATTGTTATATTAACAATGTCAACATATGTTTTAAGAGTTCGACGAATATCTTGCTTGCACATTTGTACCCAAATGCAAACTGTGCGAAAACTGCATCCGGAAAATTCTGCATGCGAAGCAAATTGATCACGGCTCATGGTTCACTGCATTTAAAATGTAAATAACTCTGACTCGTCACGTCTCACTCGAGTTCGATCGAGTTCGAGTGTTATAGATAATTCAAATTAAAAAATTCCTAACCAGATTTCCTTCATTCAGTTATCGGTTCTTTACGACAACAACCTCATTTATCGACTTGTTTCGATGTATACTATATCCATCTCACCCATAATATACTCATGCTCTACATTCACTCCACTCGTCAAATAACTCTACAACATCCATTTGACGTGTTGACTGAATAGATTTGGGAAAACGCTGTTCGGATAATTATTACAGACAACGAGATCACTTTCCCAGCCGCCGGTGTGTACCTTGGTAGTTCATGCATAATAATTGTCTACAGAAACTTTTTATATGAGTTCGGTGGAGTAATCTTCCATATACTGCGTTTGTAAAAGATAACTTAATGATGTGCTGAAGTTCAAGGCATCAATGATGCTTTTAAAAAACTTTTATTCATTGAAAAATTACTGCGAGGGCTTCAAAATAATGTTTTCTTTGAGGTGTGTTCTATGATTCTATGAGTTACTGCGTAATGAAAAGGTCAAAATCGAGTGAAAAATATACAGCAGAGTGAAAACTTGAAAAAATAACACCTCAGTCGCATGAGCCTGTAATGCTGGTAGCTATGGAAATGTTATAGTTCCTCATAGTTCAATTTAGATATCTAAACAGATGCTGACGTCTGCATATCTGGTGTTCATGCTTTGTGACACGGGATGTTGAGGGGGTGCAAGGAGGCGAATGTCTATAGTATTAACCAAGATTAACGAGCTAACGACTCGGTCTAGACTTCCAAGGTGTAAATGAGATAAATTTCAAGTCATGATCTCTGAATGAAGCTAATCAATTATTTTTAACAGTTGTTTTGTTAAATTACCTGTGGTAGAGCGTTGGCAAAAGTTGGCTGCGCTTTATTACCATTTAAGACTGCAGTGTATCACAGGTATCTAGAATACTAGTGAGGTGAGTACTCGGGCACGGTAGAGGAAACAAGGTGGGTTCAAACCAGTCTTTTTTTCGTTGACGGTGTGGTTTTCATGACAACAAACCAATAGCAGCGCTCACATAGCATCTGGTAGCACTGCTACCCACAAATCTGGCTCCACTATTGGCCTAACGACATGGCATTTTGGTGACGTCATAAAGTTTGTTGAAATAAAGCCGTTCTATTGGCTACCCGAACATGAGGAAATGTATTTTCTCCCATAGAAATGACCCTACCTTGTTTCCTCTACCGTGGTACTAAAGTCTGCCTTGTTGGAAACTTTACAGCCGTTCAAATTAGGTACATATTTACTTTCACGCATAAGCAAGGTCTCGTGTAACGGTTTTGTAAAACTCACGAGCACCTTCAACTTCAATTTATTAGATGGTATCCTATGCAATAGATTACATCAAGTGGTAGCTCATTAGAGGTGGTGGGCTATATACAGGATGGTTCAAAAGTCACTACGCCATTTCGAATATTCGTCAAGTTCGTATCATTGATACGTAATGAAACTTGAAGATTTTCCTTTTCATTTCGTACGTAACGCATTTTTAAAGCTGTATTAGTTGCCGTGTTATAAATGTTCCAAATGGTGAAGTGAGTTTTACACCCCGCTGTACACACTCCGCCAAACTTTAAGTAAGTTGAAAGACGAAGTGAAAAATTAATTTCGAGATGGTAATGGTAGGAGAGCACGTAACTATGAGATTTTTTTAGCGACTCAAAACAAACTATGCAAGCTAACATCAAGCAATAGGTTTCTGAAGAAGATCATCAACAACAGATTTTCAAAGAAAAACAAAGTAAATTGATTCCCAATGAAAAACTGCAAACAGGTGAATTTGAAAAAACACCAAGCAGGCAGATTTCCAACGAAGAACATCGTGGAAAATTTACACAAATAGGTTTAAGACGAAAAACTTACGATGTCAAGGATGTTTATCACCTTGTAGGCCATATTTCAACAATTACAAACGAACACATAACATAAGTAGACTCTATGAATACAAATTATAAAAAAAAACACTAACAAACGCGAGTAAGGAATCAAACAATCTGTTAAAATTAATTTCTATTTACGGAACCCAGTTAATATTAGGTACTTATAAAATTGCTAAAAACTTTTAGATTTAAATTCGAGTGGAATATTGAAATTCAGTTCAACCCATCGCAGTCAACGCGTTAAACACTTGCATTCGGTACGTACAAGTAGGTTCCAGCGGATCGTGCAAAAGCGAAAGTGTGCAACAAATATAGGAATTGAGTTAGTTCGAGCGAAAGAATTAAGTTCCGAGCTTTTATGTAGTTTCAATAGATGCGACATAATGAGACAAAACCAGTCGAAACAATATCCCTAACGTTCTTCACTAATTGTTCCTCAATGTGATAATCACTTGCAGAGTCCAAAGTCAATAAGATGAATTAATAAATTAAGAGAAGGAATGCTTGTACAGAACAGAAACAGTTAAGCAGTTAGGATCAAGTAGGTGGTTTAAGAGAATTTTCAGGAGACGAACGGCAGCCGGTAAGCTGTTAACAAGTCTGGCCCCGGGTAACGAAATTACTGCAGAAAAGAAATCAAGTTGCTAGTTCCAGCTAAGCTGGCTAGAAATAAGTTGAAGATTTAAAATAGATTCACAATCTTACACACACTCACATATTCACACAGTTATAGAAAGCAACTAAGTTAATGCCTTGATGTCTGAAGGCGCCACACACCTTCGCTTAGCATCACCGGCCTTATTTATTCATTTACCACTGTTTTTACTGAACATTAATCAACAGGAGCACATTCAGGTTTGAAATTATATTCTTTAAACTCACAGTTTGTTTTCTGATGGTCGATATCAACATCACAATAATGGGTAGTTCCGATGCAAGGAAACAGCGAAGGCTACAGAAGTTACAATGAATGGCTACGGAAGTTACAGTGGCTATACTGAACGGCTACGGAATGGCTACGGCAGTAATAATGAAAGGCTACGGCTGAATGGCTACGGGTTGAAAATAACATGAGTCTCGTTCTGCAAATAAAGGAAATATATATGAGTAAACTAAGCATTAACTTTGTTCCTACTCTCGTAAAAATCTAACAATAAATCATTACAGAATACCTAAAGTCACGGTTCAAATCAAATATAACAGTAGTTGAATCTATAGAATAATCACAAAATGTAGGCACAATTATTACGAGTCACACCGGCAAAAACACACGATCAAATAACCCGTGCTCATCACAGACACAGGTATCCTACTTCTTAGCCTAGGTTAAAATTAAGAACTGCGGCAACAATGTCTATAATGTAATAACATAACTACGTGAGGAAGTAGGTAAGAAATAGAAAAGTAGTAAACTAAGTAGGAAAGAACGTAGGTAAAAAGGCAATCCAGTTATAGTTAGCACCAAGTTCATAACTTAGGTAATAAGTTAAAAAGGTAATAAGAGAGGTACGTAGGGGAGTAAGAAGAAATGGTTTAGTGGTAATTAAGTAGGACAGAACGTAGGTCACTTAGATCGTGTGAGTGAAGCAGAGCATGCATGCAGGACGGTAGTGCCACGGTCTAGCACCAGCAGCCGACCACGGTTCCAGGACATCAACTCCGACGGCCAGGCGTACAAAACCACAGGTCACGACCACTTCCGAACTGAATTACTCAAGTTTCAGTTATGCAAGTTTCAACAATAGTACAGAGGTCGCCAACGCCGTGTTTATCATAGAAATGTATCTACATGTATCTATCAAACATAGGCAAAAGTAGCCCCACCTTTTGCTGGGACTGCTTTTAAATTTTCAAAAAAGAATTGTGATCTGGTAGTTTAGAGAGAACAAATTTTCAAAAAATAATGAAAATTTTCAAAAGATAATGAAAATTTCTTAAATACAATTAAAATTTTCAAAATATAATACAAACTTTCAAAATATAATACAAAATTCAAAATATAATAAAAAATTCAAAAATATAATAAAAATTCTCGAAAAAAACCAAACAGTTTGATTTTCAAAAAAGAACAGCGACCAGTTAAATTGGCAAAAAAGAACAGCAACAGGTGGATTTTAAAGGATAACTAAAGGAATGTAGATTTGCATAGGAGAAATGAAAGAATGAATACTTCCAAAGAAGAATAGCAAGTAGGCTAGGTAGATTACAAAAAAGAAAAATAAGCTGGCAGATTTCCGCAGATGAACGGCTATCAGGTAGATTTGAAAGAAGAACAATAATTTACGAGATAAAAAATGAGAACAACAAGCAGGTTGATCGGAAAAAAATACAGCAAGCATGTAGACTTCCAAACAAGGCCAGCGAGCAGAAAGTTATGGAAGAAAATAACCAAGCAGTGAGATTTGATAGAAAAGCAATAAGCTGGTAAAATAAAGAAGAGAACTGCAGACAGGTGAATTAGAACGAACAACAAGCAGGTATATTTAAAAAAAGAACAATAAGCACAAGAGTAGATAAGAAAGAACAGCATGCAAATAATAATCAAAGCATTTTTGTTCGGACAGTGGTCATCGGAAAAGCTCCAATTCAAATTTTCACTTGAAGTCAATGGAGACTAGCCATGTACTTTGTCCCATCAGGAAACTGGGTGTTGTGGAGTCATAGGCAAAGAATTTTACGGCAGATTTTCTCTTAATTTGCGTCGATCGTCGTAGTGCAACAGCTACTGGTATAAGTTCTTGTAAGCATACTTATCTACGTTCAAATTCTGGTTAGAAAAAACTTGATACATCAAAATCAACAACACAGGCCGCCTTAAATCATTTACAATAATGTATTCCAATATTAATGAAGAAAAGCTTGTCTTTTCCATTTTTCTTGACTTTTGGAAAACGATCGCGTGGACAATAATATTTTCCGAATCGAAACTCTACTGTTATGGCTTTAGAGGAGTTGCACATGGTTGCTTCAAATTGTACTTAACAAATCGGCAGCAATACGTTGCCATTAGCGATGCACAATCGTAACTACTGAGAATCGGCCGTGTGAGCACCACAAAGGCTTGTCCTTGCGTCCCAAGACGTTAGAACCCTTCTGAATTTGCATCAACAAAAGAATCTCGGAATCCGCACACAGGACAAATGAGATTGCAAATGATATGCGAAAATTTACGCAGTATATATAAAACAACAATCAACCTGCTAATCAAATTATTTTAGGTACTCACCAGAGAGGGGCACTATCTTGTATCTTGAGATACTATCTTAGATACTTTTTTCAAGAGTATCTTGTACTGCATCTTAGATTCCCTTTTCAAGAGTATCTTGTACTGTATCTTCGATACTTTTTTCATGACTTTCTTTTACATTAAGGCTTCTTTTTAAGATACAATATGAAATACATTTGTTAACATTCTGTGAAACCGACATAAGCACACACAGAAACATCTACAGGGTAGGGAATGCTTAAAAGTTGAAACAAGCTCTGTTATGGTCGTGTAATTGCGGGTTGAATTTGAAGCGATGTTCGCTAAGTGGGTTTTATTATAGAAATAACAAATTTATGGAACAGCCTGAACCAGTTTTTCAGTGCTAACCATATACGTTGTGAAAGTCATTCTTTGAGTTTGATTTGTTCTGCTGAGGTAAAAAAATGCTGAAGACATCTCCAACTTTTTCCAAGATGAACCCTGAACTTGAACTTGTAGGCGAGGGCCGACAGTGTCGGGGCCTTTTTTAACGGCCTACAATTTCCTCCGTATTACTCACAATATTCACACAAAGAGTTCAGCGCCTGTGTACCAGGCTTGTCCAATAAACTACTCAGAATCTACCGATCCTTGTCACATGCTGCCATTGGACAGCATCACTGGGATAACCAGTACGTCAAGACACCGTCCCCGGGCATGGTGGGTCATTACAGCCCACTCTACATGACTGGTTCATTCCAGTCACTGTCTCTTATTCCAGGCACGTACAAGAAAAAAACACAGACCAATGGGTAAATGTACTGCTCTTTGGGCTGTATCCGGAAAACCAAAATCATATGAAAAAGTAAATGATGTGCTTGGCCGACAACATCGCTATCCTTGTGTAACAAGATGGAATTTTCTGTTTGACAGCCTCAAAGTCATTGTTGATGTGATAGGTAGAATAAATGATGTCATATCAATAAAATAACCCCAGTTTAATATTTTTATGATGCAAATTCAAATAATTGAGAAAAAGATACGCTTGGGATATCTCTTTGAACGGAACGAATGTATCGTCTACATAACTTTTGAAAAAAATTGGTTTAAAATGATTAGGACAGTCTTTTAACCTACTTACTCAAAATGTCGCATAAAAATATTGGAAAAATTGAGCAAAAGGATAAACCCATGCCCATGTTAAAATCTGTATAGTGTTTAAATTTCGTACAATTTTCTAGTCATTTCTAGTCGACAAATATTATCAGCAAATAGGATTGCTCATGGGTTTACCCCTTGGCCCAAATTTTGTCACCATAACCCTTATAACCCTTAAATAACCTTATATAACAACACCTTCACCAATATCAGGTTTTAGACACAATAATATTCTTATTTGAAGTCAGAGTCTTTAGAAGTAATATATCGTCTTTCGGAAAACATGCAAAAAACTTTTGAGATTTAAAATTTGAGAAATATTTGTGAGGTACATTTGGGAGCTGACTAGAAAATTGCACGAAATTCACACGTCGGACGCATTTTAACCGAAGAAATAATTTATCAAGACTAAGATAATGGGAAAAGAAGCTCAACTGGAATAAAAGGCAAACAAAGTTTTAGACCGAAGACCAGCGAACGACATAGTCTATCAGGGACATGTAAAGAACTATGGTTGAAACTAGCATTTTTGGTGTCATCTGGTTCCAGTCGATTCTCTACGTCCTAGTCTTGAAGTTTCCAAGAGTGGGTAGGGATCGTGGCGCACTCCAAATTTTTATTGATTAAATCTATGCAGCGCATGCTGAGGACACGATCAAGCGGAGAGGAACACGACAAAAACGCTGGGCAGCACTCGTTTAGCTTCGTTGTAAGGTCGCTGAAGCCTTCTTCTTAGTCTTCATTTCACGGAGCAGTATTTTGGACTGCAAAGGCCGCAAAATGTTGCAGTCTGTCATTAGCAAAAAGCGCAGAAATTTCGGAAAAAAATTGCGAAATTTGCAGGAAGTCAGAAATCTCAGATCCAATTTTGTTTATGTTAATTTCTTGAATGTTTTTTGGGAAGTTCGAAAAAAAGCCACTCTCACCGTATTGTTCTCCAACGTAAACTAACGAAACGCTCAATTTTGTTCATTAAGACTTTGCTAATTTTTTTAATAGAATAACTTCACGTCAAGCGATTTTTGCCTTGCTTTTCGTTTAATAGCTATCCACTCTTTCTCTGGTGCCTGAGCGTGATTGATGCGTGACGGCACGAGACTTGGGTACCACCCGAGAATGGACCTCTCAGTATGCGGTCCACGCGGGTCGAGGTAAACTCAGAGTGAAGGCTTGGAGGATTTATTATAAGATGTTGGTAGCAGGGTGGACAGAAGACAAATGAGCACCTAAGCCTCGACAAAACGGCTTATATATGTGCGGGTACGGACTCCAGGTACAAACGTGCCCGTACATAGCACCCCCTTCTATTGCGAGAGAGAGTACTACACTCCAGCTAATTGAAACTAATTGGAAACCACTAATTGGAAACCACAAAAATTACCAGGTTCGCTCAGACTAACAAATTGACAATTAATTTATTGAGAAAAAAAAACAACAAAATTAAATGAAGAGTTTTAAAAGAAAAGTACGCTATTAAGGCATCACCAACGAATTTTTCTCAATACGTTTTTCGAAATCAAATTACGTTAACTGCTACAACATATGTGGTGGCAATACTGGCCACCACATATGCGGTCCACGCGGGTCGAGGTAAACTCAGAGTGAAGGCTTGGAGGATTTATTATAAGATGTTGGTAGCAGGGTGGACAGAAGACAAATGAGCACCTAAGCCTCGACAAAACGGCTTATATATGTGCGGGTACGGACTCCAGGTACAAACGTGCCCGTACATCAGTTGTTTCTATTATCGTTTTCTATTTTATTTCACTCAAAAATCAAATTTTTGTAACCACATATATGTTTCATAAACCGTGAGGATACATTCAATGGTTAAAAATAAAGCCATAAATATTTCTGGGATCTTTACTGGAAATAGAAGTCACGAAAATAGTAAAAATTACATTAACAACAGTAGCGATGCCAAGCGGGAACAAGTAAATAACCATAGCCCGAAGCTCAAAATAAAGAACAATGCTAGTAGATGCTGAAGACAAGTATAAGACTCTATAAAGGCAACCCTTTTGCTGGATGAGCTTGCGCATTAATTTCTACCCTTATGCTAAGAACTTGCACAATCAGTGTAGAACGCGATGGTAATATTGGAGCATTTAATACAAGTGTCAAGAAAATGAACATTTTACTCGTGAGCAAAAGCGCAAGACACAAGGAGCAATTTCAGTAAGCGTTTGATTTTTCATTGTGTTAACTAAACCAGCACATGTAATGTTTTTGAGAGAAGTAAACATTCTTCGGGCAATCATTTTCGTTGTGTTTTAAACCAAAATATCTCAGAAGACTTGTGTTGTGGAATATTTTACTTCCAACGTTTAGGAAATCGAAATAGATGTCGCCAATAAGGTATTTTGTCGAAATCACAAACAAGAGATTCCGACCCAAAAAACTTCAATTGCTTAGATAAAACGAATGCGGTTACTTATAAATTACATCGTTTTGACTATTACGATAAAAAAATTATATCACCGATAGGATTGCATAAAGAATGTCCGCAACACTAGAACAACACAACAAGGTTACGATCAGGACAACATGAAAATGAAGTTATCACATCCGCACGAGGGTCAGCAGTAAACTACTGCAACCTTGTAGTGGCATCAACATTGCTTGAGCTCCCTGCAAATTTTTACTAGCTCCAGCAAATCGAAAATTCCATCAAGTTTGCGACGCGAAAAACCTTGAAAATTCAGCTCTCAAGCTGCAAGTCTTCCCTCACTAGGAAGTGTACAATCTCAGCTCAGTGATGCAGATTGAAACACATAAGCTGAACCCGATGGTGACGGGCATTAGTGCGAAGAGCGACTCGATTCAGACTGCTTGAAGAATGCGATATAATCCCCTAATTGCAATTGGAACACAATTGGTTTTGAGATGGTACCTATAAATGGAAACTCAACACCTGCACGTGGTGACAGAATTACGAGGCTTGCTAGATATTTTGAAGGAAATCAGGGATTATATGCGATTTAGTTTTTATTATAGTTTAAAAGAAGCAATGAAATCCCCACACAAAGCGGAGACATGGCACAATTCTGCATAATTTATTTCACGAAAGAAAATACAAATTAGCTTTGTGATTTCAAGAAGCGGTTCTGAAGGAATGGCTAATTCATTTTCAGCAATAACAAAAGAGGTACAGTATTTTGTTTCATGAGATGAAATTTATTCGTTAACAGAAATGTCATACTTCCCTGTGTTTCGTCATAGTTCATCTAGAGATAATTCATCCTTTTATAGAACACGGTGAAAAACTAAATACATCGCTTGATGTTGTGTGTAATATTGAGGCTTATTTCAAGAAATGGCCTTGTTATCTTATTTGTTGTCGTTTAAACTTGTAAAAGCGCATAAGGCTAATATAGAGGAATAAATATTGCTTTGGCGATAATCGTGAAGGATGAGAGGGCAATTTGAAGTCAAAAAGAAGAAGCAGAGCGACAATAGTATTTGCTTTCTTTGACCCTAACAGCTGCTTCTGAGCTGTAGATTTAAGCTATAAAATAACCTGGAATATCCCAGCTAAAAATACAAAAAATTTTAGCGGGGTAATTCAGAGAAATGAAGACTCAGTGAATGAAAATTCATTTCTCATGTGCGCAACGCAAGAACAGAAAACAAAGCGCAGATATACTGGCAACAAAAGCACATTGTAAATATTCAACTGGAAAACAGAAGCTAACAAAATAAATAGTCTAACTACAACAAAGCAAATAAATAAATAAATAGCAACACAACTAAGCTTGCAAACATCAGGTGAGATAATGCGTCATAGACAAATGCGAGCACCTACCGAGACTTACGCCACTACCGCGTAACGCGGGGACTTACGCCACTACCGCGTAACGCGGGGACTTACGCCACTACCGCGTAACGCGGGGACTTACGCCACTACCGCGTAACGCGGGGAGAAACACTGTCACTTTCTTGAAGAGTGAAGGGCAAACCTGCCGAATTTCAGAAATGAATTTAGCGCTTCAATTTCACTTTGCGATACTGGATTTGCAAACCATATAGACTCAATGACAGTATATACTCCATTGGCAATGCAGTCTTAATCTTGAGTATGCAGTTTTTCATTGTCGAAACACATTTAATTGATATTGCGTTTCTAATTTGCACCAAAAAATTAGCGTAAAATTTACACAAGATTGAAGCTTTTGTACTTATAGACAATACAGGCATTTTTAACACACCAATTACAAAACTTTGTATAAACGCCGTCGGGTGTACACTACAAGAGGTGCCTTGGCAAAGTTAAATTTTCCAACTAACTTTCGATTCTGTTACATGTTGTCTGCATTATTTCCTTCCGTAGCAGTATATTATCCACATTCTTCGTGATGTCATGTTCATGAGGTGTTTACTAAGAATATACTTGTCCCAAAGACTAAACTGTCATCATCTCCTCCGTAAATTTGTGAATTTTTTACTATATCATGTCTCAGCCTCATCTTCTATTTTTCCACCTTTTCAAGTAGCTATCTTTTCGTCTCTCTATGTGTTCTACTTTTATTCTCTTTTTTCAGTTTTCATCGTTTTCACTTCCACCTATTCATGTCTGCCTTGAAATCTTACCGTCAGTTCAACAGATCAATCAATGAGTATGAACTTTCTGCCAATTAAAAACGAGTTAATTTCACGTACTATTATTTGGTTTTGTGCTCATCAGTTTAGTCTGATAGCCACTTTTTGAATAAACAGTAAAAGATCTTCACCAGATCTTTTTTAAAAAATGAAATAATGAACAGTTGTATAGCGGAGTTCACTTCAAATAAGTCAAATAGTAAGGAGTCGTAACGAAACCATGTTACTACACCACCCATTCAGCAAAATTATTTCTAGGTAACTTATGCAACATAAATAAAGTGTTAAATAACAAAAAACGAAACACCGAGGCTCAACAACTAAATACTCTTTGCAGATTTAGAGTGATATTTCGCAAGATTTCAAGTATGCATATTTAGTAGAGCTTTATATTTTCAGTCATTTAGTTAACACAAAATTGCATGCTTTTTACTCTCCTACACACGAGCGTAATAAAAAGGCAAGAAAGGTAGCAGCAATTTTCAAACGTAAATATTGCGTGACACTAACAATGAACTGAAGAATTTTTCGGTTACTATAACTGACCTGGTGGCCTGAACCTCCTAAGAATACTTTCAGCACCATCTGTAGTGTGTGAACGTTAAAGCGAGACATATTAATTGTCGTACTCCAATGCTTTTGTTGTTGGTTCTGCAGTTTTTCAATTCATTAATGTGGTCATACGTATCTCTGAAGAACCAGGGAAATTCTTTTAATATTTTTTTTATATAGGAGATTTTGAATTATTGTTCGTTTCAAATTGATTTTGACACGAATATAAAAAATTACTTGGACGTAATTTTTCAGAAAAATTTACCATTCATCAATCAAATTTTTTTTAGCTAGCTTCCATTATGAACGATGCTGAAAAGTGAGAAGCTCATCGCTAAATACTTACATCTGCTTGCAATCCTTGATAACTCATGTTGCGCCACCAGAAATAAAAATATTCTCCAGATCTTCCTCAACAGACGAGTATCCCACTTCTGCGCAGCCTGTGTTGGTTCGAGCACCGTTGTTCCATAAGAGAGCTCCATTTAATCGGAACTCCTGCACTGCATCTTTTCCTGGTAAGTGTGATACCGGGGGCTTCCAGGACTTTATGGAAAATGTAAGGGTCTCTTTTGCTGAAATTCCGGAAATTTCAAATCCTACTTTCCGAAAAGTTAACATTTGTATAACCAAGCATCGTTCACAATTAATGTCGGTTGACATTCCTCTTCACAGTTGTCGATGTCAGCACATCTGAATGTACAAGCTCGTTTAAAATTGAAATTGCTCCTAAAGTATATAACTCCTTCATTATCTGCCTTTAAATATGAATCTTAGAAAGCTTCAAGTGAAGTCTTATATTTGGAGCGGCGGTCGGCTTGCATTGAGCGGAAGCGTGGGAGCGGTGCTGAGCTGTAGATTTGCTCCTCACCCAATTCTGCAAGCGTCTGGCGGTGAAGGAAACATAAAAATTAATATAATTGTATATGCGAGTAAATCAAAGTTAGGTGCACAGGTAATTCCAACGTTTCTGTCGTAGGAGCAAAAGTCTAGGCTGCAAACACCAAAAACATTCGGAGAGGAGCAAAGAGGGTGAAGTTGCGGGGTTGAAAGCAATGGATCCACGGAAGCAAATAATAAGACAATATGACAGGTAAAATTCTTTTTTTCTGGATCTATGTGCCATGTCTGTAAGAAAGGTTTAGGTTCTTATTTTTCATCAATGGCAGTTAAATTGATCTGATACTCAAGGCAATTTTGAAGGTTTGAAAATAATAAACTGTGATACCACTCTCCATTATTTTTTTAATATAATTCATTGAGATGCATTTCTCCATTGTATCTATCAGACTTACAGCTCAATATCTAGAAATTCAAAAACGAAAATTGATCAGGAATTTTAAAGGCACTCGAAGTTTATTTGACGTAAAAATTCATTGAAAAATTGAAGTAAAAAATTCGTTCTTAAAATCATTTGCCACACCTGTATATCGTTCGAAATCAAAGGACTTGATTTAAATATCATGCATGACACAATGGCGCTGCTTTGTACTTTTCATTTCAACGTTTTTCAACAGTACACACAATCGTTTCATGTAAATTAAGTCATTTAACTGGTGCATTTTATGGATACAGCACAATTTCAAATTTACTTCGATGCATGGTTGTATTCTTTAACACATCTTAAGAAGCAATACCTGTTTCCCGCGTCTACGATTTTAATGCAGGCATTTACTCTAGATTAAATTTTAAAATTATGTTAGCTATGGAAACGAGACGACGTACATGAATATTGAAAAAAATACGATCGTACTACGAATAGATTTGCGAATTAAAAATTATTTGTCAGCAAAAATGGGAATTCATGTATCATTCACGTTGAAAGCTTCTGAAAAAGTGTTTCAATCATGATTTACAAATTGAACAAATGTAATGATTCATTTTAAAATTAACACACAATTGTGTAAATATTTTTAGGAGAACCATCTCACTTTACTTGAGCAGTTCATTTGAGACACTGTGCTATCATTTAGCCTGTAAATAACAAGACTGTTCCTTACATATTAACAAAAATAACGACAATGTGCCCTCACCATCTCCTAATCTCATATAGTCCTAAAGCCTACGCTTTTCATATGAGATGGATGAGAATTTGAAACTCCGTAGCGAGAGCCTGTTGTTTATTCCCGTCAGGGAAAGAGAGAGTTTACCACATCTTTATTCATTCAGGTGTACGAAAATAGTCTAGACTCGATAGGAGGTAACCATCTTTGGATCTTCGTATTAATAGTAAAGCATTCAGAACTTCAACATGTGAACTGGCATGGTGTGTATCAGCTGGATCGAAAGGAACAGAACAACTTCCCCACTCACTGGCCGGGAAGACGCAGCTGCCGGACTCGTAGCTGAAGAGCTTGGTGGGGTCGGAGCACACGCTGTCCTCCAGGTAGAAGCGGCCGGTCGCAGCGTTCCGGCGGCACACGTAGAACCGCGAGCACAACACTTGGTTGCCCTGAAAGGAACACTCTCTTGAACATTACGTCGCATGGATTTGTCAATGTTTACAGGTGTTGAAGTGTTGAAATATTTTATGATTTTTAGAATAGCAAGCACAGGAGTTGATTGCTCTGCAATGCAACGAAGCCACTTCCATGATTCAGTTTGTACTCCTCGATAAATAATATTTCAATAGCTTCAAGTTTAAACAGAATTTTTTATTGATGAATTTTAAAGAAAATTGTGCATCAGCGTTCATATAAGCTAAATAAAGTACACGTTTGATGTCAATTTAGTAAATAAGGGTGGCTGCCTGAGTTCTATTTAGCCCATCTGATGTAGGTTCTGTATGTATGATGAATTTTGAGTGAAGAACCTTCCAAAACACGAGGCATCAGGTAAATAATGGATATAGAAGCGAGAGAGCACTGAAAATATCCTCAGACGATGTCAGAAAATCTTCGTCTTGCGGCTAAGAATTGTTCACTTCAAAGTATGTGCAAGTTGTCTAGTATACTCATTTGTACTTACGATAATTCAAAAGAAATATGATCCTACAAGATTTTTATACATATTCAGTATTACTTCCATCTCTTCCACATTTCTATTACGTTGCTGGAAACTCCAGATACACGAGGGCTTTGAATTACTCCTTTTCCTATTTCTCGGCAGGGCTAATGAACTGGACTCATCAGGAGACCTCCGTCCGCCTCGCCAGTTTTCACCAGGTGATGCCTACTGAACTCAACAGCAACGTCTTTGGTCCGCTCGTCCCTCACTGAGCACCATACGATTGACTCACCAGGTACACTCCAACTTCGTTGCACAGGGGTACAGGATTGCAGTTAATTTTGAGCATGTCATCATTCTCGGGGATTTCTTTGTCGCGTGTGCAAAAAAGATTCGTATTTAGCTGCACAAGTTCACCAGTAGGCTTGCTGGCGGTGGTGGTTGTGATCTCTTGAATCTCCGGCATCTCTGGGCCCGTAGCGGAAGGCAACGCCACGCAGTTAGCGTTGTCGGCTGTGTAAAGAATTCGTAATAATATTTTCCACAAAATTCATCGTCAGTGTAAATAGAAGGAAACTGTTGTGAACTGCCGTTTATTCAAATATATGTTATCGATGACATTGATTTTACATACATTCGCTGAGATTGAATAAATATTTTTAGAACGATGACCAACTATTGGTGCATTACCTTAATTATCAGTATACTCTGCGGCAACGTAATTACTGCACAGCTGAGAATCGATTGAACACCAAAACGCGCATGACTGGATTTTCTTCGTGTTCGAAACTCAAGGAGTTAACCAAGGAATTCAAAAACGCTTTCTTAGCATTTTAAGATGAAAGTAAGATAAATAGTTAAGTTAAGCCTCAATTTAAGATAAAAAATCCTCAAGTTAAGATAAAAATAAGCCTCAATGGGGTGACTGGCCTCGCTGTCTAACATTGTGTATCTGGAAATTGCAGCGTGAGCAACACCAACACGATGTGTGCCGAGTTGGGTCACATCTAAGCCAAACTATTCTGATGAGGCGCTGGAGATGAACGCTGGTGGAGGGATAGTGCGAACAAAATCCGTTATGGTATGGTAGTGCTAAATGTTAAATCTTGTTTTTTTTCCACCCGTCATAAAAAGACTGATCTAAGGACCATAAAGAAATCTGATTGTTCCATGAAATCAGGAAATGAGAAATCAAACGGGGTGTTGCTGGCTTTAGCTGGCAGGAGCGAGAGAGAGAAAAAAAGAAAGCCCTTATAATTCAGAAATTTGCTAATTCGTTTCACCGACAATGATGTGTCAAGAGTAAGCCATTTGCACGGGCATTCTTCCTAACTAACAAAGGGAATGAAAAACATGTTAGATCTCTTGTTTAATTATTGAACACTGACACTATACACCATAAAGCTGTAGAAAGAGATAATGGTTAGATATAATACTATTAATGTAGACTTATCTTGGGAATCTACTTTTAGGCGTTGATAAGACATGTGCGAGGAGGTTGATCACTTTTGAATTGAAGTTAAAAGATATAGTTAAAGCAGGATGGAACTCCTGATCTACATATTAGGATAATTTCCTCTCGCAGACACTATTGAATCCCACTTTGTTATAATGCGGGTTCATCGCTAAAACCGATGAACCATGAAGAAAGGAACACCAGCGTTTGTGATCTCACATGGTCAACCTCCGGCTCTCAGCTCCGAGGGTAATCTGCCTCCTCGAGCACGCTACATTGAAGGTGTGTCGTTACGCTAGAGAACGAACACGATACGACAATGGTTAATACTCGGTGTAAAAGCTCACAATCTTGATTAATCATTAGGAAACTGAATTCTATATTTTATCTATATAAAATGAATGAGATCCTAAATACTCAAAATACCAAAGCCATATAAATATATTTTAGAAGAGAGAAAGGTAGCTCGTGACCTTCATGATCTGGAGCTCCCTCATCGAAGTAGAGATGAAGACGTGGAGAAGGCGTGGGTGAGGGTAAGATGATGAGACATACTTATGACGTCTGCTGGGGTTGTAACAGGAATATGAGATAGATCATGAGGCGGATCGTGGAATCATACAATTGCCGGATTTATCCGAAAGAACATCTCTCACGAGTATGAAGTAATAAAAAACCATTCTTTAGTGGAGTTTCTTCCGTGACTCCGCGTGATGAGGACGTGCGTTGCGCTCGCTCCGAAACAAAGTGCCTATTATTAGAAAGAATTTACTTCTAACCTAAATGGGTACCCACTCTCGTCATGAGGATTCAAATGTGATTTAAACACACCACACATAAAAATCATCAAACTAGGAGTATAATATTCCTTCAAACACTAAAAGTGTTCAACCCTCGTTTACACAAGGAAGCGAACTCCCTCAATCTACAAGATGAGGCCCAACGAAAGTTTCAAAGCAACAGTCTGCCAACTTCTGAAGGACATCAACATCAACCTCAGTTATGCTGACATTACGTCAGCTAACAGAATGGGGAGAAAACAAATAACTGGAAACGAGGATCGAAGAAACATTGCTTTCGAACTAAAACATTATAACAAGAAACGTGAAATTCTCACCGCCTACCGAGCAAATAAACCAAAGTTCTTCATTAATGAATAATTAATACCTTCACGAGCCAAGATTATGTACGTCTTGAGAATAGCCAGAAGAAAATTCCCGAAAAAAATTGGAAACCCGAGGACCCAGGACGTAAACATCTTCGCATTCACCCCTGGACAACCGGACTCAAGACGCAATGAGATTAATACGCCAAGAGAACTGAACAAATTCCTGATGCTGCAACTGGATATGTCATCAAAACAGGTCTTAGATGATTAGGCTTAAGCTTGGGTGATCACCTGAATTAGTCACTATCATAATATGTACGTAACTGTCACTGATCACATATGTCACTGACGCCCAAAACTTTATAACATTTCACTATAACTTTATAACTTCAAGCTGTATAACTTCATGTCGTAAATCACTTCCAGCTTTTTAAACTATTAAAGATATCATGTCTAGCCCCAAGTTTGACAATTGTTCGGCAGATGTATGTGAACACTTATGTCAGCTGTATGTGAACTTTGCAATAACGCCATCAGCAACATGTAACTACCAATGTCATAATGGAATTTAGATTTCCACCTTGTTCGCTCTCCCACCTTATTTGTATGTAATTTTTACCAGTATGATCATTATTACGTGTAAACTGTATTAGCTGATTAGATATGTCATTAACGCCAAAATTTTTAAAACTTGATACCTGTTGTATATGAACTTTGCAACAACGCCATCAGCAACTTGTACCTACCAATGTCATAATGGAATTTAGATTTCCTGTCTTGTTCGCTTTCCTACCTTATTTGTATGTAATTTTTACCAGTATTTTTAACAATTTAAACAATTTATTTACCACAGGTGATACAGAGGTAGAATGTTTCTAAGCCTAGTACAATGGTCAAACTATAGTATAGCTACCTGTGAGCCAGAACAAGTTCAGCGACTTCTAGGGCATCCTACCATCCCGTTACTCTAAGGTGTACAATAATGTTTAACCTAATTCACTTAACCTAGTTTCGCATGAGACTGACCAAAGAGATAATTAATTGGATACTTGATGCTGTGTTTTACAGTATAGGTCAAATGGGCTATATTCAACAATATATTCAATAAAACGATTTAAGAGCAATCTGAAGATCGGTTTTCTTATCCATGGCAAGTTACATTATTGGGACCAGACATGAAGGAGCCAAGATGTGACTAGGTGATCTTAACGACTAGTATTCTGATAGGAAGTGAGACTCAAGATGTCTTTTGAATACTTTGTTAGAATTACTAATACGGATCTCCGCAGGTATTGAGTTTCAAGTTTTAGTTCCAACGAAGAGGATACTGTGTTGCGACCGGGCCTTTGAATAGTAAGGAAGCATGAATTTACTTCTATTTCGGGTTAGATCGTCGTGATGACCAGTTTGTGCGCTAAATAATTGTTTTAGGCTATTGTCGTCATCATTTCTTAATGTTTTGTAAATGAAATTACAAATGGGGACATTCTAGAGATCCGAAAGTTTAAGTATTCGTAAATTTTTACATGAATCAATTGTGTGAGCATTATATTCTAGGTTCTTTACCGCTCTGATAGCTCTTTTTTGCATAGTAAAAATTTTGTTGGTTTCATTTTCATCAGTTCCGTGCCATGCTTCTATTCCGTATTGCAAGTATGGAGAAATGAGCGTTTGGTAGAGCATTTGTAAAGCTGCTTCAGGCAGGAAATTTTTAGCTTTGTTCAGGATTCCGATGGACTTTGATAATTTAGAACTAATATGAGCGGTGTGATCTTTGAAGGTCGGATGTTTATCTATTATGATGCCCAGAAACTTACATGAGTTGGTTTCTTCGATTTCACCTACGCCAATTTTAATGCGTGGAAGAGATACATTTTTCTTGTCTGAAAATGTAATATATTTCGTTTTATCAATATTAAGGCTTATTTTACTAGCTTTAAGCCACAATGAAACCTTATTCATTAAAGTTTATTATTTATACTCTCTGCAATCCTAGCGGGATTTTGGTTCGGAAGGACCGCATAAAGCGTACTGTCAACGGCAAAAAGTATTAATTTGAAGAATGATGTAGATTTAATAATATCATTGATAAAAATCAGAAATAGGAGAGGCCCAAGAACAGATCCTTGTGGAACTCCATGGCAAATTGTCTGTGCGTCCGATTTTGCGTCGTCAATGACAACGTATTGTTTCCGATTTGTTAGGTATGATCTGAACCAATCATGGGCAACCCCTAGAATGCCATAACACTCACGAAATCGTGCTAGATTTTTTTTACTCTTTTTCTCTCCTACTTCTTAAACTGGTTTTCAGACTGAAATATCTTTTTAATCTCGACTCTGTATTTCGTTTTTAAGTTATACCAATTATGAATTTACTAGTTTTAAATGACTGATCACGCTGATGTATTCGATGATATAGACCCAGATGATTATTATTATTATATAAGAAAGTTTTAGCTTCCCTTAACCACGACAAAGATGTTCCAAGAGAGGAAAGAGGAAGGAACCATTTAGTATGGAGTTGAGGGAACGCGGAATCTACGCACAAGGTGCACTGAAACAGTAAGCTAGGAAAGAAGTTCATGAAACAAGAAAAAAGTTAAAGAAGAAAGTAGTAGGTGCTGAAAAACAGGACAGCAGTGAACCGAAAAAAGATGGTCCGTAACAAAACAAAAACCTATTTCATTACAACAAAAAGGAAGCCTACCTAACCTTTAGCTCGGGCCCTCACATGGTTCCCCTGGGAGCGCTAATTCCCATAGATACAATAGTTGTATCCCCCTAAGGGGATATAGACCCAGATCTCAATCATTTAAACAAAATATATCCAAACCTAAACGACTCTGATAACTGCATGTATACTAATATCTCAAAATTCAACGAAACTATACGAATAACTCGCAATGATTTTTCGCTCCTGTGTTGGAATTGTAGGTCATTCTATCCGAAATTGGAAGAGATACAATGTACTATGACTGAACTTAAGTATAACCTAGACGTGATTAGCTTCACCGAAAGCTGGCTAGATGACTCAACCAAAGACATGATTAGATATGAAAATTATCATGATTACCGTTCACTACGAAAAAACAAGCGAGGCGGTGGCATCAGTACGTACATTTCTACAGACATAGACTCGAGAATCATAGCAAGTGCAACAATGAATCAGGATCATATACAGTCACTATTCGTAGAACTGTCTAGAGATGGTAAACGAATAGTGCTTGGAACTGTGTATAGGCCTCCTACAGCCTGTCTATATCCTTCCTGAATGAGCTAAATCGAATTATTTCTCAGTTCAACAGGTCCTTATACAACGATATAATCATTTGCGGTGACTTCAATTATGATCTACTGAAACATGAAAGCTACGAACAAATCTCTAATTTCTTAAATGCCTTTCAGTCTAAATCTTTCCTTCCGATCATCACAAAGCCTACACGAATAACCTCCGAGTCTGCTACGCTGCTTGACAGTATCTTTATGACAGACCCAAGTGATTTTCCTGCTGGAATAATTACTTCTGACTTATAATATCATTTTTCAGTTTTAAAATGTATATATTGCTTGTACCAAGCCACGGGCTGAAACTTATTCATATCGTAAAGTAAACGAATCAATTTTAGAAGAATTACGTACCGTTCAAGAAGAATGAATACCAACATTGCACATCTCTCAACAAAACAATAATGCAACGAGCATTGATGAAGCAGTAGTAAAGTTGACTGAAACTATAATGACCGCATACAATCACTGTTGCCCAATTGTAACTCGTGCAGTTACACCGAAAAAATAAACAAAAACGCTGGATTACTGAAGACATTGTAATAAATATAAAGAAACGTCAAGCGTGCCTAGCCCTCCTTTGCCAAGGGAAAATATCTAGCTACGAGCTACGACAATTTGAGCTACGACAATACGAAAAGAAGCAGGAAGTTCTGACAGCCTGCCGTGTGACTAAACCGAAATTCTACGAGAATGAATACTTAGTACCTTCGCGAGCAAGTATAATGTACACTCTGAGATTGGCTAAACGAAAATTTCCGGAACAAATAGGACTCGCAAGAAGTTTGGATGGCAATATCAACGTCTTCTCTCCGAAGATACCTGGACAGGTAACTCAGAGACCTCTAACCATCAATACGCCTGAAGAACTAGACAAGTACTCGTTGCAACATGTCGGCAAGTCCTCAGAGGAAATTATAAGTAATTTATTTTTGTTTTAGACTGACGTTTTGGATTTAATATCATTTTGGTATCTGTCCACATGTTTTCTTTTTGATTTTTGATTGAATTGCTTTTGCCTCTTCAAGGCATCCACGTCGACCTTGCAGCTTTGTTTTGCTGCTTACTAAATTGTTTTTAATTTCTTTCTTTTCTCATTTTTTATCGAATGCTCATACCAAACTTGCTGCTCAGACTTAACTCATGTGTTACTACATATGTTTCTAAATCTGAAAACAATTTAGATAGTCAAGATTTTTATGTTCCAAAATAACTTCGCTGTCACTTCGTTTTAAATCCATTTCCTCCTTTGCTACATCTTTTGTGTTATATGCGGATACCACACAGCCTTGTAGCTACATTATTTGCCATTTATGATCCCTAATGCTCCTGCTCATGGACTGAGTTTGCGCTCTTCTTATGAAATCATACTAGATTTTAGACAATTTAGACTAATAATCTCTGTGAGTTTTAGTTTCTCTTTTTTTTCATTTAATTATAAGTAGCAATGTCCTTATTTTACCTTGATCCTGTAGTTTGTATCGTTTTTTATTTTTACGTCACATTTTACTTACTGTTTCTTAATTCTAAAGACTAACCATGTTGATCTATTCGATAATATTGATCCAGGTCTCAATCATTTGAATAGACTGCACCCAATCCTAAATGAAACTGGAAACTGTAAATACCTGAATATTAAAAAATTCAATGAATCGATGAGAAAGACCTGTAACGATTTTTCTCTATTATGTTGGAACTGTAGATCCATTTATCCGAAAATAGATGTTTATCCGAAAATCTTGTACTATCACTGAGCTGAACAGCAATTTTGATGTTCTCAGTTTCACCGAAGGTTGGCTAGATGACTCATCTAATGACCTGATTCAAATTCAAAACTATTATAGCCATCATTCACTCCATAGTAACAACCGTGGTGGTGGCATCAGTACGTACATATCTAAACACATATCTTCGAAAGTCATTTTAAGTGCAACTACGAATCGTGAACATATTGAGTCTTTATTTATAGAACTAACGAAAAATGATAAACGGATTATACTTGGGACAATATATAGCCCCCAACAGCTTGTAGCGTCTCTTTCCTGAACGAGCTTCAGGGCATAATATCTCAGTTCAACAAGTCCCTATATAATGAGATAATAACCTGCGGGGATTTCAACTACGATCTTCTACAATATGATAGCTGTGTGCAAATCTAAAATTTCATAAATGTTTTTCAGTCTAACTCCTTCCTTCCAATCATCACGAAACCTACACGTGTTGCATCTGAATCGGCTACGTTACTCGATAATATTTTTATGTTAGATCCGACTGATTTTCTTGCCGGAATAATAATTTCTGACTTATCTGACCATTTCCCGGTGTTTCTCATCAAGAAAAATGTCTATAGTCCTTGTACCAGCCCACAGGCTGATACTTATACACATCGTTGTGTAAACGAATATAACTTGGGAACAATGCGAACTGTTCTAGAAGAATTAATGCCATCATTATACATCTATGAACTGGACAATAATGCGATTAACATTGATGAAGCAAAAATAAATTTGACTGAAATTATAACGACCGCATATAACAAGTGTTTTCCAATAATCACCCGCACAATTACGCCGAAAAATAGACCAAAGCCCTGGATTACTGAAGATATCGTGATCAATATAAAGAAGCGTCAAGCGTACTTAGCCTTACTATACGAAGGGTGAATAACTAAAGTAACGTATAACAGATTAAGGAATCATGTGACAAATCAAATACGAACATCAAAACAAAACTACCTTCACACGGAAATTTACTGAATACAAACTAATATTAAAAAAACTTGGCGCCTGCTTAATTCATGCTATAAACCGAATAATAATACAACAAAAACAATTGAATCCGTCGTTCACGAAAATGTAAAATACCACGAGAAAAAGGATATTGCAACAGTGTTTAATAACTTTTTCGTAAGCATAGGAAAAAATATAGCCGATAGTGTCTTCAGTGAACCCACATACCACTTGCAATACATGGACTATGTCCGTGAACCCAACTCTTTCTTTTTCAAGCCAATTAATCCCTCCGATGTAATTACGTGCATAAACAACTTGAAAAATAAATCAAGTGGATTGAAAAATTTTTCGGCTAAAGTTCTTAAGGCTATAGCTAATATAATAGCACCGTGCATATCTAATATATTAGATATGCATCACTGGTCTGCGTCATTTTTGAGGTTTAGGTTTTATGGATTGTTTCTATATGGCTTTTGCATGCTGAAGTCAGAAATGTAATCCAATTTGCCCAATCAGATCAGGTTTTCATTCTATCTCAAATTAAAAATTTAAAATTATTGTAAACAAATAATGTCTTTTCAGAAGAATATTGTTTTCTCTGACTTTAATGATTTTTCTTTTTTATTAGGATTTCTCATTCATTCTTTCTGCAAAATACTCTAGGAAACAGAAAATTAGACAGACTGCAGTAAATCACAAAAACAAGCATCACATTATATATCCAGATGTGCCATCTGCCATAAATCCAGTGCCTCATGGACCAGGAATTCCAATTCCAACACCACCTCAAGCTTACACAGATCTGCTATCGGATTCTGATGATGAAATGGAAGATTTAGTTATATCTGATACAAACCAACCTCTAGTTAAATCACATCAGCTCAAACCGTTTAGTCAAGCCGAGTTAAATGATCTGTCACGAGATTTGGGCTTGTCTAAAGAATCTATTCAATTACGTGGATCACGTCTCAGCGAAAACAATTTGCTTTGCTATCTGCAGAAACAACGTTCTTCTGGTACCGCAGCCGCGACGAAGAGTTTCGAAAATATTTTAGTTCGGACCAAGAAAATTCGCTAGATAACATCGGCGGTCTCATTGCTGCAATGGGTTTTGCCTATGACCTTACACAATGGTGGCTCTTCATTGACTCCTCAAACAGAACCTTAAAAGCAGTGCTTCTCTTCAATGGCAACAACTTTCTATCTGTTCCTGTAGGATACTTGGTACAGATGACTGGAAACTATAAAAATGGAGCTATTGCTAACTGCTTCACAATAAGACCACAATTGGCTGATTTGGAGACCTAAAAGTAAGTTTTGTAAAAACTAGTATTATATTCCATCACTAATTTAATATTCTGAACTTATACCATGATTTATTTTTGTTTTAATAGCACCAGCAATATATTTTAGGCTACTTGAAATGTATTTGAAAATTTTTTATTGTTACATTTTTATTTACCACAAAAATGTGTTTTGTTCGATTTCTAAGCTGTGTCCATTTTGTTGGGACTACAAGGCGGGTACACCAAGTATCCCTGTTTCCTGTGTATGTGAGAGCCGTTCAGACAAGTAGCACTATGTTCATCACAAATGGCCAGCAAGATCTACTTTGGAACCAGGTTCTCACAACGTTGTATCACATTCTCTCGTAAATCCGGAAAAGATTCTATTGCCGCCACTGCATATAAAGTTAGACCTAATGAAAAATTTTGTGAAAGCACTGGACAAAGAGACCCGAGCCTTTGTTTTCCTAAAACAGAAATTTCCACGCGTGAGGTCAAACTCACAGCTGGTATTTTTGATGGACTTCAGATCAGGGAACTTTTGCAAGATCCTAACTTTGACGAAAGTATGCAAGACATTGAGAGGTCAGCCTGGCATTCATTCAAGTCCATTGAATCAAATTTTCTAGGCAATCACCGGAGTCAAGAATACGGACGTGTTGTCAATGAGCTCCTGAATAACTACCAAGCTCTAGGTGCACGTGTGTCCATAAAAATTCATTTCCTCAGTTCGCATTGGGACTATTTTCCAAAAAACTGTGGCGATTTCAATGAAGAGCAAGGAGAGCGTTTTCACCAGGACATTCGAGTGATGGAGGAGAGGTGCCAAGGTCGCTGGATGTAAATGTGTTTGCAGACTACTTTTGGTGCCTCAAGAGAGACGCTCCAGATTTACATCATCAAAGAAAATCTGTCCGAAAGTCATTTTTGCTGCATTAGATTCATCCCTTCTTAAAGTTATTTCAAACCTGAAACTCTGCTTTCTTTTAAACTTGCCAATTTTGTCAATCATCTTTTCACTCTCATAAACTCTAGCTCCGTGCTACTTTCGAAATAACTTACATATTTTACAGTGTCTTCAGTGACTCCGTGGTGTGAGGACGGGTGTGGCGCTCGCTCCGAAACAAAGTGCCTATTGTTAGAAAGAATGTACCTCTAACCTAAATGGGTACCCACTCTCGTCCTGAGTATTCAAATGTGATTTAAATACCCCATATATAAAAATAATCAAACTAAAAGCATAATATTCCCTCAAAAGCGTGAGAGTATTCAACCCTCGTTTACACAACGACCCTCAATCTTCAAGATGACTAACAAACGACGCAGTACCAGCAACAGCACCAACAACAGCACCAACAACAGCAGCAACAACAGCACCGAATTTCAACCGAAGTTTGGTCAATACCCTGATGTGTCTAGCCTAACGAAAGGCGGTAAAGAAGTGGTCTCTGTCTTAATAAAATACTTCGATTCAGTGATGACAAAATTTAATAGTGATATTGAAAAAATGCAAAATGAAATAAGCCACCTTAAAACGCTATTTGGAACAAAAGAAGCGGAACACAAAAAAATTCTCGATGAACAGAACAAGAAAATGGATAGCTTAACCTCCCGCCTCGACCAGTTGGAAAAAAATAATCAACGCCGAGACATTGAAGACAAAAAATGTACTCTCGTCATTTCTGGAAGGGAAATACCGCAATCTCACGCAAACGAAATCTGTAAGGATACAGTCTGCAAACTCCTGAAGGACAAGATCAACATTGACCTCTCCGACACTGATATGACGTCAGCTACAAGAATGGGGAAAAAACCAGTAACTGGGAACGTAGATCAAAGAAACATTGCATTTGAACTAAAAGATTACAACAAAAAACGTGAAATTCTCAACGCCTGCCGAGAAAAGAAACCAAAGTTCTTCTTCATAAATGAATACCTCATACCTTCACGAGCTAACGCCATGTACATTCTGAGGATGGCCAAAAGGAAATTCCCGGATAAAGTTGGAACCCCAAAAACACAGGATGGAAACATTTTCATATTTAACCCCGGAAACCCTGATTCAAGACGCCGCGAGATCAACACGCCAGATGACCTCGAGCAATACCTGATGCAACAACTCAATATGACATCAAAACAAGTCATGGGTGACTAGACTAGGTGATCTCCTCAATTTGATTGTCAGTTTTCGTGCTAGTTTAACCCCAATTAGATATCATATCAGCTTATCCTCAACTTGATGTTAGCTTAACCTGAATCTATACAAATGTTTAACAGATGTGTTTGTAAACATTTATGATAGGTGTATGTGAACTTTTGCAACAACGCAATCAGCAATTTTTACCTCCCAATGTTACTGTGATTTTTTTTTTTTCATTTTTTACCACTAAAGTTTTTTTTTATTACGCGTAAACCATATTAGCTGATTATATCATTGTCATTAGGTGATCCCCTAAATTCCCTAGACTAGGTGATCCCCTAAATTAGTCAATTTCATTTTCATCCCCTAAATATGTCAACTTCGTATTAATTTAACCTCAATTAGGTATCATGTCAGTAAACCTCAACGTGATGCTCGTTCAACCTGAATCTATACAAGTGTATAACAGATGTGCTTGTAAACATTTATGACAGCTGTGTGTGAACTTTTGAAACAACGCAATCAGCAATTTTTTACCTCCCAATGTTACTGTGAATTTTTCCTCTTCTTAACCACTTAAGTATTATTACGCGTAAACCATATTAGCTGATTATATCATTGTCGTTGTAATCTTCTTATAATCTGATAATCGCTTCTGCCCTCCACTGCCATCGTACAACCATATTAGCTGATTATATCATTGTCGTTGTAATCTTCTTATAATCTGATTATATCATTGTCGTTGTAATCTTCTTATAATCTGATTATATCATTGTCGTTGTAATCTTCTTATAATCTGATTATATCATTGTCATTATAATCTATCAGCAATTTTTCACTTACCAATATTACTGTAAATTCTTCCTTATTTACCACTACAGTTATTATTACGCGTAAACCATATTAGCTGATTGTATCATTGTCATCATAATCTTTAAAACTTATTCCCTCTTATGTGAACTTATGAAAACGCCCTCAGCAATCTGTTTGCACCAATGTAGTGATATCGAACTCCAATATTATAACAAATAAATAATAGATGTGTGTGTAAACATCTATGACAACTGTGTGTCACATTTTGTAACATCGCAATTAGTAATTTTTCACCAACCAATATTACTGTGAATTCTTCTCTATTTACCACTACAGTTATTATTACGCGTAAACCATATTAGCTGATTGTATCATTGTCGTCATAATCTTTAGAAATTTACTACCTGTTGTATGTGAACTTGCGAAAACGCCCTTAGCAATCTGTTTGCACCAATGTTGTGATATTGAACTCCATTATCACTCGCTCATGGACTGAGTTTGTGTGTACTCACGAAATCGCGCTAGATTTTTCTTTTTTACTCTATTCTCTCTTACTTAATAAGCTACTTTTTAGACTGAAATATCCCTTTAAGCTTGACTCTGTATTTCGTCTTAAGCTCTATAGTACCTAATTCTTACTTTTACTTATTTTAAATGACTGATCACCCTGTAATATTTGAGGAAATCGATCCAGATTTCAATCATTTGAACAGAATATATCCAAACCTAAACGACTCTCAAGAGTGTAGGTATACTAATATATCAGAATTCAACGAAACTATACGAATAACTGACCGAGATTTCTCACTCCTGTGTTGGAACTGTAGGTCACTCTATCCAAAATTGGAAGAGATACAATGTACTATTACTGAACTTAAATATAACCTAGACGTGATTAGCTTCACCGAAAGCTGGCTAGATGACTCGACTAAAGACATGATTCGATTTGAAAATTATCATAGTTACCATTCGCTAAGAAAAAACCAGCGGGGCGGAGGCATCAGCACATATATATCTAACCACATAGACTCGAGAACCATAGCAAGTGCAACCATGAATCAGGATCATATAGAATCACTCTTCGTAGAACTTTTTAGAGATGGTAAACGCATTGTGCTTGGAACGGTGTATAGGCCTCCTACAGCCTGTCCTATATCCTTCCTGAATGAATTGAATCGTATTATTTCTCAGTTCAACAGGCCCTTATACAATGACATAATAATATGCGGTGACTTCAATTATGATCTACTGAAACATGAAAGCCATGAACCAATCTCTAATTTCCTAACTACCTTTCAGTCTCAATCCTTCCTTCCGATCATTACAAAGCCTACACGAATAACCTCAGAGTGTGCTACGCTGCTTGACAATATCTTTATGACAGACCCTAGTGATTTTCTTGCTGGAATAATTACTTCTGACTTATCAGATCACTTCCCAGTTTTTCTTATTAAGAAAAATGTCTATATTGCTTGCACCAAGGCACGGGCTGAAACTTACTCATATCGTAAAATAAACGAATCAAATATTGAAGAAATGCGCACCGTTCTAGAAGAATCAATGCCTACATTGCACATCTCTCAACAAAACAATAATACTACGAGCATTGATGAAGCAGTAGTAAAGTTGACTGAAACTATAATGACCGCATACAATCAGTGTTGCCCAATTGTAACTCGTACAGTTACCCCGAAAAAAAAACATAAGCCCTGGATTACCAGAGACATCGTGATAAATATAAAGAAACGTCAAGCGTACCTAGCCCTCCTTTGCGAAGGACGAATATCTAGAGAAACATATAACCGATTTAGAAACTATGTAACAAACCAGATAAGAACATCAAAAAAGAACTACTTTACGCTCAAGTTTACTCAATTCAAAACTGACGTTAAAAAGATTTGGCATCTCCTTAACTCCTGCTGTAAACCGAATAATGCCGATAAAAAGAAAATTGAATATGTTGTTCAAGATAATGTAAAATATCATGAGAAGAAAGAAATTGCTAATCTCTTTAACAACTTCTTCGTAAACGTAGGGAAAACAATAGCTGATGGTATTCCAAGTGAACCTACTGATCACCTGGAATTTATGGATCATATTCGAGAACACAACTCCTTTTTCTTTACGCCTACAAACTCCTCCGATGTAATTACGTGCATAAACAACATGAAAAATAAATCGAGTGGG
Source organism: Morinoia aosen (assembly GCA_030386875.1). Lineage (NCBI taxonomy): Eukaryota > Metazoa > Arthropoda > Malacostraca > Amphipoda > Talitridae > Morinoia > Morinoia aosen. The sequence goes on from CM059574.1 coordinate 42,916,593, forward strand.
TTACAAACGTTTCCGACTAAAGTACTTAAAGTTATTGCTGACATTGTAGCCCCACTGATATCAAATATTATTAACCAGTCTCTCTTACTAGGCACTTTCCCGAACTCCCTCAAAGTTGCTAGAGTAACCCCTATCTTTAAAAGTGGTGAAAAAACCTGTGTAAACAATTATCGACCTATCTCCATTCTACCAATTATTAGCAAAGTATTCGAAAAGATTGTGTATAAAAAAGTGTACTCTTATTTTGAACAAAAATCATTTCTTTACGATAAACAATACGGTTTTCGCTCTAAAAAATCAACAACACAGGCTATATTAAATCATTTACAATTCCTCTATTCTAATATAGATGAAGGAAAGCCTGTCTTCTCTGTATTTCTTGACTTCCGAAAAGCATTTGATTGTGTGGACCATAAAATACTATTATCGAAACTACACTGTTATGGCATTCGAGGGATTGCCCATGATTGGTTCAGATCATACCTAACAAATCGGAAACAATACGTTGTCATTGACGACGCAAAATCAGACCCACAGACAATTAGCCATGGAGTTCCACAAGGATCTGTTCTCGGGCCTCTCTTGTTTCTGATTTTTATCAATGATATTGTAAAATCTACATCATTCTTCAAATTCATACTTTTTGCCGATGACAGTACGCTTTCTGCGGTCCTTCCGAACCAAAATCCTGCTATGATTGTGGAGAGTATAAATACTGAACTTCACAAGGTTTCATCGTGGCTCAAAGCTAATAAAATAAGCCTAAATATCGATAAAACCAATTATATTACTTTCTCATACAAGAAAGATGTATCTCTCCCATGCATTAAAATTGGCGAAGGTGAAATCGAAGAAACCAACTCATGTAAGTTTCTGGGCATCATAATAGATAAACATCTGACCTTCAAAGAGCACATCACTCATATTAGTTCTAAATTATCAAAATCAATCGGAATCCTAAATAAAGTTAAAAATTTTCTGCCTGAAACAGCTTTACAAATGCTCTACCGAACGCTCATTTCTCCATACTTGCAATACGGAATAGAAGCATGGCACGGAACTGATAAAAATAAAACCAACAAAATTTTTACTCTGCAGAAAAGGGCTGTCAGAGCGGTAAAGAACCTAGAATATAATGCTCACACAAATGATTCTTTCAAAAATTTACAAATACTTAAACTTTCGGATCTATACAAAATCTCCATCTGTAATTTCATTTACAAAACATTAAGAAATGATGGCGACAATAGCCTAAGACAATTATTGACTGCGCAAACTGGTCATCACGACCATTTAACCCGAAATAGAAGTAAATTCATGCTTCCTTATTATTCAAAGGCCAGGTCGCAACACAGTATTCTCTTCGTTGGAACCAAAACTTGGAACTCTATACCTGCAGAGATCCGTGAATGTAATTCGTACAAAGTATTCAAAAGACATCTTGAGTCTCACTTCCTATCAGAATACTAGTAGTGTAAGATCACCGTGTCGAAATCTTGCCTCCTACATGTAACTAATGATAATGTCATAATGTAACTTGCCTTGTGTACCATAACCAATCTTCTCTCTGCTCTTGAATCGTTTTATCGAACATACTGTTAAATATAGCCGACTTGTAAAATATCGAGTTAATCATCTCAATGATCAGTCTAATGCGAAACTAGGTTAAGTGAACTAGGTTAAACTTTTGTACACCCTAGAATAGCGTGATGGTAGGATGCCCTAGAAGTCGCTGAACTTATTCGGGCCCACAGGTAGCTATACTCAAATTTGACCATTGTACTAGACTTAAGTAAAACTCTACCTCTGTATCACCTACCTCTGTATCTCCTGTGGTAAATAAATTGTTTAAATTGTTTAAATTTCCATTTGTTTGTGGTGCCTAAAAATAAGAACATTTATATTTGGGTAACATTTGTTTTCTTAAACTTGAAATAGCAAAAAAACCTAGTCTGATTGAGCAAAACGAGCTACATTTCTGAATTCAGCATGCAAAATGCATATCAGATCCGCTGATTAAACCTCTTGAATTTCATTTTTAAACGCAGACCAGTAATATTATCAACCAATCCCTTCCTCAAGGTATTTTCCCCAACTCTTTCAAAATTGCCAGAGTGACCCTTATTTTTAAGAATGGTGATAAAAATTGCATTGATAATTATATAATATCTCTGTACTACCAATTATTAGCGAAATATTCGAGAAAATTGTGTATAAAAAAGTTATTTCGTATTTTGAACAAAAATCTTTCTACGACAAACAATACGGTTTTCGTTCTAAAAAATCTACGACACAAGCTGCACTAAATCATGTGCAATACTTTATTCTAATGTAGATGGAGGAAAGCTTGTTTTCTCCGTATTTCTTGACTTTCGAAAAGCATTCGATTGTGTGGACCATAACATATTACTCTCGAAACTACACTGTTATGGCATTCGAGGGGCTGCCCATGATTGGTTCAGGTCATATTTAGCAAATCGGAAGCAATACGTTGTCATTGACGACGCAAAATCAGACCCACAGACAATAAGCCATATGGAGTTCTACAAGGATCTGTCCTTGGGCCTCTCCTATTCCTGATTTTTATCATTGATATTATTAAATCTACATCATTTTTCAAATTCATACTTTTTACCGATGACAGCACGCTTTCTGCAGATCTTTCAAACGAAAATCCCGCTCTGATTGCGGAGAGTATAAATAATGAACTCTATAAGGTTTCATTGGGGCTTAAAGCTAATAAAATAAGCCTTAAAGTAGATAAAACAAAATATATTACATTCTCATGCAAGAAAAACATACCTCTCCCGCGCATTAAAATTGGCGGAGGTGAAATCGAAGAAACTAACACATGTAAGTTCCTGGGTATCATAATAGGTAAACATCTGACCTTCAAAGAGCATATTGCTTATATTAGCAGTAAATTATCAAAATCCATCGGAATCATAAATAAAGTTATAAATTTCCTGCCTGAAAAAGCTTTACAAATGCTCTACCGAACGCTCATTTCACCATACTTGCAATATCGAATAGAAGCATGGCACAGAACTGATAGAAAAAAAAAGAATTTAATTTTTACTCTGCAAAAAAAGCCATCAGAGCGGTAAAGAATCTAGAATATAACGCTCACACAAATGATTCATTCAAAAAATTACAAATACTTGAACTATCGGATCGCTACAAAATCTCCATCTGTAATTTCATTTACAAAACATTAACAAATGATGGCAATAATAGAAACAATTATTAACTGCGCAAACTGGTCATCTCGACTATTTAACCCAAAATAGAAGTAAATTCACGCTTCTTTATTATTCAAAGGCCCGGTCGCAACACAGTATCCTCTTCGTTGGAACTAAAACTTGGAACTCAATCCCTGCGGAGATCCGTGAAAGTAATTCTTACAAGGTATTCAAAATAAATCTTGAGTCTCACTTCCTATCAGAATACTAGTCGTGTAAGATCAAGTCAAACCTTGTCTCCTACATAACTGGTCCTAATAATGTTATCTGCCATGGTTGATAGCGCCGATCTTCTGTCTGCTCTTACATCGTTTATCGAATATACTGTTAAATCTAGTCCATATGAACTATATTGTAAAATGAAGCATCTAATATCAATTAAATTATTTCATTGATCAGTCTAATGTGAAACTAGGTTAAGTGAATTAGGTTGAACATTATTGTACACCTTAGAATAACGTTGATGTTAGGATGCCCTAAAAGTCGATGAACTTATTCAGGACCACAGGCTGCTACACTCAAATTTGACCATTGTACTAGACTTGAGAAGCATTCTACCTCTGTATCACCTGTGGTAAATAAATTGTTTAAATTGTAACTCTCAAGGATAATCATCACCCCACAGGTGTCTCCCAGAACTCAAAACATGAAGAACGCCCTCACCTAGAGCTGGGTAGCCCTTCTGTTGCAACGTCGAGTTGTAGGCGCCGCTGCACGAGAAGCTCTGCCGGCACACCAGAGCTGCCTGCTGGGTATCGTCGCAGAGGTTCGTTTGGATGCAGCGCTCAGCTCGCTTAGAGCACTGCGGTGGTGGGAAGACTGCCATGATGGGGCTGCATTCTGCGTACGTTGTGAGCAAGAAGGAAGATGTGAGTGGATACCATCTGCAGTATTAAAGCGCAAATCACCGAGCATTTAATTTTGGAGCTACCGAACATAATTTTGAAAACACAAAACTGGTCAAATTATTCGGTTTGCTCTGTGGATCCCGTAAGGTTTTGCGCTAACAACCCAACTGCTGAAATGTAGCTAATATACTGTAAATATGTACTTCAGTACCACTGACTGCCCAAATAAAATAATTTCTCACCGACCTTGTACCCGTGGATAGCAGAGGTTGCTGGAAGTATCGAATTCTCCACCGTCCCTACACACGGGCTGTCTTGACACTTCCTTGCTCCCGGTGGAGCACACCTGCACCACGCGACACCTGCGCACCATACGCCTCACGGTAGGGTCGTCTGGGCACACCCAAGAGTCCGTGCAGTTTTCCACCACGTCCTCACACACGGTCGAGTAATTCTCCGGCCGGGGGTCGAGTTGGCAAAGCGATGTGTCTGGCAGAGTGAGCTAGGTAAGATTGTGGGTTTTTTATTTGAAATAATTTCATAATGGAATTCGTTTATCCTTGAAAAAATATGAGATTTCATCGTCAGAGTTGATGAGATCTGTTTAGGCAAAATGCAGTTCCAACTAAAACTAAGAGATCAATGTTTGAAAAGTGATGTCTTAGGAATAATTGCTTGTCACTTGGCATCAAAACGGTTCATTATTCTTCAAGGACAGGTGACGAGCAAATTCTCTTCGTGTCCATTAATAAATTTTTAACAGCTACAGAAAATAGGCTGAAAGTCGATTTAAATTTCAAAAAGGTGTAAAAAATATAAAAAACGATTAAAAAGTGCTCATTCAATAAACATACACGCCAAAAGATCCCCTAGTACAATGACAGCAGCGGGATTGTAACAGTAAATCTACCGCAGGTGAGCAAGAGTAAATCAGCTTTTGACTTGCTACAGTATACTTATTTTATCTAATTCTGCCTTAATGTTAATCCATGAACCCTTCCTGTCAGTTTAGGCTTCTTACCATAACATTCGTTATGGTAACCTTAACATTCATAACATAACGTTTTCCATAGGCGTTAAGCTCGATTCAAGTCAAATTTTTGGCGCAGCATGTCACGAATTTCAAAATTGAATTATAACCCTACGAACCACACTTTGAATACTTCATACCATCTTAAATCTTCGTAATACTATGTTTTTTGCTAGCGTTACGCAACAGCAGTTTTCCGTAGAGAGTTCGAGTATCTACGTTTCGGCGTTTAGCCATGCTAATGGTCGACGCAATGTTAAAAATTATCAACAAGGTCTTCCTCTATAATGGAACATCCAAAAGGTTGATTTTTAAGAACTGTTAACTAACTATGTATTATACAGGGTGTTATTTAAATACGAGGCACAAACAAATCTTTAATAACTTTGAATACATAATTTCTTTTCTAATTTCTCAACCTTACGAAATTTTTCCAGTTCTTCACGCATTAAAAGACGAAGAAAATTGTTTATCATCTTTACTAAAAACACTCACTACAAAGTTCGATATCACTGTCCATTTATAAAAAGCAACGTTTCGATGCACGCACATCATCTTCAGGCTGAAAAATACAAAGTAAATTTTACGGTCACAATACTAAGAAATGTAAATCAAATGCAAAAAAAGCTGACGATATAAAAAACTAACACAGATCACATAACAAGATGACTAGAGGTAAATAATTTGTACCATAGGAATACTGATTTCTAGATGACTAGCCAATATTGAACAACGACGACATGCTTACAGCACCAGAGGAAAAGGCAAAATGAACCATCAAGAGGGTGATTCTAACTTCTAAACTACAGTCTTATTGAATAGTTTTAGAGCAAAAAATTTATCATATTTTCATTGAGGGACGGTTCAAATTTATGAATATGTAAATTAGATTTAAATTTAAATATGAATATATGAATATATTGTTTAAATTTATGAATATGAATATTATTTGAATATGATCTTTTTTAAGTACATGATATAAAATTTTGATATTTGAATAAAGATCTTCATTCGAGAGCTTAGAACTTTTTTCAACACGAAAGTGTTAAAAAATCGAACTTTGGTACTTGTGCGCAGTCAATCCTTGTCATACCAATGTAACTTTTGTTAACTTACATTCGCTTCTGTCGCATTTGGACTGATAAATCACATTGGCTTTCTCTAGGTCACTGACCCCGGATTTGGAAATATTATTCTTTACTAGTAGATCACTGATTTCACGGTTTTTGGAATATACACATACTTTAATAGCGATTTCAGGATCTATAGGTTTAACAAAATGTTTAACAATATTTCTGAAAATTCGTTCGTCAATTTTTTAGTTCTTGTGCATTTGATTTTCATAAAATACATTTACATGACGAGTACAAGGTCCAAGACTATCATCACTGCTCAGAATTCGGTTAAGAAAGTTGTTGATTATCCTGTCGACCAGAGTATTGGGAAAATTGTTACTTATTAGAGATATATTATATTAGAGATGTTATATTATAAAAGATATATATTATAAAAGATATATATTATCTTTTAACCGGAAGAATTTCTGAATGAAAACTTGCCCAACTACTGCAAACTTTATGTGCTCTATTTAAAAAAGTGTGAATAACGCTCTCTTTATATACCTGTGGAGCATCGCAATCATAATTAATAGTTTCACCAGCATGAGAAGGCTTCACGTACACGGACCTCTGGAAAACACCCTGCGAAGCTTCAACCAATACATCAAAAAAATGGTAGCTTCCCTTGTACATTCAACTCATACGTGAAACGCAATACCGAATTCTCGATCATCAAATCCTTCAACATCTCCAACTGCTCAACACTCTCAACCTCTACGAAGATTTCATCCACGTATCTGCCGTATATTGTCGGCTTAACAGGCATAATGTTCAATACCAGGTTTTCCGCATGAGACAAAAAAGTTAGCAAACGTGGGTCCCAGAGGGGAGCCCATAGCAATTATGATTGCGATGCTCCACAGGTATATAAAGAGCGCGTTATTCACACTTTGTTAAATAGAGCTCATAAAGTTTGCAGTATTAGGGCAAGTTTTCACTCAGAAATTCTTCGGGTTAAAAGATTGCTAATAAGTAACAATTTTCCCAATACTCTGGTCGACAGGATAATCAACAACTTTCTTAACCGAATTCTGAGCAGTGATGATAGTCTTGGACCTTGTACTCGTCATGTAAATGTATTTTATGAAAATCAAATGCACAAGAACTAAAAAATTGACGAACGAATTTTCAGAAATATTGTTAAACATTTTGTTAAACCTATAGATCCTGAAATCGCTATTAAAGTATGTGTATATTACAAGAACCGTAAAATCAGTGATCTACTAGTAAAGAATAATATTTCCAAATCCAGGGTCAGTGACCTATAGAAAGCGAATGTGATTTATCAGTCCAAATGCGACAGAAGCGAATGTAAGTCTCTTAACAAAAGTTACATTGGTATGACAAGGATGACCATGAAACAAAGATTGACTGCGCACAAGTAGCTACCAAGGTTCGATTTTTTAACACTTTCGTGTTGAACATAGTTCTAAACTCTCGAATGAAGATCTTTATTCAAATACCAAAATTTTATATCATGTACTTAGAAAAGAATATACTCAAATGATATTCATATTCATAAATTTAAACAATATATTCATATTTAAATTTAAATTTAATTTACATATTCATAAATTTAAACCGTCCCTCAATGAAAGTATGATAATTTTTTTGCGCCAAAACTATTCAATAAGACTGTAGTTTAGAAGTTAGAATCACCCTCTTGATGGTTCATTTTGCCTTTTCCTCTGGTGCTGTAAGCATGTCGTCGTTGTTCAATATTAGCTAGTCATCTAGAAATCAGTATTCCTATAGTACAAATTATTTACCTCTAGTCATCTTGTAATGTGATCTGTGTTAGTTTTTTATATCGTCAGATTTTTTTTGCATTTGATTTACATTTCTTAGTATTGTGACCGTAAAATTTACTTTGTATTTTTCAGCCTGAAGATGATGTGCGTGCATCGAAACGTTGCTTTTTATAAATGGACAGTGATATCGAACTTTGTAGTGAGTGTTTTTAGTAAAGATGATAAACAATTTTCTTCGTCTTTTAACACGTGAAGAACTGGAAAAACTTTGGATACAATGAACGGATTTTTGAAAACAAAGGAGCAGTAGACTCCTGAGATTTTTATATTTTATTTGCACTAACTTTTGAAGAAGACATTCTTCAAGTGGCGTCCACTCGACTGCAAGCAATATTGGGCGCGTTTTCGTATGCTTCTCATTGCAGCACTGGTGAGGGTGGGCCCGTTAAATTTTTATTTCCATCTTACTCAGTAAATGACCTTCTTTGACGGAGAACTTCGCAGGTTGTACTCTCTCATGAAACTTCACTGGGCTAGGATAATGTTCCTTCCATTAGAGAAGTATGCAGTGCTTCTCTAATTGAAGGAACATTAGAGAAGTATGCAGTGCTTCTCTAATTAAAGGAACATTAGAGAAGTATGCAGTGCTTATGAAAGCTAATTGTTCCTTTGTCCATTTCGTTATCTTGGCGCCAGTTTCAAAGTAAGATGAATTCTACTACGTCCTCTGATTCTTATTTTGACAGCTGTATCATGAACACAAAGGAACAAAATAAAATGTATAAATCTCAGGATTCTACTGACGTTTTGTGTTCAAAAATCCGATCAATGTACCAAAAGTTATTAGAAAACTTTTCGGGTTTCGTACTTAGAAAACACTCTGTATTTCCCTACCCGTTCCTTAGTTTAGTCAGTTTAAATTTGGAAAACGAAAATAACCGCAATTTGCTAACTTGTACTAAATCATCACAAAACTTTCCCCACACAGGCTGTTAACCGTTTAGTACTACTCGCTTCATCCATACCTGGGAAGCAAAGGTTCCGTTTCCTGCTGAGGAAGTGCCCCGAGGGACAGAAGGGCGCTCTGATGCCGTTGGTGCACTGCAACTCTGCCACCCTGCACACATCGACTTCCTCTACGTGCTGAGTGGCGGGAGCCTGCGACGGACAAAAGGCTCCTGTGCTGCATTGGTCTATCTTGGGAGAGCACTTGACTTCGGGCGCAGTTGTGACGGGCTGGATGACGTAAGGCGGCACGGTGGACCCTACAGGCCGTGGGGTGACGGAGGGATCGATGATTTTTTCAGGCTTAGAGGTGATGGAGGGATCGATGATTACTCCAGGGGAGGTGACGGAGGGATTGATGATTCCTTCAGGCTTGGAGGTGATGGAGGGACCGATGATTACTCCAGGGGGGATGACGGAGGGATTGATGATTCCTTCAGGCTTGGAGGTGATGGAGGGATCGATGATTACTCCAGGGGGGATGACGGAGGGATTGATGATTCCTTCAGGCATGGAGGTGATGGAGGGATCGATGATTACTCCAGGGGGGATGACGGAGGGATTGGTGATTCCTTCAGGCTTGGGTGTGACGGAGGGATTGATGATTACTCCAGGCCCACCAGGGTAAGGAGGGGAGGGAATGGGAGAGCAGTTGTCATTGACGTACCCGAAAACACACTGGTCCAGTGCGTCAGAGAAGACAGTGCCGGGCTCGCACTCGAAGTACGCCCGATTGAAGACGCCAAGGATGTTCCGGTCATAGCACCTGGCGATGGACGGGACAGCGTTATTGTGGCGGTGTGGATGAAAGCGGGTGGGTGAAAAGACCGAAAAGTGTTACTCACTGAAAGGTAACTGAGAAATTCTTAAGGGAAAATTCTTGTTGCTGGAAATTTTTGAAGCGGGCAATTGTGCTCGAAGAAAACTTTCAAAACGGGTAATTGGTGATCCGTGAAACTGCTAATATGGGAAGTTTAATAATATGGGATCTTGTTAAAGGATGAAATTGCAATTATACGAAATTATTGATAAGGGTAATTACTAATGTGAGAAATGGTAAATGCTGAAAAAAATTAATTTGAGGTATTATTAAGTGCAGAAATACTTTATAAGAGAAGCTGTTAAAGTTAGATATTAGGTAAGTCATTTTTCTTCAATCGAATTATCTTTAGAAATTTGGAATTAAAGTAAACTGATAATATCGAAATCATACTTATTATAATTTGCAAGGTCTTACAATAAAATATCTACAAATAATCCATTCATCCTGTAAAACGGTTTGGAGACCAGCTCTATCCTCTGTAAGTAAATCTGTAAAAAAAAAATTTCAGTCAAATCTAAATCTAAAGAGCACAAGTTTGCGTTAAAAATCTACACATAAATTTGCTGGGAATATGAACTATCTGTGTCATTAAGAACAAGCCCCCTTTTCTTTGGCTATGTATAGGGACTCTAAAATGTGCAGGTCTAACTCATTCAGGGCAGTACGAAATATTTTAAAATCATCCCCTACTATGCAGTCGCAGCACTGTTCGCAGTGAAGGCGAATATACGAGTGTGGCGGCTGGGTCAAAATTCTTCCATTACGATAGCTGATTCCGCGATGCTGGGCAAACCTAGTGTAGAATGGCAAATTCGTCATGCTGACATAGCCAGATATACATTGTACACAACTAAACATACAGACAAAAGGGTGCCCGCAATCGTTTCGAATCGCGTCCTTGTAGCGGAAAAATGAGCTAACATTCAGAGAATTGTCGGCAATGAAACATATATAGTTTCACAGCAGGAAAATGGCGTTTGAAAAGGGGCACCAAATCTCTTGATATTCGTATCTTATCAGTAAAATCTCCAAAATACGGGAAAACACACTAAAGACGTCGTATTGGCTATGGAAGAATACTATTTATTGATTATTTCTAGTCAGGAAGTATTTAATTTGAACATGAACTATTGATGAAGGAAACCCGTTTTGACAAAAAATATCAAAAAGTTAATCCACCCTGTAAGTCCAAATAGTTGGAACAAATCTAAGCTCGATTCAATAAGGCCTTCATAGTTTAATTTTGAATCTATGATCTCAAAACCTGAAAAAAGATTAAGCCCAATCCAGTGAATGTAGCCTTGAAGTACTGTACTGTAAATGAGGGAAGTACTGTACAGTTTCTCCCCAAGTACTTGCCTGTAGTACCAGGTGCTACAGTACTGTACAGTCTCTCCCCAAGTACTTGCCTGCAGTACCAGGTGCCACAGTACTGTACAGTCTCTCCCCAAGTACTTGCCTGTAGTATCAGGTGCTACAGTACTGTACAGTCTCTCTCCAAGTACTTGCCTGTAGTACCAGGTGCTACAGTACTGTACAGTCTCTCCCCAAGTACTTGCCTGCAGTACCAGGTGCTACAGTACTGTACAGTCTCTCCCCAAGTACTTGCCTGCAGTACCAGGTGCTGCAGTACTGTACAGTCTCTCCCCAAGTACTTGCCTGCAGTACCAGGTGCTGCAGTACTGTACAGCCTCTCCTCAAGTACTTGCCTGTAGTACCAGGTGCTGCAGTATTGTACAGCTACAGCCTCTCCCCAAGTACTTGCCTGTAGTACCAGCTGCAGTTGCGGGGGTGAGGGAAGACCCCCTCGTAAGGGCACGGCACTCGAGGCGCCACGATGTAGTCAGGATACCTGAAGTCTGTTTCACGAAAAAAATCTTTCAAACCGACGTAAGACATAAACGCTATTTTCAATATTTCATGGATACAGAAAATGTTCAAGTAGTTCAAAAGGGAAAGGTTCTTATTAGAAATAATAGAATTTCATTGCTAGAAGCGTTCAGAGCTACGCGTCATCTACATACGAGTACATATATTGCGTCTCCCCAACTCGCCTACAGAGCCTCTCGAGCCTGATGGAGCATGTCCGTACGCTGCGTCGGTAGTTGTCACGCCCAGAATGACGAGAGCCGCGACGGCACACACTTTCTGTACAAGGAAAAAAAGATGTTTTATTCCAATAGTCTGATGCACATCATCTTGTACATTGGTTTTTCCAACCTATACTATAATAAGAGCCGCGTCCGTCCGTCGGTCTGTCCGAAGCCAGCCGAAAGTGTGTGATGAGCGTATCTGTGATACAAGCTCCAGTCCTATATATTTTGACGGGCCGTGTTCACGCGGCCTTATCAACTCTCAAGAGATTGTTTTTTTTTTCTTACGACCTTTCTCTCATTCCACCCTCTTTTTTATTTCTAATAGAGGGGGATGGACTAGTGCCTCATAACACCAGAACGCAATGACGGGCACTCTCGGTCAATCTGCTACCCATTCCCGATACCTGGGTAGAGTTGGGAATTGTGGCTGAGTTCTTCCTTTTCCAACAGAGAAAATCACCGTGCGGCACTGACGGGATTCGAGCTGACAACACCTTCTCGTGGAGGGCGGGCGCTCTTAACTACTCGGCCACGATGATCAAGCGTCACAGAACAAAAATCTGAAGACGCTGAGAAATGATGGAGCAACCTCACTAAGTATATATATTGCACCCTAAAACAGCTTGAAGTTGACATTACGAAGGGACATTTTTTTGAGCTCGCATTGTTTGTTAAGGTCAGTGCGAGCATTTATGAAGGATTTGCGTAATAATTTATCATTAAGAAGACACGCTTATCCTCGTGCTGCGAGGACGCTCCTTATTTTGCTCCGAAAAGAAGTGCCTAAATTTGTTAGAAATCATTAATTTCTAACCTAAGAGAGTCCCCGTTCAAAACATGAGCATCCAAGAGTAAATTCAATCTACCATAATCAAGAGTTATCTAATAAATTGTGTTATATTCCCGCGTAAAAGAGTGCTCAACCCTCGTTTTCGTCAAGAAATGAATTCGTGCTTTCCTCAACTTCAAAATAGCGGCCCGAAAAACTAGACGAGGCATGGCTGACTCTGCATCGAAGTTTTGCTCGCATCCTAACGTAGAAAAATTGTCAGAACAGATTAAACATGTGTTTTTTGTTATAATTGAACAAATCAACTCAGTAATGGCGGAATTTCAAAACGAAATAAGTAGTCTTAAAACGCTAATTGAAACCCTAACCAAGAAAGGATCTGAGCAAAAAAATTTCGCTGACCAAAATGAGAAAATTAGAGGCTTTGTCTCCTGTCAGGGCCCTTTATACTTTGATAATTAAACTAAAAATAAAACTTTGCTCATCAAAAAAGAGACCTTAGAGTGCTAAAGAAACTAGAATATACTGCTCACACAGATGATTCATTCAAATGTTTGAAAATACTTATACTTCTGTATTTCTACACACTATCGATGTGTAATTTCAAGTGTAGAATACTGACCAATGATGGCAACAAAGACTTTAAAAAATTAGTAACTGTACAAACTGGTCAGCACGACCATTTAATCCAAAGTAGAAGTAACTTCATGCTTCCTTATTATTCAAAACCTCGGTCCCAGCACAGCATCCTCTTCATTGGAACTAAGACTTGGGACTCAATCCCTGAGTAGATCAGTGAAAGAAATTCTTACAAAGCTATCAAAATGAATGTCGAATCCGCTTTCCTAACGGAATATTAATCATGTAAGATAACCAAATCAAATCTTTTCTCCTGAATGACTCACTTTGATAGGGTAATTTTTGACGTGGTGAATGCCAGTGATCTTCAGCCTGTTCTCAAATCGTTTCTAGGATACTGTTAACATCAAGCATAACATAACATAACAATCAAGTTAACATAAACTTCTTTGTACAATTCAACATCGATTATCGAGTGAACTCATCATTTATCAAACTAGTGCGTAACTATATTTCATTAAATTCTGTTACACACAATTGTACACCTTGGAATAGCATTGATGGTAGGATGCCCTAGAAGTCACTGAACTTATTCGGGCCCACAGGTAGCATACTCAAATTTGACCATTGTACCAGACTTGAGAAACATTCTACTTCTGTATCGCTTGTGGTAAATGAATTGTTTTAAATTGTTGAAAAAATTCCGTTAATTTTGCTAAGTACAAAAATGTTCTTCGTTCTGAAGTTAAGAGGATATCATATGGCTACAGGTTTCTTTGTCACGCGTAACTATTTTTAAATAAATTCTTATGTTTTGTCGTAAGAACATACGAATACATTCTTTACATTCCTCGGAACATGAATTCTATCAAATGCAGATCAGACCCAAGAAAGGAAAGGCCTACAATTGCAGACCAACTGTATCTAATTTACGATGATCATTTATTCAAGAAGGAATATAAGAACGCGAGTGCTTCTGCTTTAACCTCAACTTTCTCATCATTTAGTGGCAAATATATTGAGACTTCTACTGCGCTGCTCATGGTAAATTTTCTCCTACGGCCGAAGGAGCGAGCATGCAAACAAAGAGCGAGAAGAAAGCTCGCATTAGTCAATGCATTTTATTCGTAGTTCGGAACCAGCAGCCCATATCTTCCGTATCAGCAAGGTCTCTTACTCGGACAAATGAATAGCTGAAATCATACAGACTGTTATATACGATCGTTTTATTAGCGTGGATTAGCATAGCAAGGGTAGCAGTTGCTGCATTCCCAGCGCTGGGCCCTGCAAGGATAAAAGAACAGGTTCGAAAAATCACAGTTGTTAATAGCAAGGCTGCTAAGCGGGTCAACGAGTCAGGACAGGTTACTCACCTCAGGGTGAGTTGACCCACGAGTTTGAGTGCATTTTGTAAGCAATGCAATGCAGCGTATTACAGTGCATTGTATCATATTACAGCGAGGAGCAGTGCAGTGCAGCGTGTTACAGTGCATTGTATTATATAACATGTTGTAAATTCCGGTGTGTTACAGTGTATTGCATTATAATACAGTGAGTTGCACAGAATTGCGGCGTGTTACAGTACAGTATTACATCACAGCGTGTATCAGTGCAATGCAGTGCGTGATAACAGTGCTCAGCAGAATATCATCCTGTGTTGCTATGCATTGCAGTATGACACAACAGTGTTCAGTATTATATTATAGCATGTTGCAGTATAGCGAGTTGTTCACCGAGTAACTCAAATTTAATGGTTCGAAAATATTCCCCGAAAGAAGTAACGTGTAATTCAAACCGGGCACAGATATTTTGGGCAGATTTACCCAATTTTGCAAATAATCGCTCTTCATGAGCGCATCGCTTGAGTGAACCAACAAAGTAAAATCACATGAGAAGTTGCAACAAGGAAGCTGGAATTGCACTCGAAGACAGAGTGGCCAAGATCGGGCACAGTCATTATCATAATCCATATTATAACTTTTATGCGCATGACTTTCATTACAGAGGTCAAAGACTCTTTCTTCCATAGTTATTTTGGCTGAGTTCTTAGAGCTATCTGTTACGCCGCTATCGGCAAGCTCTACAGAGCTACGTAACATTTCGTGCCCTGCTGTGGTAGGGGCCCACTACACTGGAGACCGACGGTCCCATAACTCCCCAATAAATGAAAGACAACGGGTCTTTCCCCCCACTTGCATTCGGGTGTAGCGGAAGCACGGCTCCACTTGTATTCCAGTAGATACTAGACAGCGGGAGCACGGCCCCACTTGTATTCCAGTAGATACTAGACAGCGGGAGCACGGCTCCACTTGTATTCCAGTAGATACTAGACAGCAGGAGCACGGCCCCACTTGTATTCCAGTAGATACTAGACAGCGGGAGCACGGCTCCACTTGTATTCCAGTAGATACTAGACAGCGGGAGCACGGCCCCACTTGTATTCCAGTAGATACTAGACAGCGGGAGCACGGCCCCACTTGTATTCCAGTAGATACTAGACAGCAGGAGCACGGCTCCACTTGTATTCCAGTAGATACTAGACAGCGGGAGCACGGCCCCACTTGTATTCCAGTGGATACTAGACAGCGGGAGCACGGCTCCACTTGTATTCCAGTAGATACTAGACAGCGGGAGCACGGCCCCACTTGTATTCCAGTAGATACTAGACAGCAGGAGCACGGCTCCACTTGTATTCCAGTAGATACTAGACAGCAGGAGCACGGCCCCACTTGTATTCCAGTAGATACTAGACAGCGGAAGCACGGCTCCACTTGTATTCCAGTAGATACTAGACAGCAGGAGCACGGCTCCACTTGTATTCCAGTAGATACTAGACAGCGGGAGCACGGCCCCACTTGTATTCCAGTAGATACTAGACAGCGGGAGCACGGCTCCACTTGTATTCCAGTAGATACTAGACAGCGGGAGCACGGCCCCACTTGTATTCCAGTAGATACTAGACAGCAGGAGCACGGCTCCACTTGTATTCCAGTAGATACTAGACAGCAGGAGCACGGCCCCACTTGTATTCCAGTAGATACTAGACAGCGGGAGCATGGCTCCACTTGTATTCCAGTAGATACTAGACAGCGGGAGCACGGCCCCACTTGTATTCCAGTGGATACTAGACAGCGGGAGCACGGCTCCACTTGTATTCCAGTAGATACTAGACAGCGGGAACACGGCCCCACTTGTATTCCAGTAGATACTAGACAGCAGGAGCACGGCCCCACTTGTATTCCAGTAGATACTAGACAGCGGAAGCACGGCTCCACTTGTATTCCAGTAGATACTAGACAGCAGGAGCACGGCTCCACTTGTATTCCAGTAGATACTAGACAGCAGGAGCACGGCTCCACTTGTATTCCAGTGGATACTAGACAGCGGGAGCACGGCCCCACTTGTATTCCAGTAGATACTAGACAGCAGGAGCACGGCCCCACTTGTATTCCAGTAGATACTAGACAGCAGGAGCACGGCCCCACTTGTATTTCAGTAGATACTAGACATCGGGAGCACGGCTCCACTTGTATTCCAGTAGATACTTGACAGCAGGAGCACGGCCCCACTTGTATTCCAGTAGATACTAGACAGCGGGAGCACGGCCCCACTTGTATTCCAGTAGATACTAGACAGCGGGAGCACGGCTCCACTTGTATTCCAGTAGATACTAGACAGCGGGAGCACGGCCCCACTTGTATTCCAGTAGATACTAGACAGCGGGAGCACGGCTCCACTTGTATTCCAGTAGATACTAGACAGCGGTAGCACGGCTCCACTTGTATTCCAGTAGATACTAGACAGCAGGAGCACGGCCCCACTTGTATTCCAGTAGATACTAGACAGCGGGAGCACGGCTCCACTTGTATTCCAGTAGATACTAGACAGCGGGAGCACGGCCCCACTTGTATTCCAGTAGATACTAGACAGCGGGAGCACGGCTCCACTTGTATTCCAGTAGATACTAGACAGCGGGAGCACGGCCCCACTTGTATTCCAGTAGATACTAGACAGCGGGAGCACGGCCCCACTTGTATTTCAGTAGATACTAGACAGCGGGAGCACGGCCCCACTTGTATTCCAGTAGATACTAGACAGCGGGTGCACGGCCCCACTTGTATTCCAGTAGATTCTAGACAGCGGGAGCACGGCCCCACTTGTATTCCAGTAGATACTAGACAGCGGGAACACGGCCCCACTTGTATTCCAGTAGATACTAGACAGTGGGAACACGGCCCCACTTGTATTCAGTAGATACTAGACAGCGGGAGCACGGCCCCACTTGTATTCCAGTAGATTCTAGACAGCGGGAGCACGGCCCCACTTGTATTTCAGTAGATACTAGACAGCGGGAGCACGGCCCCACTTGTATTCCAGTAGATACTAGACAGCGGGAGCACGGCCCCACTTGTATTCCAGTAGATACTAGACAGCGGGAGCACGGCTCCACTTGTATTCCAGTAGATACTAGACAGCGGGAGCACGGCCCCACTTGTATTCCAGTAGATACTAGACAGCGGGAGCACGGCCCCACTTGTATTTCAGTAGATACTAGACAGCAGGAGCACGGCCCCACTTGTATTCCAGTAGATACTAGACAGCGGGTGCACGGCCCCACTTGTATTCCAGTAGATTCTAGACAGCGGGAGCACGGCCCCACTTGTATTCCAGTAGATACTAGACAGCGGGAACACGGCCCCACTTGTATTCCAGTAGATACTAGACAGTGGGAACACGGCCCCACTTGTATTCAGTAGATACTAGACAGCGGGAGCACGGCCCCACTTGTATTCCAGTAGATTCTAGACAGCGGGAGCACGGCCCCACTTGTATTCCAGTAGATATTAGACAGCGGGAACACGGCCCCACTTGTATTCCAGTAGATACTAGACATCGGGAGCACGGCCCCCCTTGTATTCCAGTAGATACTAGACAGCGGGAGCACGGCCCCATTTGTGCATTGTCCCACACCGGCCAAAGGCTCAGTGTTGTGTCGGCATGCGCGCGTTGTATTCCGGCGACGTCGACTATTTTTTGTCCCTCAGATAGCATCAATTATGACCAACGCGTGCGGCCGCAGAATGTGCAAAAATGAAGATTGATTGCCTCCGCTTCTGGTGCTCAGGTTAATATGAAGCACAGGGAACTTTTTCTGAATTGCATACTGGGCTTCGAGTTCTTGAATTCTAGTGACGACACTGCGTATAAATTAAAAGGAATAAAGGGAGTAAACAGAGGAAGCACACACGGCTGATAATCTCAAGATAATGCTTGTAGTGTTTGAACGAACCTGGGAGGTATTTTTGTCGCAGATATTAGATTCTACAAATTGAATTGGAAATAAGGAAAACTTCAATGTCAACTCGGGAGAACGGGGTTTTCAGAATAATTATGACATCATTTTGAACATCAGCATTTTTATTCTGAACATTAATACATTTTTCATGCTGTAAGAAGCCTATGTATCGCTGACGCTAACGGTGGGGATTATTATTTTAGTTTTATCTTGGCAGTATGGCATGAACAAGTTTATTTCCGTTATCATTGCTATTAACAGATAGAAAATCTATCGCAGACAACCAGATTATTATTATTTTTGTAATTGTTTAACCACCGTTACCACCAACAAGTGATCCGCACAGTGAGTCGCAGTAGCATATTTCATTTCAAGCACAATTTAAACTAAAATTATAGCTGGCATCACTATTAATTTACATGGTCTTTATAATTTACAACTCATGGGAGATTAGATTACGTAGAATAAGTCAGCTTCTTGGAGAAACCTATAGAGGGCTCCCCCAATTCAACCGAGCCAGAGTCTCCCAGTAACTCGCTCAGCAGACAACCAGATTAGGGACAAATCAAGGTATAGTCTCAATTTTTGTATGATAATAATAACACCAAGATCTAACACATCACTTCAGAAACTACTAATTTGCAAACAATTGAAGTCGCCATAGCGCTATCGCTGGCGGCGTCCTTGGCGAGCTATTTTCCTAGCCCAGAGAACTCATAGTTTTCTTTAAAAAAAGCTTCAACCTTAGGAACTTCGAAACAAGCAGCACAAAACGTAAGTCAATTCGACAAAAGATGTAGGCCACCAGCCGCACCGCTACAAGGAAGTAAATTGCTTGACAATGCTGCACCTGAACCGTAACTGCATTCTACCAAGTTAAGCTGCATGGTGTCATGTTACGCAGGCTTCATTTGCATTCGTTGTTCAGCGACTTGAAGTTCTGAACTGCAGGAGTTTATGAGGGAAACATAGTTTTTGATGGCGGTTCGAGCAGAATAATTTTTATTAATACAAGACCTGTTCTCAGACTGGTCGGCAAAAAATCTTTAAATTCGCAATGCAATTTGAACTCTCAGAAAGAAAGTTCGTGCCCTGAGAAGGGGCCACTGTAGTACATTCGCTGGATGAATTTCTCCTTATTTGCAAGAGTACTTCAAAGCATAAAAATACCATAATGAAGGACGCCAGGACAAATTGAAGATGAATAAATACAGTTCATTAGAGAAAGTACGTATAATTTTGTGACGATAAAGTCTAGTTGAGTCACTAACTACACAGATGCTACAAGCCGCTGTGGGTGCAATCATGAGCAAGGTTGCTTGTCTCCAGTTCAGGTACAATGCGCGAGTACTTCGTGTTTCTGTTCGAGAATTGGCAAAGCAAATTTAGGAAATAGTTTTATTAAGGAATTAATATAGAACAATTTTGGGGGCAGCAGTAGACAGAAAAATACATCGTTTACATGTACATTGCAGACAAAGGCTACTAATTCTATTCGTTGACCCTGTTTGCAGAGTAAAGAGACAAGGACTTAACATTTAAAAGCAAATTCTACCTTGTATCAATTGAGTAGAACACTATAAAAACGTAAAATTTTACCCTATACTTCTGGAGTAAAATGGAGCAAAAATGCAAATTCTACCCTGTACCTCTGGAGCAAAACGAAACACAAAGGCAAATTCTACCCTGTATCACTGGATCAGAATGAAAAAGGAGCAAATTCTACCCGGTATCCTTGGAGCAGAATGAATAAAAAAAGCAAATTCTACCCTGTACCCTTGGAGCAGAATGAAGAAAAAAGCAAATTCTACCCTGTATCCTTGGAGCAGAATGAAGAAAAAAGCAAATTCTACCCTGTATCCTTGGAGCAGAATGAAGAAAAAAGCAAATTCTACCCTGTATCCTTGGAGCAGAATGAAGAAAAAAGCAAATTCTACCCTGTATCCTTGGAGCAGAATGAAGAAAAAAGCAAATCCTACCCTGTATCCTTGGAGCAGAATGAAGAAAAAGGCAAATTCTACCCTGTATCCTTGGAGCAGAATGAAGAAAAAGGCAAATTCTACCCTGTACCCTTGGAGCAGAACGAAACAAAAAAGACGACCTCACGTGCGGGCGTTCACAGCGTTTACCCTTGGCGCAGAATGAGTGAAAATGTCCACCTATCGTACAGGTGTTCCAAATTAAATTAGATTTTAACCACAACAAAGTAGTTGTCGAGAGAGGAATGAGGAAAGCACCATTCAGTATGTAATTAGGTGAATAAAGAATCTATGCACAAGGCGTGTATAGCAAAAAAAGCAATATTAAAAAAAGTTTAGGGAAAAACATAAAAGTTGAAGAAAAACTAATGAGGACTGAAAAAAGACAGCAGTGAACCTAGATAAAATATCCGGTAACAAAACGAAAAACCAATTCTATTTCAACACAAAAAAGAAGCCTACCCTACCTCGGAACACATCTTCCCATAGACATGACAGTCGTATCCCCTGAGGATCCTCGACCCAAGCCCCTGACGTCCCACAAAACCAACCCCTCCACCCCAGAGGAGCGCACTGCAGCAGCAGCAGCAGGGGGCCAGGCGCTCCGTTATCAGCCGCTCGGCTCCGTGCGCCAGAATCGGTAATGCCGTCACTTTTTGTGCACGTAACGAGCGGCGCCGCTGGAGAGAAGCTCATATTTCGTGACAGTTATTGATCCTGCGAGCTGGGCAACTGTTTGTGGACTTTGTGTGAGGGGTGTAGAGCAGATGGCAGGGAGGCTGTGATGTGTGGGGGGGTAGAGCAGGTGGCAGGGAGGGTGTGATGTGTGGGATGTAGGGTAGGTGGCAGGGAGGGTGTGATGTGTGGGGTGTATGGCAGGCGGAGTTATACGGAAGTTTCGATGCTGGGAGTGAAAAGAAAATTAGGACAGTAAATTGTTTTACATCTACGGTGAGTTTAAATAAAACGGACTTTCGCTTCACAAACGATTCAATCAATATATCATTGAATTACTCGAAACCCGCTTTCTTAGCTTAGCCTCTGACACGGAGAAGACAATTCAAAACAACTCAGATTACATATTCCAGCGGCATGTTTATCGTGTTCTCCATTTTTTGATTAAAATGTTAAAACGATCGGTACAAAACGGCTTGGTATAGTTCTATTACAATTTCCCACAATTTGAAGACATTACAGCATGTAAAATCAAAGGAACCATATTGTAAGTTTATCAAAATTGTAAACTGCAACTCTCTAATAAGTTTTCAATGAAGTATTTATCAGGGGTAAAAATATTTGTAGGCTCGTTATGAACGGGTGCAGAAGTGTGAAACCTCTAAAATATTTTTAAAATAACAACGATCATAATTACGGATTTACGTGATTGAATAATAATCATGTGATTTCAGCCTGACGTCATAGGTCTTGGATGTCATAGGTCTTGGGTAGCAGCCTAAATATACCCCACTCGGCTTATTCTTGTTGCCATTTTGTGTCTGTTCTCGTCTTGTTAGTTATGGACTGTTCTGCTGGATTTTAATCTACTACGTTTACGAGATGCCATCAGAAAGCTTGCAAATAAGGTTTATAATTCTTTTTTACCTAGGCGCTAATGGCTTCATCTTGAAAGTAGTCTATCTGGGAATTTATACAACAAATCTTGCCTTTTTGCAGCACCTTTTTTGTTCTTTGTAAATACAGTCTATTACTAAATGCTGAGAAACACCTCATACGCTTTTTCTTGATGTCTACTAAAATGTTAAAATGGCGACCTCCCACGACAAATTTCATTTCGGTAACAAAGGAGTCTCACGAAACAAAGTTGATGAATAGAGGAGCGTGGCACGCCGGCCAAATTGCTTTAGGTCAAACTGTGATTTTACATCAGCGTGAGCAGGCGCGCAGTCGTGATGCAAAAGCTAGTTTTAGTCCTTCCACAATTTGGGTATTTTTCGTCGTACATTTTTACTCAGCCCTGTCAAAACGTCACAATAAAAATCTGAGTTCACCGTAGGGCAAACTGACACGAAATCGAAATAGACAACGCATTTGTTGGGGAGAAACGCGATGAGCAAAGTTTTCGTAACTCTTCTGACCTGTCAAACTTTTTCCGGTGTCAGGGATCGTGGGCTTTTCCACTGCGACGACTGCTGTTCTGTATCTGGATTACAGCCAAAAAGTATTTCCCATCACAGGTTATGGCGCTGGAGTTAAAAGTAGTCATTTCCAAATGTTTGATGCAAGATCTTTGCTAGAATTTATCAGCCATTATAAAATTCACAAGTGAACATTAACGTACAATTGTTGAAAAGTACAACTCGTAGAATGCACAGTGCAACAAAACTCAACACAAAACTCAACACACTGACTCATTAGATGACATGTAATCATAAGTCGGCTCGACCGCTTATGCAGTAGCGTCCAACAGCCATGACGGGTACAATCCGGAACATTTTTAATGGCTTTTCGTTTTCTATTCTAAAGCACAATACGATCTAACCTTAGGAGTTCGGTGGATACACGATACAGATCCTCAAGTATACAGATACGAATCTCATCAAAGACTCTTAATTCTTATAAAATATTATATCTCAAAGTTTCCTTAATACAATATTTATTAGATTATATTTTTCCTAATATATTTCACATTTTTTAGAGTCACATTTTAGCTTTATGTAATTTGCAGAAGTCGTTTCCACGACAGAGATACCTCAACACATCAATGTTACATGAGCGTTGAAGCGCAGAAAAAATCTTTTTCTCTAATGCATCATGAACGCTCCACCAAAGAATTCCACGTAATTTTTCATCAATAGGAACGACGTTCTACTCTTGGCTAGATGTCACCCAATGCCCTGAGCTCTTAATTTTGTTTTGAAAATTCGTGCGCTACAGACAAACGCTCTGGAGGAAGCCTCTGATCTATCGATGAACAGAACACTATGTATAATGCATGGGACCCACAAGCAAGATTTCTGTTCTACTTTTTAAGCGTCATCGCTGCTGATAAAGAACAAAATTTAGGAACGTGGCCAGCATCTTAGATAATCCTCTCAGTTTTGAGTGCAACAGTGTGACTATCTCAAGTTATTGAATAAATTATTTCAGCAGAAGAAGGAGTGTAACATGTCTCTTAAAGTGCATTTATTTCACTCACCCCAGGATGTCTTCCTTGAAAATTTAAGAGCAGTTTTGGATGAACGCTGAAAATGGTTCCGTCAAGACGTTATTTAAGTTTGAGAGGAAATTTTCAGGGAAGTGGAATGCGAGCATGTCGACAGGGTACTACTGATTTTTGGGGCCAGAAACTTCTACCTCAGAGTACGAAAGGACAGCAAGCAACGAATGAAGGTACTCATATTAGGTTTGAATTGTTCTTTACATTTATTTTTTTTAATTTGTACATTTATCATTTGTTAGTTACTACAACTAAAATAAATCTCATCGAAAAGTGATAAAACTAGGGTTGTCCCCCGTTAACGGCGGTTGATGGGGTTAAAACGGAGAGTATGTTCTGATTCAGGAAGTAATTTCGCATATGAAACAGTAGGAATGGTGTGAGGGCTTGAAATTTTTTTTCGCACCATTATTCCCGGATTGCATCAGGGAATGAATTGCCGGATTTCAGTGAAGATTGCTGGATTACTAAAAGGATTGACGGATTGAAATAAAAGTAATCAGATTACCCGAAGAAAATCAGATTACACCTGGGATTGGTAGATTAAGCCTGAGATTGCTAAACTGCGTCAAGAATTGTCAGATTACCGCATGGATAGCCAATTAAATTAGCCAAGGAATTTCAGTTATAACTCAGGGATTGCCGAATTATCTCAAGAATTGACGGAGTAGTTCGAGGACTGCCAAATTAGTGCATGTATTATCGGATTGAGTGTAGCATTACTGGATGACTTCAAGGATTGCCAGTTTCCTTTTCGTATTATTGATTAACTTTGAAAATACCTCATTAACTCAGGAGATTTATTATTACGATCGGCATAGCCGAGTGAACGCTTAGATTGTCTGTTTAATTCAGAAAGTTTGAAATTGCTCCAAATATAAACAGGTTAATCACAGATCGATGGAAAATTCAGAGATTGCATGATTAACTCGAAATTTACAGATTAACTCAGAGATTGCCAAATAACCTTAGAGCTTGTCAGTTTAACAGGAACGTTGCCAGATTAGGTCAGAGATTGACATAATAATTTATAAAATGCTAGATTAACTAAAATATTGCCTGATTAACTTAGAGATCGCAGACAAACTCAGGCTACCAGATTACCATACGGAAACTGCTCGCTGAATGCAAAGATTTCAGAATTATTGCAGTTCGTATCAAATAATTAGCCTTAAAAGATAAGCAGGTACTTAGAGAAAGGAGTCTACAGAGACAGAGGCTTCCCGGGCGAAGGGGACATTTACACGGAACAACGAGACATTTAGCACCCTACGAATTTTGATGCCTTCAATTCTGAACGCCTCAAAAAAATAACTTAACGCTCCAGGTGCAACCAAAAATCCCATTTTCTTCTTGAAATAGGACAAGGCAAAGGTGTGAAATGGTACGAAAGTGACGGAGCTTCCACAGCAAACGATAAAATGAGCGAGAACTGTGTTTTACGCTCGTAGTATGTAGTTGACAAAATTAATGCTAAAGTTTTGTGTAGGTTTAGAACATTGGTTTAGCTTCTAAACCTCAAAATGTTATTTTAAGCTCAAATTCATTTTTCACAGAAACAAGGATGTCGAAAAATTCCCATTTGGGTAACAAATAATTTTGCAAAATAGGATCAGTTTGGAACATCATTAGCCTATCGTGTGGTTGACATGTATGCTCATTGGTGCTTCTTAACTGTAGCAAGATTTAGAATTAGACGTGAGAAAACTTTCAGAATTGGAAATTTAGCTCTGCTTGAAACCTCTTTGAATGAGCGAGCTCGAATAGACGAGTGGCATCAATAAAAATTTGTGAATATTTGTGTGGAAGGTTGAGAAAAACCGCTATAAAAATATGTCGTAGGTAGATACGCCGTAAAGTAGTAGCATATGTCAATGTGCTCTACTCATGTCAGTGTTAGAATAGAAAATATCAAAAATGATGATTGATCGGATGAAAGATTTGAAGTGTTCATAAGCACAGGAGCAAGCAATATTTAAAGCAATATTTGTTGTAGGGTAAGGCAAGTGCTGGCCAGTATAGGTATTTCAAAGGTGTTATGAGTCCTCTGCAAAGCGGGTGTTTATAGGATGTAAGTTGTTCAAATGTAATCAGTGAATAATTACGAGTATTGAAAACCCAAGCATATTAGAGAACAGGTACAGCCTCAAGAACACGGAGAAAATCACAAGAAAAATTGTTATGGGGATGTGAGTTGGTTTGTC
Organism: Morinoia aosen; assembly: GCA_030386875.1. Taxonomy (NCBI): domain Eukaryota; kingdom Metazoa; phylum Arthropoda; class Malacostraca; order Amphipoda; family Talitridae; genus Morinoia; species Morinoia aosen. Next base: position 42,942,532 of record CM059574.1, read on the forward strand.
ATCAAACTTGGTGAGTACACGTATTAATTTTATTTTTGCTATCTCACTGTAGTGTATTATTATGCAAACTGTGCTATTTTAGTCGTGTCATTTATATTATTATTTAAAGTTCATTGTGTGCCTTTCACCATCCCCAGATTCTCTTGTTAATGTAAATTAATTAACAGGTTGCCAAAAACGTCTCGTGACATCAGCTTTTATAATTATGCTAATTACCATTTTGCTAATTACCACCATTTTGTAAGCATATTAAAGTGTATACAGTCCGATAGTGAGGAATTGTATTCGCGCTAAAATACATGTAAATCATAAAACTGCTGGAAAGTTATATGTTGTTACCGTTGCTTCTTTTCCCACAGAGCGTAAGGCGGAAAGACTGAAGATGATTGAAAAATTATCGGCTATGAGAAATCGTGCATATGATCAGCATCAAACTACACTAACACGACAGCAAGCTCAAACCAAGTTCACTATTCGTACTTATTATGTGCCAGTACAGAGCATAAATTGAAGTGAAAATTTCCAATATTTCCGAATCCGAACGCATGTTTTCTAAATACTTCTCAAACACGACCATTCATGAAAGACAACCATTTGCGACAAATCCAAACAAAAACACTAAAATAATTAAATTTGTTTCTATTGCAAACTGCACAGGGGAGCAAGTGTTACAAAGGCATACTATATTTGGTGTTTCTTCCGGAACTCCAAAAGTTAGGTCAAAGACGGAATGCATCAAAGCATTTAACAAATAAAATTATTTTTTTTAAGTATGAAAAATGTGGTGAATAGTGTTTGATACACAAATATCCCAATCAGACATTCGGCTTCACATTATACATTACAGGAATTACATACACCCAATGGAATATACGAAACTTGCATGTCTTCAGACCTTCGGACTCGTGTTCATTCTGTCTCATTAATATGCAATCAAGGTTTCCCGCAGAGGAGATAAAACGGTCGAAAAAAACTTTCAAAATATATGGACGCTAAAATTCCAGAAATTACCATTGAATTGTAACGATCTGCGTCTAATTGAACTTCAAGAGACCGAATGACAGTCGGCCCAGTCGTTGATCACTATCTGAGCAGCGTTGAAGTCCCACAACGCAACGAACCGGGCCTGTCTAAACTTTGCGTCCGGTGCAGAAAGCGTCTATGGAATCTTACATCAAATTCTTAACGTAATAAATTCGTCTTTCTGATACCCCGATTCTTCCAATGTGTTCTGTGGATTTAATTAAGTTGTTTGAAGTGAGCGCTCTTTGGTTACAATAATGGTTAAAAAGAATATCTTCCTCAGTACTCTGTTAGATGATAAACATCTTCTATGGTATTCTTTAAGTCAGCGAATATCGTCTATATTACTCTAAGTTAAGCACAAGAAATTTTGAAGTACTGCAGGTAATTTTCCACTAACATGACGTGTTAGAATAACGAATATGGAATGAATGTATGAGAAATAAATTATTTTAAACGTAACTAGATTTCAGAACACAGATCATGTAGTCAAAAATTTACCTCCCACCTTTAATTTCATTCCATAAAAATCAGAAAAATATAATTCATCGATCTAATTTTTGTTTCATTTTCACTGAATCAGAAACGGGATTGCAGTAGAGAAGAGGTTGTGTGAGCTACACTAAATTGATTGAGCAACATTTTAAAAATTTTCACACTCATTGCTCATTAGTTTTTGGAGTTGTATTATTTTATAAACTACGTCTTATAGGAAAGTTTATCCACGAAATAAGGTACAAATATTGTACGAAGTCTTGTCTAGTTCCTGCCTTTGCTGTTCGACGAAAACTTTTCCGAACTTAAACGTGTCTTCTTAGCTAAAATATGTCCGCATTTCCTTATAGATAGTTCAGTAAAAAACAATTCATTGAATCATACAACGGTGTTAGGGTGTTCCTCGTTAACTTTTTAGTTTCATTTAATTCAAGACCTTAATCTGTAGGTGGTCAAAATCTTCATTCAACGGAACAGTTTACTGCAGTATTAGAGACCGGCGGATGCTAACATCACCACATTATGGGCCATTAATTTCAAGACAAAGTACCTCTAGCGCGGCCAGGCGACATCGACTCCACTCAACGAAGAACAGGGATGCTTAAATTGTCATTCAAGAGTTAGAAGTCTAGAATCTGAAGCAGAGAAACTCACCCACTATTTAGCACTGGTTCTTTTAAAGTTTGTCTCTAGACAACATTAGATTTGCACTCCTTAAACAGTGACCGTTAAGGAATTGGATGCGATTACCGCTAGAGAGGCAAGAAGGAGAACTAAGAGTATAATGGCTTTATTTCTCACTCTACTGTCATTTTGGGTGTCGCTTCCCATTGCTCGAGATGAGGTGGCGCAATCGCTCGAGGTTAGTTAAATAAACTAACCTAAACTAATAAAAGTAAACCTAAAATAACTTAACTTAGCCCTACCGAGGCCAGTGTCTGTCGCCAAGAAACTTCGCGTGTTCCGCGTCCGCGAAACGCCAGAAGATCCATATCGAAACTGCCGTTAATGTTATTCTTACCTGAACGTTATTCACGCTATACCTCGAAAACTAAGCATTTGCGAGCACAATATCATTCGTGTAAAACGTCTTAAAATGTTTCCTATTACCTGAATGTGGCAACGAAATTTTCAAAATCGTTTACAACAGTAAAAGCAAAACTGACTGTTAATATTTGCAAGTTTTTATAAAACAAGTACTGCAACTGTTATGTACAGCATTTTGCATATTTAAAAAAATGAGAATCCTATAGTTCAGAAACTTCACATGACAGAGAAAAGCTGAGATCTGTTTTGGATTCAGCACCCAACAAAAATAACTTGAAAACAAGTGTTAGACCTAACCCAACAAAAATTGTGTTCCCAGTGTATTTCGGACACGGCAACGGTACAAATTTGCTAAAACTGTCACGATAAAACTGTCCAAAATGAAAAATTATGATCTCTGAACTTGAAAAGCTACATATCTGGCTTAAAGACTTCTAGACCTATTTTTAGAAAAAAAATAAAACAGCAATAACCTGGCAATGCAAGTTGAGTGCAGCTTATCGCCTGAACGAGAAGAAAATCAGTGCAGGCAACCGTGAACTTCGAGTGAGGTCGTCGGATTTTCGAGCCGTTAACGTTGCAGAATCTCTGCAATTGGTAACGTTGACTTCTCTACACTGCGCGCTGTTTTTCTCACAAAAATCTTCATATTTTAATTATATTCCAATAAAATTGAAGCCAAATTTTATTTTGCCAGCGATAACAGTACATGGCAGGCAAATCCACGCAGAGGAAGTTACGTTGCTGGCTGTGCCTCTCCGATATAAATTGTTAAAAATCCGATCCCAGGTCAACTTGGGGGCACCCGCGTCTGTGCTCTCGGTCACCGTTATACCTGCGCAGTCCAGATGGAAGAGGAGCAGGGGGCGGCAAGGACATTACAGATTCATGACTCAACTGGATAACATTTTTAAGGCGCGTCCGTGCTTGAGAACTGTGGTTGTCATAAATAATCATTTTCTAATATCTTGTCGTTCTCCCAGACCAGGGGTTCCCAAACTTTTTTCGTCCCGCACCCCTTAAGAAATTTCATTCGACCCTCGCACCCCGCGAAGTAAAATTGCCAACATATAGCCAATATCCTATTATTTACCTAGACTTTCCTCGCATCCCCTGGAACATCGTCTCGCACCTCAGGGGTTGCGAGCATACCAGGTTAGAACCCCTGCCTTAGACTAACTACGTGTGCTGACGTGGAAAATAAAAATGAGAAGTATAAGAGCACCTATCAAAAAGTTTGCGGACTAGGTTTAATGATTTTATTCGCACACCTAAGCCACTTATCTCCTTTTATTTAGAGTAGTCTCCCTGCAAATCAATACAATGAATCCTGCGTGGTTTCCATGCCTCAAAGGGTCAAAAAGAGTCATTGTCGTCATGAAATAAGCGAGCGAATATTAACTCACAATTAATAAACAAACCTCACAGAGCAATCACAGCAGGACAAAATAACGAAACTCATCTCACTGAACCCTTAAATATTATGTAATCAGACTCCAACGCCCATGACGAACGAAAGTCCGGGAACAAAAGTTCGGGCAGATCGTAAGCACTCGAGGAAATGCATTTTTCTTCTAACTACTTGCCTGAGCTGAGAAACTATACGATGCTTCAATAACATTTGCGGATATCGGTTCGAATCAAGAAATTATGCGTTTTTTCTTTGAAATAATCATGTTGAAGCGAACAAATGACCTTAAGTTTAGCAAGTACAGATCGTTTGCACACATTGCATGAGGTCATATGGTTGGACTTCGCCCTTCTTGCTACGAGCGTATGCACGCCTTTGTCGATTAAGTGTTATAACGAATTGAATCACGCGTGGCATCTGAAGACGAAAAAGTAACTGTACAATAATTGTTATAAGCGTTGAATAATTGTTATATAATTGGCTGAATAATTGTTATAAGCGTTTAGAAAAATGAATAATAAATTACGAGTGAACAACGACACGACTGTTAGATTGAAATAGACATTATTCTTTATAAAGGATCCACACATAAAGGAACTTTGTGAGATAATATTTTGTTAACTTCCCGCAGTGCCATCTGATGCTAAATTCTAGAGCGGATCAACATGTCTATTTACGCATATGAAGACAGGGTTAAAGTTTAGTTAAAAACTTTATTGGAATTTTATTCTCTTCATCGAAAAAGAAAGAAGTTATCAAATGGAAAATTACAGAAATACCCTTATTGAACGAACAAGCTGGAATAAAATAGTCTTTTCCTACTAATCACCATTTTGTACGTGGAATCATCACATTCACGCCTAAATTTAACAAATTTTTACCTTAAATATCTAGTATTCATCTCATCATAAGGACTCCAGCCAATTGTCTGCTGACCTTGCAGTTTGTATAATTACACGATCATTTGTTTCCTGTCGCTGCAGTCGAAGAACATGCCATTGGTTACATCATAACGGACAAAAGCTAGATTTTAAAGAGATCTACGTGGTCGCATGCGGTTACAGCATCGTTCTTCAAGTGTGCTTGAGTGCGCTACCTGCTGTTTTCTGAAAAATATCCTCAGGTTTGAGCTTTTATAAAACTTAAAACATGAAGTTATAACTTTTTGTTTAATGAAGTTCAAACTCGAGCTTATTTGCCAGTGGAAAAATTAGTATTATTTAATTAGTCGATAATTCATCATTATTGGGTTAAAAAAATTATGCAGCCTGGTGTCCCGACACCAACGTGATATGTTTGAAACTCTGTCACCAGGACGACATGGTACAAACTGCGGTTTTTGGAGCGCATCGCCCCAGCTTTTGTTTCTGTGATCGATCTGCCGACATTGACTTTGACGCGACAAAATCGTTACACTATTCGTACAAATTTTAACTTGAACTGCATAAATTATGTCGCACTTTGTATGAATTGCCACACGGGTTGTAAAAATTTTCATGCAATTAGCGAAAATTGTCGGTTGAGCTGCATAGTGATCACACGCGCGTGAAAAAAGTCACTTTATTTGCGGATATTATTACTCAAATCGATAGGTTGTTACTCGGGCAAAAGAGACGTTCACCCGATACGCTGCGATAGTCACCCGATGAATGGAAACCACAACCTCATTAAGGCAATTAGTTCGTAATTTTAGACTAAGTACGGCCCCACATCGTTTCTCATTAATGACCCTTTCAACACATTGACTGCTTTTCCTGCGGTTGCTGCGGTCGGTTTAGTTAAGTTGGAAGTAGTAGAATTAAAATCCCGTCTTTACTAGATTAGATCAGTTTATAAGTTAGTTTAAGCCTCCCTAACCGCTACAAAAATAGAGCGTATCGAAGAGAGGAAGGAGGAAGGCACCATTTAAAATGGCGATAAGAAAATGAGGAATCTTTGCTGAAAGGGCATAAAAACAGTAAGATGAGAAAGAAGTTCATGAAATAAGATAAAAGTTGAAGAAAGTGAGATGCTGAAAAACAGGACAGCAGTGAACCGAAAAAAGGTGGTCCTTAACATAACAAAAAACAACTTTTATTTCAACAAAAAGAAGGCCTACCTAACACTCAGCTCGGGCCCTCACATTTTTCCCCTGGGAGATGCCGTCTTTACTACTTGATCGTCTTCCTGTTCTTTCTAAGAAGCAGAAAATATATAATTGCATCATAACATAGTCTAATACGCCATTGTCTTCCCAAAACAAGGGTAGATATTGATACTGGGAGATTGAAAACACGGAATTCATTGATACTGGGACGTAAATGAGCAAATTACCGAGTGGTACATGTATGTATCAATACTCAGTCAACGTATTAAAATAAGTCATCTTCCATTGTAAATGCATATCAATTGCGGAAATTGTCGACTACAAGCTTGTCTCCATGTCTTTGATGATTAGTTCCGTACTCCCTTAATGGAATGCTCTGTTAACCTTTTTATGTTATTTATCTGCGTACCTTCCTAAGAAAGGACGACTAAAAATTATCTTCGACGTCTAATTGCTATTTCGAAAATTTCACGTCCGACGTCGTTTACGAAAGTTTGCTACAGTGTCATTGTCTTGCTCCCATTAAAAAACCTTACTGAGAAACTCATCCAGTGCCGTTCCTGGTTGTGTTATTACGATGTTGAGTTGTACCCGACAAATAACCTAAATTTACGTTCGTCGCAAAAATTTCCTGTTTAAATAAACAAGCACTATTAGAATTCGGAAGTCGATTTAAATATAAATTTCTGTGAAGCTTTAATAATAAGTAGGTTATTAACAGCGTTGGGTTCTCGCTTCTTGAAAATTGCTGTCATCAAGTGGCTGACAGAAAACAGGACATTGGCCGCCATAAAGTTATTCCTTCACGACATCTTTCGACCCGTGAATACGCTACCTCGTTTCAGCCTCAGGAAGTTTTTCAGTCCGAAATCAGAGTTTTTTTTTAATATTTTTTTGTCAAGCGATAAAACAAGTGTTGCGGCAAGATGATTTTCTATTCGTTAGTCAATGCATATTTAGAAGTCGACTCTACAAGTTTATCTAAAACATATCCAAGTACAAACCTCCATGTTGAGCTTAGTTCACTCAGTTGCGTAGTCAGCAGCTGTAGTCTTTTCGGTCAGTCTTCAGCTTAGCTGCTGCTTCGAGGGTTAACGTCCGAACCTAGTTCTCGTTAACCAAGAAGTCAAATCTTTCAAGTCTAGTTTAACTGTTCACTTATTTTAATGCATTGTACAGTCTCAAGTCAGTTTGAAACACCATATGTTTTAAGTAAGAATGATGAACTCAATGCAATGAAGAGTACGCCACTCCAACAGACATGGGGAGTACAGCTCGAGACTTGCCAAGACTTTACCAGCTGAGACTTGCCGCGGAGACGAGCGTTGTTAAACCTTCTCTGACGAACTTCAACTGATCATTGAGAGAGGGCGGACAACCTCTTCGCTTTATGGAACACCGCGGTGGCACAGTGGACGCTGGTGTCAATGCCCTGTTGGTGGAGCGAGATAGAAGAGATACACCGGAAACTCCATACTGGGAAAGCAGCAAGCACGCTTCTCTAAGGGAACCTGGTTTGCTACATATCTCCTTTATTCTGCAGCCACAAACGCCTAGGATATGGTAATCTGCTATATTTTACCCTAGTTTATTTCCGGAAATCTCATTTACCTCGGTAACGCGGCGTGTATCGCATCGCTTTGCTATTGATATAAACATCATTTGACCTACAACCTCTATAAAATTTAAATGAAAATAATGCGGAAGTAATTTGAGTCACTGACATCTTTCATTTTTTGGTGCTGCTATAGCGTGAGGTCTACTACTCTACAGCGTGGAATTTACCTTAAGATAGTCCTATAGCGTGAGATTTGGTTATTAATTGATATTACTTATTGCCATTCATTTAATTTAGCGATAATCACTTAATTATACTTCTTAAACTGCACCTCGGTAGGCAATATATGGTGGTAGACCTCACGCTATGGTAGCACCATTTTTTTGTAAACCTAGAAAGATATGAGATGAGCTCCGCTACTGACAGTTTAGGGTATGGTAAAATTTTATTCTGAGCTGCCATCTTTGATTTTTTTGCATTAAATATGTATGAGGCAGCTAGCTGCATTTTGAGATACCAAGTGGTGTAGTAAATTTTCATTATTCATGTCCTCGTCAGAACCAGTTTTCCGTTTGCTGGGGGCGCTTGTGCGTGCCTCTACACTGGCACGTTGCTCCATCATTTGCCTCAACTGAGTGACAAGTTACCTTATTTTCTAGCAATATGTATGCGCCATCGTGGGTCACTGGATGTAGTCACTTTCCAAGCTGCCTGCTTCGAACTTGTCCGGTTGTTGTCGAGTATTGTTATCAATGATTTTCATGGGTGAATGCACAAAAACTTCTACAACTACTTTATACTATTTTCAATTATATTCCTATCATAAAGTTGAAGTATCCCGTTTCTAATTCATTCCTTAAGCATACGGTTGACAACTGGCTAATATTTATAATTTATTAAGAAACAGTTTAGCGCACACGAGGCGGGTTTTGAAATGAATGTTGTAAAAATGCAGAATACATTTCTCGCTAGGCCAAGGTCTTCTCGCTTAAGCTGGAAAAAATTCATTCATGAAATATTTTTATCTTTTGCTTATTGTTCAGAACATGAAAAAATTTCTCAATGACGGCTTTATATTGGATATTTTGATAGCAAATGCAAACCATTTTCAATTTTCCCTCATTTAAATTAGAAGAACAAAGTGCATTTAAATAATTTAATCAGAAAGTCCCTTTATTGTTCTCATCCTGGCTGTCGGACCTGACTGCACAAGCCGGCTTAGCAGGTTCTAATGATGTAATATTAATGATGAGATTTGTTGCTTTGTGAGGTTGCATTCGATCTCTGAATTGATTTTTGTGATCGTGTGTCAACATTCACGTCATAATTACGTAATATCTAATAAGTCGGTGAGCTGAGTTTCGCTGCATTGTGAGGTTGCATTCGGTCTACGAATTGATATTTGTGATCGAATTAACGTCCTCTTGATAATTTCTTGCCATCTGATTAATTCAACATCTAGACTTCATCAATTTCTGTATTAAACTTGGTAAATCTTGTGTAAAAGCATCAATAAAGCTTCGGAAAATTTTACAATAAAATATTCAGAATAAAATTCAAGGTTTTGAGAGCCAAGTTCTTTTCAAGGCGGAAAAGGTTCATTGGAAGATGATCATCGATCAAGACGACCGTCCACGAGCAAAGCGAATGAAAATATTTAAAAAAAAAGAAAACTGTTTTCATGAACTTCACCGTCATACAATCCATAATATGCAGAGAAATACCGGCATGAGCGACAAAATGTGCTACAGTAAAGACCAAATTATGGAAAAACAACAAAAATTGCAATTGTATCTCGACAATAACCTGCTTTCACTACATTGAAACAGCAAAGTTTTGTCTCTAAATAATGTGGCCACCGTTCCACTCCATACCCAACGCTATTCATCAGTTTTTTTCTTTTCTGCCTTCGCTCTGTTCCCGAAAACGAACATACACATGGAAGGCCATCGTTTTGACACTAGAACACATTCAGAGACACGTATGAGGTACTTCACAGTGTTTAGGGTAAGAATGATTAGCTAATTTCTACGCATGGAAAAAATGCTGGAATCGTTGCATCGAATAGCAAGGAGAAGACTTCGAAGGAAGTAGGAGTCATTAGAAGTTAGGGAAGAAAAAATTACTAGACCTAGCGTGAGAACTTTCTGACGGAACTTCATGGTCATCACCGCGCTTTTCATCAAACGAATATGATGTAATTCCATTAGTTTATTCGATCTTATCACGAAATGAACTACGTCAGATTTCCAGCAGCTCTAACTCTGCCACCTAGGTAAAATAACCTGTCACTGATGAAGACGCCGGTTATGTTCAGGACTGCAGTAACAAAATATTCAATAAAATTTTACACTTTTTTTAAGAACTAGAAGTATAGAAATTGAAGGCCGAGATACGAGATATAAAATCTGCCACTTCTGCAATATGGCTACCGCAAACCTTTATAAAAAATTTAATGCTCATTAAAATCCCTTATTTATTTAAAATCTGTTGAGGGTTTGAATAAACTTGGTATTTTAAGAGACGTAGCTTTTTCTCAGGCAAGAAATTTAAATTGTTTTCATCTGCAAGTCAAAAAAATCTTTCCATTATTTGGGTGTAGAGTGTGGGTTAGCGACAAATATATTCTGGAAGTGGCGGATCCTGCACCTCGTTCGAGTGCTCATTCGAACGAATACATAAAAAAGGGATCAAAAGATCTTTGGCAAATGCATGGAGGTTTTCACGGGTTATCTTAAAAACAAAACTTACCTCAATGTGAGCGTCCCGGGTGGTAATTTTTATCACTTTAAATGAGAATTAAGCGCTCGTTACTCGCATATCTTTCGAGTAAATGTGCAGGAGAAGACCATAATCGCTTTCCCCCTTTTCGGTGCCTAAACATAGTTAATTAGATCGAAATAAACACGTTTTCTTCTATGCACTTTCCGTCTGAAACGAGTATTTCACGATTTATAGCGATAGGTTTAGTTTCGGTAAAGTACGTTTGGGTACTTGGTAATTTATTATTTGCCGGCCCCGCGGAGCCTGAACCCACTTCTAGGATCTATTAGTTAATAACACAATAGAAATTATCACCCAAAAATAACGAATTATAGCGGTATGTTAACTTTCGTCTTAGATGGCGGGAACGTGCTCGAGTATCCGAGCGCTTCGGAAAGGAGCGTCCAATGCAGTGTTGCCGTACAACGCGCTCGATGAATTACTTCCCGCTTCAAACACTGGAGTTGCGGTAGCTAATTTACCGCTATAACTCGTAAAATACTCATTTCAGACGGAAAGTGCATTGAAGAAAAATTGTTTATTTACATCTAATTACCTATGTTTAGGCACCGAAAAGTAAGAAATCGATTATGGTCCTCTCCTGTACATTTACCATCTTTTGTAATAAGGAACATTTTCAACGGTGAATTCCTTAAAAGAAGTTTTACCTTGACATTCACGAAAATTTCAAACTTTTTTTCCTAAATAACATTTGCACCAAGGTAACCAATCACTGACGCCGAATAGAGCTATTTTGTACCGCAATTGGGCAAAATGTTTCGAATCAGAAATTTAATATTTTCTTACCCTACTCTTCATATAATTGAAAACACTTTCGGTATAAATATTGTCTTACGCGATAAAAACTTGTCCGTATTCTTACTGTAAGTATCAAAGACTCGCGTGCCATAGTAGAGCACGACGTGGTGGAGATGCAAAGTGGACTACAAGAGGCAGCTCACAATCGAGTGACGCATCTCTGTACAGCAGGCCGACACGCCAGTGAGAGATTGTTTCTTCAGTGTTCGCCTTCATTTACATTTTATTTCTCCTTTTCTTTGCAACCTTTTGATTTTGAAGCGCCTCGTGTAGTGATTACCTTTTATTTTCTAACTTTCTAACTTAACTCGTGAATGAAATTAGTAGAAGCATAGCAATGAGATAAAATTGCTATTCACAATACGCTTTCAATAATGAAAACACAAAACAGTGCCTTCATTTGTGTCATGTGTCCTTCTTAAAGACTGCCAATAAATGAAGAAAGGAATAAAACGAACTACTGTATATTGTGCTTGTTACGTGTGCTCTAGCGGAAATTCTATCTTCGCTTCGGCACGCATAGGAACGGAAGGCGTAGGGACACCAAGAAGAACACGTGGTTTCTTCGGTTTTATTTCTTATCCAAACGATTCCGTGAATCTGCCCAGACAAGTATGATTCAGACTCGGACCAGGAATTGCGTGACAGGAAATCCTAATTTAAGATCACAGTCGAATAAGCAATTAATGTTTAACGAGAAAGGAGTCTTCCACTTCCTGGGTGAGACACAGAGAACTGTTAAATGTTGTTAGAACTAGGTATGATATTCTAGTGACGGAATTCGTAACGCATTACTAGTATTATTAAATAGGAAAGTTTTAGCCTCCCTCAACCACGACAAAGGTGTTCCAAGAGAGGGAAGAGGAAGGCACCATTTACATAGCACCGCACAACAAGAAAGTAAATTCATACCTCGAGGGTACACGAGAAATAGCTGAGTGAGACATAAGAGGCCATAGAATAGTAGCACATAATAAAGGGAACTCGCCGCCCTGCTAACGACGTAGCACCACAACAATTCGCATTGCTATTACCAGTATTATTATGTAAGAAAGTTTTAGTCTCCCTTAACCGCGACAAAGATGTCCCAAGAGAGGAAAGAGGAAGGCACCATTTAGCGTGGAGTTGGGGGAACGCGGAATCTACGCACAAGGTGCACAGGAATAGCAAACTAGGAGATAAGTTCACGAAACAAGAAGGGTTTCAGTGGCATTGACAGGGAAGAGAATAAGTCCTTAGTCGATGAACACATTATCAAGAACACCCTGCCGAAGACACACGGCTAGAAACACATTTAGAAAGAACACATTTATGATACGCACACGAATATTGTAAAACTCGTGTCACTAACGCCAGGCAATAATACGTGAATCGCTCGTTTCGCCCAATGTTCAAAGTGTCTTTTTAAGGAAGCATAAAAGAATATATACCTGAATACACATCCGTATCTAGCAATTTTAACACAGCGGTCACTAGTTGATAAGCACTTTATTTGAACAAAGAGGTGGACGATCGCACAACAAATGTATAGCCTTCGCATGAATGCCTCACGATAATAAAGGGATGACGAGTTAGGTAACGTTACAGGTTGAGAGAGAATACTTTAAAATACTTACAGACGATGGGGAAAGGTCCCTCACTTTAGACCTGGAGCAGCTTATTCTAGGACATAAAATAATTGATTGCTCTGTCTTTTACTTTACCCTATCTGTGGAAAAAGAGACAGCAAAATTAGGTCTCTAAAGCAGGGACAAGTCACTCAGGTTATCAAATCAACCATTATCAATAAATTCTATTATCAAAAAAATGAGAGAGGCAAGTACACGTTTATCAACGTCGCTTTGAAAACACAAATCAAACGTGCTGGTGGTCTCATAAATCTCCGTGCCTATTCTCAGTCTACTTCTGAGAATTCTTCAACTTTAGGCTTCCACCTTGCTGACTGGTGCAACTTGCTCAGCACAGCTCATAGGTGAGAAGCCAATCGACAAAAAATATCTTTCTCTGTATCACATCTTTTAGATAGTGAAGCAGCGGTTGGCTAGCATTCTCAAACAAATATAAAATTGTGCTATTTTGCGTTAATCTATGAAATGTAATAAACTTCAAATAATCCTGTGTCAAATTAAAAAGCATTTGGACATTAATACAAAATCACTTGGAGCAGTGAAATAGAGATTGGAAAGTTCATCAGTTAAATCACTCGTTTTCTGAACTTGTCTGATACTCCAACTTCTTCCATCTTGAGCTGTTATACTTAGCATGAGAACGCACATATCAACCTAACCTCAGGGTTAAATTGCTCAACGGACAAATCGGTAAAATCACAGTGTTCAGCTAAAATACCGTTAAACTAGAACCTGACTAATTCCCAGCATTACACTGCAGTTTACTGGCTACATCGAAAGAAAACACCAGACCTTACAGAATTGTAACAGCCTAGTCTGGCTCAATGTAGGTGGGTTTGCCGGCCGCCAGAAGCATCCTCGAATGCTCTAGAAACCGGCCGTTCACCGCTATCGAACACAAGTTGCGTGAAGACACTCAAAAAGTATAGCCAGCGAGGTAACACGCAAATTAAATGATCTTCCCACACAAATTCACTCTTAAAGACACAGAAACTTAATATTATCCGGGAACCTGTTCCTCCCACGCACTTCAAACAAATAAAACGTTGGCGTCATTCTTGCGGACCAGCGCGGATCCGCAGAATGTTGCCAAAATGAAATTATCAAAATTCTTTAAATTTTCTCACGTCTTGTAAGACGTGACAGTGCTTATGAATTATTTCCTTGGCACAACCTAAAAAGTACTTGACATTTTGTTCGTTTACAAGCCTTTCTCCACGTTTATCTCCAGAAATGTTTATTTTATAGAAAGAAGCCGTTATAGCATTGTAGGGTGGTCGCATAACTCATTCACTGACAAAAATTTATTTCAAGGGTATAGCTTGCTTTGCGTTACTAAAAAAAAACTCATACTAAAGTTATTTCTTACCACTCGCATCTCGAAATCAAGTTTCTACTCGGTCTGGCGACTATCTCTTGCAGTCTGGCGGAGTTATAGCCTACCACTAATGAACTGTCACTTAATGTAATCTATTGTATTGACTACTATCAAATAAATTCAAGTTGAAGGCACTCATAAGTTTCGCAAAACCGTTACACGAGACGTTGCTTGAGCTTGAAAGGAAATATGTACCTAATTTTTACGGCTGCAATGTTTCCAGCAAGGTAGACTTGAGAACTCACCTCACTGGTATCTCAGATACCTGCGATACAATGCAACATTTAACTGCAAATAAAGCGCAGCCAATTTTGGCAACGCGCTGTGGAAAATTCGCTCCTAAAATACTGTGACTGATTCTCTTCCAAAACATAGAGGCTAATGAAAACCGCCACTATACTGCAAGCAACTCATTTCCACTACATCGCTGCCAAAATATGGCAACGGCGCAAAGCACGTGTTTGCGAAAGCGTAGAGAAACTAGCAGTCAATTCTGATGAGCGTGAAATTAATACGAAATCGTTTTGTCTTCGTTAGAAGTAATTTGTGGACGAAAAGCATAAAGAATTAAAAAAACTCATCCTTAAAAATTAAATAGCCTCGTTCAGGGTTCATGACATGAGATTTATCTCATTTACACCTTGGTAGTTTAGGCATAGTCGTTAGTTCGCTAATTTTTGCTGAACTATCGATTCATTCACTTTCATCCCCGTAACACCCCGTGTCACGAAGCAGGAACAACGGATATGCAGCTGTCAGGATCCATACAGTATGTCCCACAAAAACCCGAACCGAGTATTTATTTTCCCGTATCAGTAATACCATCATGAGAATACCATAAGCATTTAACTTCTAGCAAAATTATCCTTCAAAATTAACCCATAGAAAAGGTATTACTGATTATGAAGGTATTACTGACACGGGAAAATAAATACTCGGTTCGGGTTTTTGTGGGACATACTGCATATTGTGGGACATACTGTATAGATATCTACGTTGAAGTCTTCGGAACTCGAACATTTTCACAGCTGCTAGCAGTTCAGGCTCGTGCGATTGAGTTGTTAATAATTTTCACAATGTCTCACTCTGCAATGTATTTTGCACTCAATTTTGACCCTTTTATTTCACTCTAACTATATCATAGAACAAACCGCAAAGAAAATATTATTTTGAAACCCTCGAAGTCATTTTTTAGTGAATAAAAACTTTTTAAATGCATCGTCAACGCTTTGAGCAGCAGCGCATGATTAAGTTATCTTTTGTAAAAGAATAAACGCAGTCCTTGAAAGATTGCTTCACCGAACTTATTTAGTAAGTTTTACTCAACGATTTAATATGCATGAACTGCTGAAGTATAAACCGGCTGCCAGAGAAGTGGTCTGGTTTGGAATGTCCTCACAGAATATTCCCAAATCAATTCAATTGACATGTCAAATGTGTGTTCTACAGAATAAGCAGACAGGCGGATTAAAAGTTTTATTAGGGTATTATAAAGTTGTATTAGTTATACAGGCAAAGTGAAAGTAAGTAAATTATTAGTGATACAGATATTGTCAAGAAACAAATTGACAAATGAGGTGTATGTTGTTAAGAACTGATTAATGAATGAGGTGAATCTCGATGAGAATTCTTCAATTTAAGCTCAATAATTTCAATTATCTATAAACATTTAAGTG
This sequence comes from Morinoia aosen, assembly GCA_030386875.1. Taxonomy (NCBI): domain Eukaryota; kingdom Metazoa; phylum Arthropoda; class Malacostraca; order Amphipoda; family Talitridae; genus Morinoia; species Morinoia aosen. The sequence goes on from CM059574.1 coordinate 42,958,416, forward strand.
AGCCGTGCCGAGTCAGCGTCGCTTACATTTTAAAATAAAACTTTAGAATAGAAATGCAGTGAACCATGAGCCGCGATCAATATGGCTAGCAAGTCGAATTTTTCAGATGTAGTTTCAGCAAAGTTCACATTTGGGTGCAGATCTACAAACATTAAATTTATCGAACTCTCAACACATATGTTGAAATTTTTCATGGAACAATTTAGCACGAAGCTTAAGGCCATCCAGGTATCAAATTGCTTATCGACCACTTCTGACTCTGGATATCAGTGACTAAGATCGAAGTTAAATTAGTCCTGAATATTTCAGTACTAAATACGAACATGTCATAGCCTTGAATATTTTGCCACGATGCTATCATTGGTGCAGTTTCAGGGAACTTGCGTGACGATACACGATTGTATTCAGGAATCAAGATCCGCTGCAATCGTTAGCTTTTAAAGTTAAATTAAATCAAATATTTACTGGAGACGCTACGTTTGCGTAGAGCAAAATGTAGTATTTGAGTTATGAATGTGCCGGTAAACCATTCTTCATTCTTAGAATGAAGATATTTGATTGCTATATATGAAATGGCAACTATCGGCAACTGACTTTGCAAATGGCAAACGGCATTTATAGTTAGACTTTACAAACGGTAAAACATTGACGTAAATTATTTGATAGCTTCCTTAGCTTCCTTAGGACAGGCAGCAGGTTTTCGTTAGTTGTGTTGGTCATTCTAATGTAAAAGGAATTGACTCCCCTTGGAGGATACCGTTAGGTTACCTCAGCTATTGGCAAATCTTTAAGACTGCTGTTTTTCGTGCCCACTTTGTTTTTCTCAGTTTATATACTTTCTTCGCTTATTCTCCTTCGCACCTCTCAAAATAGTGTAAATTCTGCCATTTAGTGGTCTTCAGTACGTAAAAGCAGGTACGATGGTACATCTTGAAATAATGGTTGTTCTAAAGTGCTTTGGTCATCAGAAGGTGAGCATGTCACACAATTTTCGTCGCAGTTTAAAATTAGTATTACGAGCTAACCCAAAGTGAAGAACTTGCTACTAAGCTATCTGTGAACGAAATAATTGCACAAATTCTAAAGTTTGATTTGGTGGCATTGTCCTGGAAGAAATTGCAGTAATGCCTCCCGCGCGGAAATTTTAAGAATTATGCTATATTGAATATTTAGTTGGGATTTTATTAAAATAATAAATACCTTTGGAACCTTTATTTTAATACATTTCAGAGGCATTCTGCTCGAAATACAAGATCAACAATTCTGCAGACCTAGTTTGAATTTTTCACGCAGTGAACAGCACTTGCTGAATATCACATTTTTTGGTAACACTAAACAATTCGGACATTAACGAGAACTAGAAAATGAACATCAATATGAATCGTATCGTAGGTTCAGACCAGGACGCGTGCAGTGCTGCTTATGCATGCCTTAGTGTTGATCAAGACTGGATTTTTTCAATTCTTATTAGGCAACTCGAGTACCAAAATTTCCCTGAAAAAGTCACAAAAACCCTGAAGTGTTGTTTCAAAAAGTGGTGGATATTTCCGTTAATTTAAATAACTCCATCTGCTACATCAGTGTTACTGTTTAAAATATGTTCGACATTTGTGCAGGCTTTCCTCGTTCTCGTTATTACAATAAAATTCATATTTTTGTGTATTATTTTTCAAAATCCTCATGCCTTCACGCTTCAGAAGAAAGTCCGTCGTGAACGAAAAGTCTATCGTTTCGTACACAAGCGTTCGTTTTAAAATGTATGTGAGTAACATCAGGGAGTAGAAAATTCATCGATCGAACAGTGCTATTCTGAGGTCGATGCACGCGGTTGCATTACTATTGCGCGGTTAAACACTTGAGGTACAGCAAATTTCAGTATCGATATTGGGATACGTGCAGTTTGAAAACAACCTTTAGTTTAATTTAATCCAAGTTATGGCGCACTCTATGCATAAAATCAGTTGTGTGCATATCTATTTTGTATGTGAATTACCTTCTATCAAATAATTCATAACTAACAGAATGTAGACAAACAGGTATTCGGTATGTTACATACCATGTCCTTATCTGCGTTATGCAAGACATAGCGTGCTTTAATTACGAGTTTAACTCCATCACACGCCATGGGTGCACGGCCAACTGCCCCAACCTTCATCGTGCATCACTGTTGGTGATTAAATAATTTTACTCAATTCGTGATTGCATGCAAGGTGCATCATTGAAATTTGAGAATAATGGTTATGATTTTTCACATGAAACATGCTAATACAACACCAAATACAATACACTAATTATACCGCACTTGATACCAGTACTCTCCCTATAAGTAACTCAATGGTAGTTGAAACTAAAAATGCAGGCACAGCTAACAATCAAATGCAGAGATAAAGATAAAGCGTTGAGTTTCTGAGCCAAAAATCAATGTTGATGCGCCATTTGCCAGCTGCTGTCAACGCCAACTACGCCATCAGGCTGCTTGTGGGAAGCGTGACGTCACAGTCGTGGTCGCGAACTTCACGCCATTAGTGATGAATTGGACGGGCAAGATTAAGTTAGTTACAGCCTATCGCGATATTCCACAGTACAGGCCTGACCAGGCTTTGGGAAATCCTATCAGAAATGCAGAGATTATTTTTCCGTCTAATAAGTATATAGAAACGGTCAGCTACCCCTATAAATATTGCTGATAGTACATAAAATAACTATAGTCTAGCATGTTTTAGAGCAGTATTGGCATGCGTCAGTAAATCGATATATTTAAAGCAAGAAATATTATTCTCATGCGAAATCTAAGAACATCAGGTAGTTAGTGTCCTCGTTTTATCACTGGAGTAAAAAGGGTGTCAATGAAAATGGGTTCTTCTCACTGCTTTCCTTTTCGTTTTGTTCTTTTTCAAAAAGGAGATCGTCAAAAATCTTCAGTTTCAATGAAACTTAAGCACAGTTCAATCAACGAAAAGACGTTCAACTAGGACACAACCTGGGAAATTTACCTGGGCAACAGCAATGCTATTGATGTCCCCAGATCTGCTCACGGCAATTGTGACGTCAGACCTGTAGTCTGAGGTTTCACGCCATTTGTGATGAATCAGAAAGGCATGTTAAGGTGGCTCCAATATAACCCTGATTTCCAACGTGACGATATAAACCAGACTTTTCGAAAAGTTAGAAAATAAGCTGAGGCTTTTTCTGTGTCAAGATTGCGATTGAAAATATGTTTGCCTGAAGTCATCTCTCTTGACTGAAAATAAAAAGCTTATTCGAGCATCTTTAGACTCGACGTTAACCTGCGCCATAAAATTTATCCATTAAACGAAAGGAATCTTGTACTCACGCGTTTAATATCAGCCTGGTTGGGGTCTTCATTTTTCCACTGGAGTATAAGAGTTTCTCGTGAGATCCGGCTACTTCAAATAGCATAGCAAAAATTCTTGTAGAAATGATACGAAAATACCATTGCATTGCTATTGGAAATCGTTCAAAACTGCTACCATTTTGGGACCACTCGGAGGACGTCATTGCTATGTGTCACGTCTAGGATTACAGTATGCCTTGAAATGAAGCACCTATACACCAATGCATCCCACATCATCGGGCTGGCTCCTACACCTGGCAACATAGCACTGACGTGAAACGATTAGACCAAAGATGGAGCCAGTTTTTATTAGAATCCAAAGGCGATATATTTTTCTCCGCTTAATTTCTTTCAGAACTTATGCGTTATTGCGTGAGCGATCAAAAATTGTATATATACTGCGTGAAGGTCTGTAGATTCCTAATATATAGGGTGTTGAGTAATTCGAAGCACATATTTTAACCATATGCAGAAAAACGCCAAACAAAACGATTTTCCCGAGTGACAAAAACCTCAAAACTCTTTCATTTTCGAGAAATGAAAACCTGAAATAATTTTAGTGTCCTGTTGGAATAGCCTAAAGTTCGCGCCAACAGCCTGCCCAAGAAGTCAGATTTTACTCGATGGCTGCATTGTGCGCCTATTCCTACGGGAATCTAAAATTATTTCAGGTCGTCATTTCTGGAAAACGAAGAAGTTTTGAGGTTTTTGTCACTCGTGAAAATCGTTTTATCTGGCTTTTTTCCTATAGTTGAAATATGTGCCTCGAATTAAACAATTCCCGGTATAGCATTTAAACACTTAGACTGTAAGTTTTCTGATTTCTGTAAGATTAAATGTAGTAATCGTGGTAGTCATGTGGAGCTGAAAAGCGATATGGAGAGGCAAATTACACCTTTTGCAGTTTTCTAAGTTATAAAGTCTGAATTTTAGTAGTTTTTTGTGTGTTTCTTGAACCGTACTATAACTTTCGTTGTAACTGACGATTTTAGACGATATCGTGTAACGAGGATAATTGTGCGCAGTAGCTTTATCTTATGGAACTCAAAAGGAACTTGTGGCGTAGAGATGAAATAGAGACCCTGCAGATATTGGGAGAAAATGCGCCAGTACAATAATGCCTCGTATGAAATTGTTTCAATCTGATGGTACAGGCAAACGTCGGGAACAAACAAGCTCGGCAGCTCTTATATTTTCTGTCCTAGTATGGATGAAAACACAAAACATTTCTATCTACTATTTTCCCAGGAAAAATATGGCTGCTTATCTCCTACGGCTTTCCAAAGACTGGTGAGCTCCTTTCCACTGAAAATCAACGATGCATTGGAGCTAATTTAATTTTGCTCCTCCGATTCATCAAAAATGGCGGGAAAAGTTAGACCACGAGTGTGACGTCACGATATCTATGACCAGGAATGGCGATGTAAGAGGCACTGACCTAGAGCACACTGGCCACACATCTGACAAGGGAGCGCCTCAAGAGCAGGTACGATCTACTGGAGTGCAATGTGCCCATAAGAATTACTCGGTATGAGCTCGTTTGTCTTCGTTGCTTGAATTTTAACGTTAATGCTGACCATAGACTAGAGAATTAAACTTGGTACATAAATGTCAGACGTGAGATTTTCGTCGCACGTGAGGTTTAGAGAGTAATATTGAGTCAACCTTAAACAAATTAAATTAAATGTGAGTAAAATATGTAGGGATTGTGATGCAAAACTTATGGAAGTATCATAGTATAGCTTCAGGCAATCTTTGACGAAAACGGTGTGCATCAACTCAGTTTTAGTGAGAAAATTTCTACAAGGTGACTATTGAATGAAGAAGAAGTTAATCTCTTTCGTTTCATGATGAACTGCATTATGAAATCAAACATTGAAGGTTAATGTATTTCATTTTTTGTCACACGAAATCTGTTGCTGTGAGGCCTTGATGAGAGGCGTTTTTCGAAATCATTTAGAGCTACAGTAATTAAAAATTTTCAGCAAATGCTCATTTTATTTGTTATGTGAATAACTAATAATTAACTAACTTGCTGTAAGCTCAACGTACACTTCAACTTTTAGAGTTATCTTCGCAAAATATATGAAACTTGAAAAATCCTAATGGGAAATTTCGACCAATGTAGCTTTTGAAAAAATTCTCTTTTCCCTCAACTATTCCCATCGTCTATACATCGAAGCCTGTAGCGCATTTTGAAATCCGATTTCACAATCATACCATGAAATCTACGACCATATTTCCCCTTTCAACTCATTTCAACTGGTCGATTTAAGGAATTTGGCATACGTAATACAGAGGAGGCCAGCAGGGTTCATCGAAAACGTACCCTGGAGCCGGTGGTGGTGGAATCACCACACAGTCTGCAATGCCATCATACCCAGTTTTGCTTTTTTTGTCCGGCTCACCCAAGTAGAAGGTGAAGTCAGTGTTCGACATCGTCGATCCATCGACCCATTTGTAGGTCTTGCTTCCGTTGGGGACAGCTCGCGCCCCCAGCCAAATGGGTCCTGGTTGAAAACCTGGGTAGAAACGCAACAGTACTTTTTGAGTAAGTTTCATTGTATGAATTGTAATTGGTGACTGTCTCTGCGAAGATTCCTTTGTTTTATATCCTGTGTCGAAAACAATGAAAAAAGAAATTTTACTCAATGCTGATGGAGTTGCTATGTATAATACCATGAGTTGTTTTTTTCAAATACCTTCCAGTAACAAGTGAACCCCTTAGGCGGAATATCGGTTACCCCGGTAATGTCAGTGCCCAAGCAGGTTGGGTAGGATATTATCGTTAATTTCTTCCTCATTACAACGGGTAGAAACACCGAGGTCCCACAGCTGGGTTGAAATTCACATCTTTGAACTCCTTATACTGTGAATTGACTTGTACTCGTGCACATAACTACCTTCTCGGAGTTCTGAAAATTAATTCAGTTTAATTAAACTATTTATTGTCAATTCAACTAAACCGGATTGATAAAAGAGCCCAGATGCGCCCTAACCTCTCGTTTCAGAAGTACACCTCTTAATTATCATTTATGCATCTGTTATCTACACATACTTGTATGCCTCCGACAACTTTGTAAGTGTGTGAATAGGGTTGTATAGCAGTACGGAAGTCACTGATTACGCATTGATTTTAGAAATAAAGCATCCTGCTTTTGGGAATGATGCAGTGACTGCCTACCGCTCCTGCAATCTGACCTCAAGTTGTCCATACGAGCACCACGTATCGATTCCCCACCCCGCGCGGACCAACGCGTTTGAATCTAGACTCCAGCATAGTTCTCCTTACGTAGCCTAAAGTGCGAGTTACTCGAGAAAATGTCGTTCACAGAAACTCTAAAATTAGCCAATGGTCACCCTAAAATTAGGCAATAGCAGGACCGACTGCCCTGTTGCCACTTACCGAGCAAGGCTCATAAAAAATAAACCCTCTACCAAACAGCTTTAGCTTTCACTAACAGAATTCATTCGACTCTCGTCACTTACTCAGTTCTTTTTGAAAGCTACAACCTCAGGCTTAGAGCACGAGCGAGCAAAAAGCCTCGCTACATCCTTGGCGTTGCCAACGGCTCGCTCTGCGCTAGGTTCAGAACGAAGCTCTATCTTACCCTTGTAAAGCTATAGTTAACTCTTCGCTAATGGCTCGCCCTACTCTGTGAAGCAAGCCGAGGTGCATGTGTCATGTACTGATAAAGCCAGAAACAACTATCTCGCCGATCTCTACCTTGAGGCTATGACTCAATAGTGTAGCGCACAGGCTTAGAGAGAACACTCCAGCTCGTGGGTACCTGACAGCGTCAATCGCTCGCCCTTGCTCTATGGAGCAAGGCAAGCGATCCCCAGCTGCGCAGCGACAGCCAAACTCTCTCTAATCGTCAGCACTGGCCTATGCTCGCTATACTACTACTTCACCACTATCTTCAGCAACTTGATGTGCATAACATAACATTCTTGCTACCTGCACTTACTAACGAGATTCTGACCGGCAACGAAGTTGGCGTAGTCACTATTTTGAGTTCGCTTTACACGACTTGTTGCTGAACCGATGTCTCGCGACCGGCTACGTCAATGTACTTGTATTGGCAGACGTCACCTTAAGGTTTTCGTGGCTCAGGTTACTCTACGACACAATAGCTGAGTTTGCCAGCCGAAAAACTATAATAACTCCACTTGTAATCCTGAATCCGAATTATTCTAATGCGAAACTGTCCCCTTTTCTATCGTTATTCTCCTGCCTAGCGCAACTTGAACGATCTCAATCATTTGATAATAATACTTGCACAAATTTTCAAAAAACTCAGGTGAACAATAACCAGAAAAATTATGTCACTATTTTAACGTTTGGTAAAAGAGAAATACTTGTATAGTAAAATGATTGAAATTTAGGTATGAGAGTTTTTGAAAAATTATTATCAATCACCACTCACCTTACAAACGGTTGTTTTATCAGTTTCAATGCCCGTGTAAGCTTTTAAACCAGCACAAACAGGTTTTCCGAATTTTGGGAAAACATAATTAGTAAATTTATAAGAAACTTCACGTAATTTTATTTAACCATCGTTTCTCAATAAATTTGGTACATTATAGGACTGTGAACGATTAAGCATAAGTATTATTAAGTATATTCTGAAATGAAGCCCTAGAATAAAAAGTTTTTCTTAAAATCATTACTACACCTGTACGTACTAAGCAATATCTGAAATGAATGAGCTGAAAAAGTTGTACTGTACTTGTATGTTAGCGAACTATTTTCAGTTTGGGAGAAGTTAAAGAATACATTTATTATTATTGTGTTTCTTAACTCGAAGATTATAGAGAATAAAGACAGGTCGAAAAAATGACGCTTTCGAGAAGACCTGGAGTGAATACTTTGAAACGATAGCCAATTGGATAACAAAGGTTAGATTTTCTGCAACAACCCAAACGACTAACGAATATTCCCTCAAGAGCCTAACTTTTTGAAAACATCAAAGTAATCATATGTGGTACTTACTCCTAGCATAGGTGAATTGCATGACAACCATAGCGGAGGTAGTGGAGGGCTTGATGTAGAGATCTGCGGTTCTCCACATGCTCTTGCAGAACTGACGAGCGACGTGGAAACTCTGCATGTGGTAGTACCACATGCTAGTGAACACACAGCCGCCCATGGATGCATCTTGTTCGAAGGGTGCGGGGCAGCAGCCTTCTTCAACGCCTCCACAGGCGGCGAGTGCAGCTTCTGCAGGTGGGACATCAACAGGAGCTATTTGAAGGAGGTGAACGAGATAAATGAAGTTTGTTGCAGCATGGAGAGGGACGACAGAGAACAAGGTGAATTCGAAACCAGTAAAGCTATCGCACATTAATAAAGTTATCATTAATAGTTACCGCACAAATGGTTAAAGTTCTGAGAAATTATCAAGTTGCTGATCATTTTTATTGAAACACTGCAAATCTGGAAAATTCTGCATCTCTGTCAGTCTTTGATAAGCGACGTTTCGATGTAACTAACATCATCCACACTCACATCACTATCATTCATAGTTTTATACACAATATGGGATCTGAGTTTTATAAGTGTTAATTTTTGAAGGTTTTAAAACGGGAAGAAAAAGTCCTCATAAGTCGTGGAAATGGTTTTCCAGATTTCTTGTTCCTCAAATGAATCAATTTTATTTTCTAAAAATAACATTCGTTTGAATTTTGTCAGTCCTTTCCCACGCTTCAGTTTCATATTTAAGAAATGAATGAATCAATAACCTATGCAGCATTTTTAGAATACTTCTTGGTAATTTGTACATTTCTTACTAAAATGAGAAGTATAATGTACTTAGATATTTCAATACTAATATAGGAAATATGCTGTTTGAAGGTCAAGTTCTTATCAATCTTAAATCCTAAGATCTCAAGTAAATAGGTTTCCTGAGTGAAAGGGTCATGAATAGTCAGAATTTTCCACGCTCATAGGAGAATAGGATATTCTTAGTTGTTTCGACATTGATGTTCATTTTAATTGCTATGGTTCACATCGATTATTTTTCGGTCATTCTAGTTACTCTATTAGACATTTTATAATAGTTTTTAAGGGAGAGTCTTTTCGTCAGCCAAATTTATGAATTTAAAGACAGCCGTACATTTGACAATATGAATATTTGACAATATCCAGAATTTGACAATATACGGAATAATGATAATAATATAATAAAATAATTAATGATAATATAATTTGAAAATATACAGAAAAATACACAAACAGAATACCTATCAATATACAAAAACAGAATACACGAAAAAGATCCTTGCGGAACTTGAAAATATGAAGAACCCAGGAGGAAGAGTTACCAACTGCAGCAAATTGTTTGCAATCCGAGTAACTCCACTAAAATATGTGAGAATTATGGATAAGGTTAGAAACAGGAGGTATGTGAATACATATAAATTAAGCAAATTTTTATTGTGTGGATGCTACGAGTAAAATGTACCATTATTTTTAGCTGTGCTTGAAAATCTCTGTGTTTCACTTTACCTCTGTCAATGAGCGGCTTCACGAAAGTGTAGCATGTGTGGAGAGGTGAGTTGCCTCCGGTGTTGTCGTACCCTGGCGGCCGCGATGCGTTGGTCACGAGACAATCATTGTCTGCCGTGATGCAGAACACAGGAGTTGTCGAGTTACTGATGTATGCCGCGGCAGCACATCTCAGTTTAGTGAACCCTGAATGCGTCGTGATTGCAACTGCTTTGTCGAATTCGTTCCTGTTTAGCTTCACCAACGTAGGCCTTGCGACGGTGATGCGGTTGGACATCGCCACGGGGCTTGTGCAGGCAAATACAAATACAACGAGCGCTATCTGCATTGCCTTCTTGGCGTTGCTAATGAGCGATAGACGAATTCTGATGAGTTTATCTCTTTCTGATTTCATTTTTGTAAATTTCACCAGTGATATTGCTTCTAATTTCACGTATGAGTTCTGTGACTAAAACAATTCTGATATCAATACAATTCTTGTTTGTTTGTACACAAAGAACGGATGTTATAAATAAAAACCAAGTTGTCAACATAAATTTGAATGAGAAGGAGACCTAATTCTCTTCTATAGTTTTGTAAATATTTTCAATACATGACAGTTCTCATACTTTTAAAACACGGTTATCATCTACGCACATTGCAAGAGTTGCCGTACCAGAAAAATCGTGCCCTTATTTAAAAATGTGATAATTGGAGGCTAGAAATGATAGGGCAGAACTCATATCTGTTTCAACTAAATGAATAACATGTTAAACTGTTCAATTCACTTCAACTAACGCTAAATGTAAAATTTCAAAAATAAGTCTCAACGAAAACCTCTATATTTAGAATAGCAAACACTCAATCCTACGGCACCAGATGTGTGGGTGCAAGTCTTGACGCTTAGGGGAGTTTTCTGCTCTGACCCCTTGCTCTGATCCCACACAGGCTTGAGAGTCCGTGAGCGAGGGAGCTGAAATCCCTTCTTCCGGTTATGCAGTCAATGTACGAGATACTCATCTCCTGTACAAACTCCAAGTTGTAGGAGTACAAATACTTTTCAATTACCCTCATTAATTCACAACTTGAAACAAGCAACGGGTATGTTGAATAACTGTATCTAATATTTTGTCGGTTAAAGTTGAGCTTTACATAAAATAGATGTAAAATCAAGTTCGATAATTTGATCTATTTTCTTTCTCTAGTACGTGAATTTCTTCTACTTGTGCAGCGGTTATTCACCCATCCATAGAGAAACAAAAGTAATTAACTTGATTTTTCATTTTCATTTCCATGTGCCCTTATGTCCTCACCTCTCCATGCTCTCAGTGCCCTCATGCACATCTCCACGCTCACAATAACTTAACTAAGTGCCTTGTCGATGCTTAATAGGAGTATAACGCCCAGAGACTATCGGCAAGAGCTGTATGGAACACACCATATTTAGTAGGTCGCTCTTGAATGGACCGCACACCCGAAACTTGATCAAATTTGTCATGGTGGTCCACAGGCGGTCCTACTGCAGCTAGGTATACGAAAATGCATAACGATATGTAAAATTGAATTTTAAACACATTTGCTCCTACAAAAGTTTACAATTTTCGCAATTGGAGAAAGTTATTGCGCGAACATCGGAAATTTGCATAGAAGCAAATGAAATTAGAATTTAATTTAGTCATTTGTCAACAAAGATGACGCCTCCCAAGCTTCGAACGCAGCGAACTTATCCTTTTGTTCTCACAATTTTGATGCCTCTCAGTTGAGTGATTTCAGTTTTCAGTGCTCTCCGTGGTACAGTGGTTAAGGGATCGGGCTCGTATGTTGGAGTCGCGGGTTCGTATCCCGGCGCTGGCGCGGAGATTTTCCCCGTTGGGTATAAGGGAAAGCTCAAGCACAATACCCCACTCAACCCAGGTGTCGGAAATGGGTACCGGCTTTACGGGGGAACCGTCATGGTGTCTTATATATAGGGTTAGTTATAAGACATTTGAAAAACCAATGCTAAGATCATATGTATCAGGCTTGATTGGAAATAAAGCATCCCAAAGATGCCGATGTTAACCTAACCTAACCTTAACATGTCGGTATGCATTTTCGTTTACCTACTTGCAATAGGACCGCCTGTGGACCACCCCGACAAATTTGGTCAAGTTTAGGGCAGACGGTCCCCTTAATGAATGAGTTTTGGCCTTCACTGCAGCAACAGCCTGGTGCAGAGCCTCGTCTGTATGATTCTCGTACGTTACGTACGAGGTGCCCTGTATAGAGCCATATTTGTCCAAATAGCAAAGAAAACATAAAAAATAGAGGCAGCTCAAAAACCAATTAAATCTGGAACAGAACAAGCTTTTTTAGCAATAACAAACATACACAAATCATACAGCGCATTCATCTTGGAAACGCACATGGAACATTTGTATAAAGTGTTTATATGCACTGGGCAATGTCGGAAGTGCGTAACAAAGTTCGCACTTGCACTAGTTATCTAATACCAGCCGTGTTATTTCCATTTAAATTCTATTTGTACGATAATGAGGAACGGTCGACAATACTGAACTTACCCTATGAGATGTAATACACCACTGTTTGATAAACAACTATGAAAAATATTTCCTAGTTTAATGGTCTTAGTATCGTACTTGAACGCTACGATATTCTACGATATTCTCGATATTCTCTTTCTGCTCGATGAAACATCTCGCCCAGAGACACAAAATTCTTATTCAGCACGAACAACATTTGCTTCAAGTAATAAGTGACCACTAGAGTGTGAGGTGAGCGGAGTGCTTCTAACCTCATTGCGTCTGGTCAGCTATCATTTAGCCATCGAATACGCCTGGCATTCTCCTTATGTAGTCCCGTGAGGCGCAAACTAATCCGGAAGTCGCACTCGGTCAACATTGGGTGGGTGATTCCGAGCTATCGGGTCCCGATAGGCTTGGACTCGTTAAAATATTCAGCGAATTGGCTAGCAAAAATTGAACGCGGTTTTTGATCTTCATATTCTTGATGATTGAAGAATGTGGAATAGATCGAAGAATTGGTCTGAGAAATGTAGCTATGCAAAGTCCAATTGTATTCGTATTTTCGTATCCACACTATAGTAGGGATCCCCCTCTAGCCTATAGCGTGAGGTCATAGGTTAGGTTACTAATGGATATTACTTATTTCCATACATTTCATTTAGCGATAAACACTAATCTGTACATCTCAAATTTCACCTGGGTAGGCGATATATGGTGGTAGACCTCATGCTATAGTAGCACCCGCGAATGAATGGCATCGAAAGAGAAAACAACTTGGGATTTCTAGAGTTTAAATACTTGACGATTTTTCTCGGAAAATATTAGAAAAACTTGAAAAATACCACGAATGCAAGGTGTTTTTAAATTAATTTTATGTAAAGTGTACAAGTTCCATAAGAATCGGATCATATTTGAAAATTAGATTGATTATTAGACGAAAAGGTAGCAGATACAACGAAAACCTCCCTAATGAAATTAAGCCAATCAACAACTCTATGATAATCTAAATCCTGTTTTTCACAGACCACAGTCATAGGAAGTTTACAAGCACAAATAAAAATTAATAAGCTTCAAAATTTGTGGGATCGAAACATGGCTTCCCTCAAAAAAGCTCATCCACCTTGCGGAAACAAAAGTGTTAAACTTCCATCTAAGAAAATAATTGGAACACCGAAATTTTAAAACCGAAGCATTCAATTGCATGGAGGAGCCACATTTTACACAATTCACATTAGTCAGAATCATGTAATACTGCAAATACGCTAATAGCGACACTTCACAATTCAATAAATGCTCAAGATCTTCTAATGTACAAACGATTTTGATGTTTCTTTTTCTGAAAAATAAGAAAATCAGAAATTCATACATAATAAAATGTATTCCAAATTCAATTTAACCTACACTGTGCTAGCATCATTAAAATTGCACAATAATTAAAAAATAATGCATACGATAGATAAACTCCAGAAATGCCAACTTTGAAGCAATCGTGTTTTTATTTCAGTGATGTTCTACTTAAAAAGAAATTCAGATGTAACAACCGAGTCTTTAGAAATATTTTCACACTCTCAAGAGCTCTAGATATTATAGAACAGTAGGGTTCTGTTCTCGGGTCCTGAACATTATTGAAGTTGGGGGGCCGTTACTAGGTTGAAAAATATTTTTACACTCAAGGATACTTGAAGTCCATGACTGCTTATCAAAATTACGCATTTATAGATATAAATTGGTTGCTTTTTGCACATCCGAGTAAATGTTGAGGATAGGAAAACAATCGATAGTCTCTTTTTTATTGCTTTAATTATGGTAATTAGATCGAAATGAAGAACTTTTAATCTATGCACTGTTCGGCGCAAATTCGGGCTGGCGGTAGTGGTGAGCGTCAGCTGCTCCGCGATGGTGTGCTGCTATGTGAGGTGGTGCTGTCGTGCCGTGGGGGTTGGACTGCTGCGGCCTCCTAGAGCTATCCTGAGCTGTTGGCCACCTCGACTACCTGCGTTGGCGTCGTACCGATGGCGCACCCTTGGACTTCCTGCAGACGATCGTGGCGGTACCGCAGACTTCAGAAGCAGTTTGCAGACGAAGTACGTGGCAGCAGTGACATGTAGCGCTGATTTCGGTCGACCCTTTGTAGCAAATTTTTCATCATAAATGATTTCGGTTCTCCACTCCATCCTCATTATAAGTTCAGTGTTGGTCGTAGCAAAGTTTGAGGTTTCTAATGGTGGGAAGGGATTGAGCTTTATTGGAAATAGTGCTAAACTAATAATTTATGTATTGCAAAAAAAGTGCTAGTCTTTTAATTCAAGTAATGCTAAAATATTGCGAGTCTAATAATTTATGCACTGCTAGAGTATTTCTTGTCTTTCAATTCATAATCTTCTGAATAACTAAACTTACTCAAAAACTTGCCCAATTGAATTATGAACCTGGCTCCTCTCAGCTCGAAACTATCTGTTTCTTTGGGATCCTGTCTTACAAGAATGTTTGTTCACAGCCCGATCTCGACCTTCCTACTCGTGTGTGCTGGTGGGCCAGCCGTGGTCCTGCGCTGCCAAACCTACCTGGTTTGGATTTCCCCGACTGGCAAGGGGCAGTTGTGCTCCTGATGTAAATTTATAACTTTTTAACAATAGTAAATTATGTCGCACTGGTGTCAATGCTTTCCTTCACACGCCGTCATTTTCGAAATAAATTGTTTGATTGAAAGGTATTAAGAAATTTCAATGCAAGTTATTTTTAGATTTACCACTTCAAAATATTTAATTTTAAAATTTCATTGAGCAGCTATAAAATTTCTTTCAAAATCACGTTCGACATTTTCGTAGTTGATCATATAGGGTAATTCATCAAATATCGAACAGAAACCACGTGTGTCTAGAAACAACCTTCATAAATCGGTAACTTTTGCTCTGAATAACTCTTGCGGGCCTCAAGGTTATTCTTGAACAGTTGCTTTCTTGTTCTGTGATGTCGCTTGAAAGACAACGTAGATTATTGAAATGTATTTATTGTTCTAAAAATCGAATTCTTTAGTAACATAATTTCATCAATATCGAACATGAATCGAACAAGAATTTTGATTCGAACAGGATGGTTTGTCAATTAGTTCTCTTCGTATGGAATTTTTGCTAGACTATTAGCACGCCACGTATGGTTTGTCTATTAGTACGCCTCGTATATTTTGTCCATTAATATGCCTCGTATGGTCTATCTATTTGTACACCTCATGTGGCCACTTGGAAAATAAACGTTTTTCTTTCATTCTTTTTTTTTGGTGCACTGGATTTTCTTGGAAGTGCTCGCGGTGGCACAGCGGTTAAGGGATCGGACTTGTATGTTGGAGTCGCGGGTTCGTATCCCGGCGCTGGCGCTGCGATTTTCCCCGTTGGGTATAAGGGAAAGCTCAAGCACAATACCCCACTCGACCCAGGTGTCGGAAATGGGTACCGACTTTACGGGGGAACCGTCATGGTGTCCTATATATAGTGTTAGTTATAAGACATTTGAAAAACCAATGCTTAAGATCATTTGTATCAGGCTTGATTGGAAATAAAGCATCCCAAAGATGCCGATGTTTGTTTTGTTTGTTTGTTTAAAATGACTGTCTCATTACTTATTTTCAGGAAGCATTTGAATGGAGAGTTATCAAAATTTGAATATGATGTCGATGTTTCATTTGCAGTGCTTGTTGAACCATCATTGTGATCATCAACCTGTGTGACCTTTTTTGGAGTAGAGTGTAGAGCACGCGTCAATGAATTATTATTGATGCTTGCATCAATTTTCTTGGCAAGGGATTGATCATCAGTAAATGTAGCCAGACGAATCATTGATGATCTTGAGGGCCTTGGAACACCAGCAGCTGATTGGTCGCCATCTTCAACTATTCATTGTTATCATCAAGCGTTAATACAATATTTTAAGGAAATGAAACAGGCGTTCAATAGATCGATTCAGTTATTTAAAAGAATTAAGAATCGAAAAGCCTTGTTCGAGGCATAAATTCATGATTTTTAAGGAATTTTGATTTGAACACCTTTGTTCAGTATTTAATACTGACATGAAATAGGAACTGAATGTCGAACATGGAATAATTATCAAGTTTTTAGCGGGAAAGAAAAAAATACAGCAACAGAACATCATTTGGCAACACTACTCTCTAGTTATGACGGGAGGTTGACGTTGGCACAACAACAGTTAAACCGTCGCAATTTTCCCGAGGTGCGTAAGATTTTTCAAGTGAAAAAATACGACCAATTTGTAAGGGTCGTACAGAAAATGTGTTCGCAACACCTGGTAGCAGTTTGCAGCTCACAGAAATGAGTTTTTATCACTAAAATAGGAGTTTTAGATGTAAGATCACCGGCACTGTGCAAGTTTGGATGCTTACGAAATTTATTACGCGCATATTTTCAAAGTTGTTCGATAATCAGTTCAGTTCGATATTTGATGAATTACCCTACTGAGTTTTTGTAAGGATATGCATTGGCTTATTCAATTGAATAGTTAAGTATCTCCTGCTTAGTTTTTTCTTTATCTTCAATCAATCAAAGAAAACAGCTTTTTATACGGTAAACTAAAGTCAGGACACGAAACATTCGTGTGCTCGTCAACCGTTTATATTATTGTTGTGCGTGATGCATACATGTACGGTGAATGCATGCATTTATTTATTTTATTTTTTACGATACTCACGATACTATTTTTACGATACTGTTTTTTACTATCTGCAATCTGACATTGAATTAGTCCTATTTTCTTATCCGTAGTCAAGTACAGCAAAGTTACACTCAACACGAAAGGCTACAGTACCAAAACTTGATTATTTTGCACTATTAATCACATGTTGCTGTTTGTAAACTCCATGGTATTTAGAATCGCAATGTAACCCAGCGTTACAGGGAACCTTAATTTTTTCTTTTTATTACAATTAATCCTTCCTCATTGACAGATCCTCTCTTAAATAAAAAAAAATTAAATATTGTCGATAACAGCGACGGAAAAGCTTGCGTCATATTTAAATAAAAGTCATGGCGATCACATGTTAAATGAATCGAAGTGCCTCAAACACAAAAATGAAAAGATGAGACTTTAAGGTAGAGATGTTCCTATCTACTGTGTAAAAAATACAAAGATCCATGGCCGATTTGACAGGCAGAAAGCAAACAGAACGTTACTAGGTCAACCACTGTAACAAAATGATGTAGAAGAAGAAACGAACATACGGCAAACATAAGTGAGAGAGCAAAAGCGATAAGTGAGTGACTGAAAGCGATAAATTAAGAGAACGAGCTCGATAAATGGTAGAAAGGAAGCTACAAATGAGATCTCGAAAGCGATAAATGAAAAGACGAAAGCGATAAATAGGAGAAGTAAAGAGATAAATTAGAGAAAGAACACTATAAATGAGAGAGCGAAAGCAACAAATGGGAGAACGAAAGTGATAAATGAAAGAACGAAAACGATGAATTAGAGAACGAACATGATTAATCATAAGTGATAAATGAAAGAACGAACACGATAAATGAAAGATGAAAAGTGATAAATGAATGATCGAAGGCGAAAAGTGAGAGAACATAAGCGATAAATGAAATAAAGAAAGTAATAAATTAGAGAACATAAGCATTAATTGAGAGAATGAAAGCGGGAAATGAGAGAACGAAAGCGATGAATGAGAAAACGAAAGTGATAAATGAATGAACGAAAGCGAAGAATGAAAAAACAAAAGCGATAAATGAGAGAACGAAAGCGTTAAATGAGAGAACGAAAGCGATAAATGAGAGAACAAAAGCGATAAATAAGAGAACGAAAGCGATAAATGCGGGAACGAAAGCGATAAATGAGAGAACGAATGCGATAAATGAGAGAACGAAAGCGATAAATGAAAGAACAAAAGCGATAAATGAGAGAACGAAAGCGATAAATTAGAGAACGAAAGCGATAAATGAGAGAACGAATGCGATAAATGAAAGAACGAAGTGAACCCCATTTAGCCGACGCACTTCGAAACTCAGGCATGGCAGCCAGTTCATAAAGTTCCACCGTGCATGCTCATCACACTTGATTTCTGTGTGATGGGTGTCAGTTACAGATGTCATTCTTTTGCGATATTTAAACGCAGAGTTTAAATTGAAACAGAATTCAAATTTAAATGTTTCATTGTTAAATTGAAACACTAAAACTGTAAAAGTTTTCAATTTATAACATAAAAAATAAATTGAACAGAATTTAAATTTAAATGTTTAATTGTTAAATTGAAATACTAAAACTGTAACAGTTTTCAATTTCTTACATAAAAAAATAAATGCACTCAATAAAATTGAGCTCAATAATTTAAAATAAAATAAAGTGAAATATGTAAGGAAATAAATTGATATACTTTTAAAATAAAAAAGAACGCGTTTTCCTTCTGCTTATCCGAGAAAAAAAAACAGACCCCGACCCTTAAAATACTAGAATATAAATACCTTACGATAAATCAAAACGGGGGTAAATTGTTTCAATAAATTTTGATGTCTTCACAATCTAAATTTTTTCCCCAGATGGAAGGGAAAATTATAGTGATTGCAAATGCTGTAGACATTTACATGGCATTCTGTTTTACGACTCGGAATCCCTTCCTGTGACCATATAGTTAAAATTTTGATCGTGATATCAGAATTAGGGTCCTCTGACTCTATTCACAACATTGACTAAACTTTGTTCTGCCATAGTTGAAAAACATATATTACACTGTGTCCTTGCAAAATCGGTAGGGTTAGGATCTTAATTTCATCACTGAAGGTTAAGTCTCATACGGTAAGATTACTCCATGCACTTTTTTTGTTCATGTTGATCCTATCTAACACGAGATCGTCAAAAATCGCAAGTTACGACGAAAATCCTGCACAGTTCAACAAACCAAGAAAAACATGTTCGAAACTGGACATTACGACCTTAAAATCTTAGATGTAGTTTATTTATTTTAAAAAGCTGCACCGCTCCCCAACATGCATGACTGCTAGTCATTCATTAAATTATTAAACGCCCATCATGTATACACCGTGGGGTAAAAATACCTTTTACCCAAATTTTACACATTGATTACAAGAAATACCATCAATCGCACGAAATGGGCCCCTGCAATTTCATCGTTCATCACCTGCTTCAAATTTTTTATTGCCGATATTCTAAGCCAGGCAAAGTGATGTCCACGATGATAATTTCTCCCTTCTGACATGTGCGAGATAAAAGTTTTCTGATTTCATTTCCACGTTATGCTGAGCGATATAAAAAGACCAACATACATCGAACGCTTACAAAAATTATAAAGGAAAGTTACCTATTTCAAAGCCCTCGGGTTCTAACTTAATTACGTACATTGACCACCATTGTTCTCCAAATATTTTCGGCATCTCTCTCATATTTATCTCTTTACTTTGCTAGTTTTTAAAGGGCTGTCATTAAGAATCCTAGCACCTATCGTGATTCGGTCGGGGATACTTAACAATTCCATAGGCGGCGTCTTGAATCCACGGTCCTCCAAGAAGCCCAAAAGGAACAAAATTCACGGCGTAAGGTGAGGCTCCTTTGCTTGTTATTCAACTGCATGCCAGACTTCCAAGACACTGTCCTTGAAAATTTATTTCCGACGTTCTCTCTCATAATCAATTAAATAATGCATCATACATATTACTAACAGACTTGGCCCGTTAAAAATGACTGGATTCGATATTTTCCTTATATTAATCTTTCAAATGTGAATGACGAACAAATATATCCATCCTGGTGGCATTTGCGATAAAAATATCATTTTACTTGTGCACTGGTGTACTTTCATTTGTATATTATTAGCCGAGAAGTTTTTGAAAAAATTTGTTACATCTTTTTCACGTGATGAGTTGAATTTTCTTGAATAATAGATTCAATTTTCAAAACAGAAATAAGTTTCATTGTTATCAACATTGTTATCATCTATGCTTTAGCATTCCTTACCGCGCGATTCGTGTATCGTGAAAATAATAACTAAATTCACTAATCAATATAGATATACCGCAAATGCCAATGATGTAATCATAGCGTAAACAACAATCAAATTAAAACGAGAATTTTATCATACATTTTCGAAAAGCGCTCGTCTACTTTCAATTTTCTTTTTAACTCTCTGTTAGCATCTTGAGAGGTAAACTTAATTGTAGATGACGGTGAAAAACTCATTCCTGTTGTAGTAAAATGATTAAATAAAATAATTATAATGTTATAGGGATTCAATTGACACAGAAACTGACATCATAACTGAATGCTTCAAAAAACAGTCCTGACGTTTGAATCCGTTATACGATGGCGTCGCTATCCTCTCCGTGGATAATGGTATATATATACCAAGCCTTTTCCTCTTTTTAAGTAGAGGGTGGCTAGTATCATTGACATGATACTTTACAGGGAATGTACATGATAGGGGTTCCCCAGGCCCCTAGTCACGCCCGAGCTTTAGGCCTAATTTTCCTCTCGTTTAGTGCTCAGGTAACATTCCTTGAGGACAGTGACCATACTGCCGGCAACGACCCTGATTTGCCGCATCAGCGTTTTTCACGCCAACTGCCGCTCACAGGGATCGAACCCGGGCAGGAAGAACAGAACGCAAGCGCTCTATACACTCGGCCACTGCGAGGCATATAAATCGGTGGATAATAGCGTATAAAATTTGTTCATATTCCGTCACTTGATTTTACCGCGATAAAATACCGTGTGATATTGCTAGTTATCACATATCTCCCATTTCAAATATGTTATTCAACAACTACACTGTGAAGAGATCACCAAACAAACAAAAATTCCGTCATTTTCCGTCGTGGTAAATGACGTCTTTTATACCATGCGGTATATTCAAGTTACCAATTATACCATGCGGTATAAAAGCCCCTCTGTTTCTCCAGCATGTTAGTCTCCTTTATTTACAAGTATGTAAAATAGCTTCTCATATATGCCGTAAAATGACGTTTTTTATCAGTCCGTTAATAGCTCTATTTACATTCCTGAAAAATACCTACCTTTTGAAAATAGCTCTCCTATCAGCCTTGATATGATAGCCTTCCTGTGTGGAAACTAGCCAGCGTACAAATCTGTAAAATATCCTCGTTTACCTGCTTGTAAAAAAGCCCTCTTAAATACCTTCGTCAAATAGCCCTCCATATCAGTCTCTGTAAAATGGCCTCCTTTTTTTTGTCTCGTCTGCGAAACAGCACTTTTAGCGTCACTCCTCCTCTTGCTCCAAGACACGCCAGGGTTAAACATGAACAATTTAACCTCTCAAATTGCGCTATTGATTCTAGGGCGACTTTCTCCAGAGGCAAACAAGCGACGAACGTATATGTACTCGTATTTTCTACAGAGAGACAAAGACAAGTTGATGGATAGCATGTCTGAGGTACTAGTAGCGAAAAACCAACGGCTAAAGACTAATCTTCAAGTCAAAAATAGTTCATGTGGGGAGTTTGAAATACTACAGGCGAAAGGAATATAAAACTGCGGCTAGAAATTGTGTTGCGATACAGAGAAAGGGGTGGGTTTAGGACCCCCCTCCCACACGCTGAGGGAATTCCAACCCCCGTACACGTTTTATAGTATTAACCTTCATGCTTGCGTACACCTGCATACCAGACATGGAGAATAAAAGAATTAGCCAGATTTACATGAATTTATTTGGAGACACGTGGTTAAATACACAAGGCATTGGAACGAAATGATTTGAAAGGGCACAACTGCGTTAATGAAAGTATGCACATACATATCTACCGTCATGAGGCTTTGAACACGACATGATATAAATGTGATGCTTACCGAGAATTCAAGTTACCAATACTCCATCGTTGACAACAAATTACGCATCCACAAAATCGCGGGCTCCACAGCAACACAAGCATAATATCTACGAGAATGACACATCACGATTTAACCTGTAATTGTGACAAGGTGTCGAATCATATGAAGCGTCGCACCATTCACAACGTGAATTCGATCCTCAACTAAATAAACACAGGAAACCGATTGCCTATAATTTATATGATTTTGCGCAACACTTTGAAAAGCACTTTTCTGGGTGATGTTCTACATCTGAAATTGAACTTTTAACAACACCTAATCAGAGCTCTCACAACCATAAAACACTCGCCATTTTTGATAATAAGTGGTTCACTGATAGACATTCACTGCCGATGTGCTGTCGCTCACTGCTGATTTTCTTCGTCATTGCTGAGAATATCTGCTGTTCTGGACTGATCTCTCGCTGACGCGCTGCCGCGGTGCCTTCCCCGCTCCATCCAAATCTTGACGCTGAAGTTGCCCGTGAGAGCGGTCCTGATGCAGAGATGTCTGAATGCTCCGTCGCTGACGACATTTACGCTTGCCGATTACCGCTGCCTCGCTGCTGTGCTACGAATGACTCCTGCCGCACGTCAGTACTTTGAAGTTTGTTGATACACTGGACGCCTCCTCTCGAAACTTCGATGGTTAACTTTCACTTTAGATGTTGGATTTTGGCTGCTCATGTCGAAAGTGTGCCGGCGGCGCTCTTCACTTGGAGTCAACACCGGACTTGGTATAATGCCGGGTAATACCGGCGTCTGCCGGTATTCCGGCTGCAAAACCCCTCCTTGATTATGCGTCTCTCTCGTAGCGTCACCGAGTGTAAAATCCCTCTCGAGGCTTCATCTCAACCCCTTATAAGTATTTCCCTTTCTTCCTTCGAGATTGATCTCGAACATTCCATTCCACAGAGGCCGTATCTGCATCCTGATTGGCGGGATCCTTGTTTGTTCTGACGTCTGGGACTCCCATTGGTGTGTGCTCAGACACACCTTCTCGCGTCATTCCTTTGGCGAGCGGTGATTGGCTCAGGTCTTGTGGGACTCTGTCCCTACGTCACGTCCGCCTCTTGCCCTCCGAAGTCTCGCCCTGTGTGCCATGTGTGCGCTTGTGTTGTGTGTGTGTGTGCTTCGATGTGTGTTGTGTGTTTGAGTCGTTCACGATGCCTGCGCTCTCAGTCTGGTGAAGTACTGGCCTCCTGAGACCGTGAAATATGACACCCCTCTACCCAAGCTCAGCTTTTCTCATGTCGTGCCAGCCTCTGCTATATCGCTCAAACAATCGCTGCTTGTTTTCCGACAGAACATTGAAGAATTGACCTTATACACACGGGTAAACTTTGGTCCACATTCTCACGCTCAAGAATACCAGTGATAACGGTTTTTGACATTTTCTTGAAGTGAAGTATTTTCCCAAAACATTTTACGAGCCTGTTTCCCCCAAAAAAAATATTTTTTACGAGAGTATTTCTTAATAATTTCCAAAAACAATTTACGAGAGTAGTATTTCATCACAATACCCGCTTCGCCCCAGAAAAATTTGTGCCAACTTGCAAAGTTGGTACAAATTTTCACCCGTTAATTTCAATTATAACCGTGACGTACCCCTTACGTTAAAAATTTAGAAAATATTCGCCCCCCTTATTCAATCATTTCGCTTTTCCCGACATCAAAATATCCCTACATATCACCTCATGATTTACCTTCTTGCAACACACCGATGTTGACGCATTTGTTTAAAAAATTCATTAATACCTGACTCACGCCTAATTACTTGAAACGCACATTTCTCATACACATTATTATAGAACGCAAGGAGAAAAGAACACATCAAAGATAACGCATAAATCGGACAACATGAACGCACAAAATAAAACACACACGACATCTTATTATTCTCGACTTGCTCTCGGCAAATCCATCGACATAGATAAACATACAAATTAGAGATCGTTAAGTAGGCGAATGTGGTACAAGAAGAGACATCCTTTCAGCTTTCTCGATTACAATCCACCTAAAAACAAAATCTCAAAATGGAGGTGATTTTCCAACCTCAACTTTTCTTCTCATTATTATTTCATCCTGTGTCGCAAAATTTGTCGTTTTCTCCTGGACAAAACTTGTTTGTTGCTCCTCCTGTGCGCCTAGCTACAGCTTGTTGTTGTTGTTCTTCTGACGTGCTACTGCTCTTCGGCTTGCTACTGATCCTGGGGAGGGCCCCCTGCTGAGAATCGAAGTTACTGAAGCTTTTGCATAAAAAAAATTCATCCTTGGCGTCACGTGAACTCGTGGAAAATTCCGTAGATCCTCGTTGCGTCAATTCGCGGACAAATCCTGTAGATTACTGCGACAAGTGCGCATTGGACTCCCACGTAGGAGCTCATCAGCTCTTTCATCATAATTGTAGAAAATGAAGCACATTTATTTGCGAAAACCTTCAGGTTTTCGTTCTCAGTCCGCTCGTCGACTAGCGTGACATTAACCCCTGAGGTTCGCGTTAAATTGCCAATGATCTCCTTCCGTAAATACGCGTTAAATTGTCTAACCTGGTCCATTTGTACTCGAGAGACAGCGCATTACATTGTCGATCAACGTAAGAATTGTTCCTCGGTTTCCTTCAAATCTGCCTTGAGTGAGGCGGACGAGAGCTACGCGAAGAATTCCTACATACATAAAATATTTAACATCCGGTATCCTCAACCAACTCTAGACAAAAGCCGAAATTCGTTCGACGGTGTCACTAATCAGTTGAATCAACTAAGTATTTCGAAGAAAATAATACATCTCATTCCAGTAACTTACGACCATCCCCGGTTTTTTAATCGCAGGCGTCGATTACCTTGGCACAAGACTATATAAACATTCTTATACATGATGTACGAAATAACAGGAGATTTACCAGTTAGGCCGAAATCCTGAATACGTATCAATAAAGAAAAAGCACATATAAATTGGGTATTGTTAACACATCGAACTTTACGTTATACTCTGCCGCGAAGGCTTTTCTAACGATCCGACATTTTGACAACACCGACACACAAACAAATGCAGAAATAGACAAAATGTAGTGTTAACAACCCGTCAAACTTTACACCTTACTACGCCGAAAGGCTCTTCAGACGATCTGACATTGTGATAACACTGACACAAAAATGCAAAAAATAGACATGACACAAAATTTTATACGATTCTCAGCCCCAGAGTCAGTGCAGCACATTTAAATGATTCCACGTTGCTCGACGACATCGTTCGTACACACGATATTTATATACTCATTCTGTTTCCAAAGTTTTCAATAACATCGTTAAACAACGCATTAAGGGAATTATCACCCTAATAATTATCATGCCTACAGAACAATGAACAAAAAAAATGAAATTAATGACGCATACCAATGATGTTTGAGAATAACCAGCGTCAGCGTCAACAACATTATGGGGAAAGAGTGATCAAGAAATTCCCACACAACGGCGCCGAACACCTTCACTGGCTTGGCTCAAAAAACAACTCGTCATTTTTGATACAACACATTTATAAAGCAATGTTACTGACCATACTCTCTCAGACACTTCCTGCTTTCATATCCTACATTATGACCTCACGTTACGTAATACCACACTTAACTTCACGCACAAGAAAATTTTATAGCCCCCGGCTCAGAACAGCAATAAAGTTACATAGCTTCACTGCACCGCAGACTGTCACGCTGATCCTTATTTTTACAAATAAATTCCATGTATACACCGCACTGCTTTTCATCTCTATTCTCACGCTGTATTAAATTCATGTAACAGAAATAAAGTCTCCATCTCGAATATTGTACATTTCGTAATGTGAAACGCTCATATTTCCGTGAAGCTAACTCGTTAACTTTGCCTAAGCAAGAATACACTCTCAGTATTACACAATAATTCCGTTTGAATTACCGACGAGAATGGACAGCATCATTTTAAGTGTCAATAAAATATGAAATTCTCACTTTGATACAGCAAAACTCCTCTTTAATACAGCAACACTCCTCTTTAATTTTCATGAACTCCTTAGGAATAAACTCCAACCGGGTTGCATATTCCAGGGTTAACAAAATTATTAAAAGTTTCAATTCATCATGGTGAGTATTAACTTGAAACTTCCTATTTTGGGCAATCAACGATAAAAAAAATGCAAGCTCAAAATTCAATGCGCGCTCAAACTGATAATAAAATTATTTTATTGGCGCCATGTAACCGTTTAGACCACAAAATTGCATTTAACCCACGTGTTTCCCTAAAATCTACAGATACTTAATGTAATACACTTCCCCCCCAACTGAAGGTAGCTGGGATGGAATAATCTTAATTCATACTAAGCCTTGCACAGTCGAATCCACTCAAAAATTTTAATTATCATGAAAATCCCAAAAGTTTCAATGTGAGGCAGCACATTGGTCACCACATACATGAGAAAGTTTACACAGAGTGCTAGATTTCAGTGGATTATTACTGAAAAGTTATTTAAATTCTCACTCTGATGTACTGGCGTTTTAGCATCATCCTGATGTGAATAGAAAAACGAATTCACTTTAATTAACACACGAGCAGAGGCATTATTAATATCTAAGCAAATAAAATTAGACCACGAACTAAATTCGCAGCATCCTTGAAATTACAACTTACTCTAAAAATTCTGTAAATTATTTTAAGTGAGGCGTCACAAAAATGAAAATTTCAAACGAATTAATTACTCAATGCCTCAGACCCTGGTAAACTTTAACTTGCTTCAAAGATTCACTTGAGATAAGGCGTTGTCTGCTAAAATTACGGCGTTAGTTTCCAGAGCCATCGCTGCACACCTAAATTCAGTTAAACCTAATAATTGTACAGGTCATAGAAAATTCAACCAAAAATTCAGCACTCAAGAAAAAATTTTTTTTTTATCGAACACACTGTCAAGAAAATAGAGTAAGTATTTTCCTCGCAAGAGGCGCAGAGGCTGTTGTTCAGAGCATACCGACAATCTCTTAATCACAAGGGCACTGAAATACAAATCTCCTATGAAGAAGGAAATTCTTTTTAATAATGATGGCGGCATTTCTAAACGTGACTAAATTATGCTGGCTCTCGGATGCACCAAAAAAAATAAAATGTGCCAAAAAGACAACGCCATTAATTGAACTTTGATGAAATATTCACTCAAACAACATTAACTGAATCAACTCAGCGGCACGAAAAAAATGAGCAAAGATCCCGGAAAATATCACTTTCTCATAGCATTTCGAAATTAATGGCCATGGATTACACTCAGTCAAGTACACTTCAAATTAGGCGCTCAGAAATGGTCCGACTGCAGCGGCAAGAATTTCAAAATTTTATTGCTCCGTCCTCTAACAGCGCGACCGGCGGTAGGCGCCGGTACAGCACGCCCGGTGCAGGCGACGGCACCGCTCTCTACGTTAGAATTTTACTCCAAATTGGAATGCCCACGAAATGACACGGGTGAATTGTACTTGCAGAAAACTCTGCTTAATTATCGAGCGACTATTTGACTGAATTAAAAAAAGAAGAAACAGATATTTTTAGACAACTGAAATAATTAAAAAAAAATCTCCATGCTGATATACAGACAGTACGCTTGCATAGGTTAATTAATATTTTTCCTGTTGCGATACAGAGAAAGGGGTGGGTTTAGGACCCCCCTCCCACACGCTGAGGGAATTCCAACCCCCGTACACGTTTTATAGTATTAACCTTCATGCTTGCGTACACCTGCATACCAGACATGGAGAATAAAAGAATTAGCCAGATTTACATGAATTTATTTGGAGACACGTGGTTAAATACACAAGGCATTGGAACGAAATGATTTGAAAGGGCACAACTGCGTTAATGAAAGTATGCACATACATATCTACCGTCATGAGGCTTTGAACACGACATGATATAAATGTGATGCTTACTGAGAATTCAAGTTACCAATACTCCATCGTTGACAACAAATTACGCATCCACAAAATCGCGGGCTCCACAGCAACACAAGCATAATATCTACGAGAATGACACATCACGATTTAACCTGTAATTGTGACAAGGTGTCGAATCATATGAAGCGTCGCACCATTCACAACGTGAATTCGATCCTCAACTAAATAAACACAGGAAACCGATTGCCTATAATTTATATGATTTTGCGCAACACTTTGAAAAGCACTTTTCTGGGTGCTGTTCTACATCTGAAATTGAACTTTTAACAACACCTAATCAGAGCTCTCACAACCATAAAACACTCGCCATTTTTGATAATAAGTGGTTCACTGATAGACATTCACTGCCGATGTGCTGTCGCTCACTGCTGATTTTCTTCGTCATTGCTGAGAATATCTGCTGTTCTGGACTGATCTCTCGCTGACGCGCTGCCGCGGTGCCTTCCCCGCTCCATCCAAATCTTGACGCTGAAGTTGCCCGTGAGAGCGGTCCTGATGCAGAGATGTCTGAATGCTCCGTCGCTGACGACATTTACGCTTGCCGATTACCGCTGCCTCGCTGCTGTGCTACGAATGACTCCTGCCGCACGTCAGTACTTTGAAGTTTGTTGATACACTGGACGCCTCCTCTCGAAACTTCGATGGTTAACTTTCACTTTAGATGTTGGATTTTGGCTGCTCATGTCGAAAGTGTGCCGGCGGCGCTCTTCACTTGGAGTCAACACCGGACTTGGTATAATGCCGGGTAATACCGGCGTCTGCCGGTATTCCGGCTGCAAAACCCCTCCTTGATTATGCGTCTCTCTCGTAGCGTCACCGAGTGGAAAATCCCTCTCGAGGCTCCATCTCAACCCCTTATAAGTATTTCCCTTTCTTCCTTCGAGATTTATCTCGAACATTCCATTCCACAGAGGCCGTATCTGCATCCTGATTGGCGGGATCCTTGCTTGTTCTGACGTCTGGGACTCCCATTGGTGTGTGCTCAGACACACCTTCTCGCGTCATTCCTTTGGCGAGCGGTGATTGGCTCAGGTCGTGTGGAACTCTGTCCCTACGTCACGTCCGCCTCTTGCCCTCCGAAGTCTCGCCCTGTGTGCCATGTGTGCGCTTGTGTTGTGTGTGTGTGTGTGTATGTGTGTGTGCTTCGATGTGTGTTGTGTGTTTGAGTCGTTCACGATGCCTGCGCTCTCAGTCTGGTGAAGTACTGGCCTCTTGAGACCGTGAAATATGACACCCCTCTACCCAAGCTCAGCTTTTCTCATGTCGTGCCAGCCTCTGCTATATCGCTCAAACAATCGCTGCTTGTTTTCCGACAGAACATTGAAGAATTGACCTTATACACACGGGTAAACTTTGGTCCACATTCTCACACTCAAGAATACCAGTGATAACGGTTTTTGACATTTTCTTGAAGTGAAGTATTTTCCCAAAACATTTTACGAGCCTGTTTCCCCCAAAAAAAATATTTTTTACGAGAGTATTTCTTAATAATTTCCAAAAACAATTTACGAGAGTAGTATTTCATCACAATTGAATGCCCGTAAAGAAGTTAAGATCAAGAACTTTAACACATTGCCAAAGTGTATGCTTGAGGAAAATTTTCGCGTAGCAAAAGAGTTGTTTAATGTTCCATAATCAGCGTGTCCTAAGTAAGGTGTGTGAGTGGATTTTCATTAATTAAAGCAGCCAGTCTTAAATTGCATAAAAGTAGATGTCAGTTACAGTAGGTATGCGTGTCGACCACGGTATTTTTCTCACTCATCAAGCTCGACAAATGTAATACTGAAGTCAGGGTACATGTTTAAACCCTGTTTCTGTTCATATTTATGTCACACCAGTTCGAGCGTCTGCATTTCATATCAATGTCTTTTAAACGAACTCCGAATGTTATCATCGCAACGTGTTCTCAGCTCGTTACTCGACTGCACAACTTTGCACTGAATATTTAACCAACTGATTTTACTAAACTAATTTCAACTGGCTGATAAACTTGCAATCAATGAGGTTTAATCCAGATTGAACACAGCGGTTGTGATAAAGCAGAGCTTATAATTGTGTGGAGTTCCGGCGCTGCCGCTGTCGAAGTTGAGACGTCAGATCGTCGATGTGGCTGTCCTCTTCTAACAAGTGGTTGTGGTGGTGATGCGTGGTGGCGAGTGGTATTGGTGGAGACGCGTGGTGGTAAGTAAGTGGTAGTGGTGGTGATGCGTGGTTGTAAATAAGTGGTGGTGGTGGTGGAGGTGGTGATGCGAGTTGGTAAGTAAGTGGTAGTGATGGTGATGCGAGGTGGTAAATAAGGGGTTGTAATAGAAATGCGTGGTAGTAGACAAAGAGTCTCGTGGTTGACTTTGAGGCACCACTATGAAATGGTCGGAATCAAAAACACTGCAAAATTTCATTTTCATCATTTGAGCACCATGAAGACGTTAAGACCCATAGAAATTAAAAGATTTAATTCATGGAAACATGCAGTTCGAACTTAAAATTCATATGTTTCTTCAAAATTTATACCATATATTTTTTTGACATATAATTCATCATGATAGATCCTGTGATGGCAAACGATGCAATACATATTTTGTAATGTTTAATTTCAATTAAGTTTTTTTTTAAATCACGGCCTAAAGGGCAAGACAATGAAATACAGTACACAAATAATAGCAAACAATTTATTCATACATGACTGAATTACCAGAGATGAAATAAAATGTTATCAAAATTGGAATGAAATAAATAATGTTATGTGGTGTGAAACTAACCTCATATTTTAAAATGATAACCAAATTCTTTCCTTGAATAGCAGTGTAAATAACTTCGTGGTTCTATGGCTGCGTATAGGGTATTCGAAAATGCATAGGCTTATCCAAACGGCCTCTGTAACAATATAATACAAACATTTAAGATCTAGCTCTACAAAAATAATTGATTGCACTTCAATTTTACCATTTTCACCGATTATGCCTTATAATAAACGAAATAAATACATTCAACGAAAATGCTAAAAGCTATCGTACACACGAAATCTATTCAGGGATTATTGCTCGGTATAAAATAGTTTGCGACCCAATGACAGAAAATAATAAAACCTTACCGAATTGTTAGCCCCTTTCGACATACTCTTCCGTGCATAGACAGCAAGGGAAACGCCTCGAGCACCACACAGATCTTAGCGTGCCTAGACTAAGATATGGCACAGACGAAATGTGCCTACCGCACGCGCATGAGCTTCGCTAACAAGCAGAAATATGTAAATATATTTATGGATATAGGAAATTAATATAAATCAGCAAAGAAGTTGTCAAAGAAATTGTGTTTTGAATAAACAACGATGGAAATAATTTTGTTTGAGAACTGAGTTTTCCCTATCGGCAAACATATTCCATTCATAAAATAAGTTCTTCTTTACCGAAGTATTATCTGAAGCATTATCGTAATAGTGAATACTTTCATGGTTTATTTATAGTTTTCTCTAGATAAATTTTCAGCTTAAAGGCCGTTGATTTGGCCTATTGAGGCACCCCTATTTATATGATATATATTTATAGGTCAGTTATGCTAAATTTATTTAAATCTTATGCTAAATTTAAAGTCAGAGAAATCTACTAACATTCCTAAGTTCAAATCATTTAACCTTAATTAATCATTTGCAATAAGTAATCGCTTTATTAACTAGCCTCATTAACCATAAGTTCTATTATTATCGTAAGCAAATTTTCTCGTCGTTATCGCCAAATCCTATCATCATTAGCAATTCGTATCATCATTAGCAATACGGCTTAATGTCATTAGTTACGTGTACTATGACATCAGATTCTATCATTAACAGCAATATGTCAATCATTGTACCATTAACCATTAGTCATGTTATTAGAAGAATAAATAGTACTTTAAGACCAAACGAGAAAAAACCCATACCATATCTTTGACACATGGTACAGAGATATAGTATTCTTTCAAAGAGATGTCCCGAGAGCCTTCATTACGAATGCGGTCCTGCTGCTCATGGACGGTGACACCGCCATAGGAGTTTATAAAGATGTACGGGAAGAGATAATTTTTGGAGTGTGTTAATTCCTTCTTTCTCTTTTCCTTAAAATAAGACCGTTGCGCGTGATCTTTCCACCTGTGATTTCTATTGAGCTGTTGCAGTATACATTTTCATCTAACGACGTTCTCTAAAATCTCCAAATTCGTGTACCAGACGCGAACCTAAAACAACACCCGCAATGAAAGCAATTGCTGATTGGTCTCTTGGAGCAGTCGTCTTTCTGGCGTTGTTTGTCTGCGCTCCAGCAGCCAAGTCCGCGGTTGCAAGGCTAGGCCTCCTCGAGTCATCGCTGGTCAGAATCAGCGAAATAGATTTAGAAGGTGCGTCCGTTTCCAAGTACCCTGGCATAACAAAGATCAGGTGCGCTGCCATCACGCAAGCCACAAAGAACACTACTCCGACGTACTGCATGGCGGAAAACAACGACTGCTTAGTGACCACCGCAGCTTTCCCCCCAGACTACGACAGCACCGGAGGCCTCCCGCCCCTCTACACCTGCTACACCACCGCCAAGCCCCTCATCGACATAGGTAATAACTGTTTTATACTAGAGAGTGTAATTGTAATTCCACTTTTTTGTGACAGAAAACCGCAAGTGCAGGTCGTCGGTAGACTAGCGCAACTGTGACTTGATCTCACTTAACACGCTTACTAAGTATTCGTACAAATACGTACCACTTGTTAAATTGTTCTCTTACGTACCCGTAAAATTTACCACCATCTTACTGATTTCACTACCTTTATTCATATTAGATTATGGTGTACAAGTTCAAATGTTATCATGCAGTTATATTTTTCCCGCTTGTAAAAAAGGATGCGAATGTGATCAAACAGGAAAGATGGGTTTTCAATTCTGCTTCTTTCAGTATAAGCAAACCGACCGTGGCATCTACGGAAAAGTAGTGAACGTGTTAAATCTTGGAGTTTGATAACGAGGACCGATGATGGCTGAGGGCTTCATTACGGCATTGAATTTCCTTTGATACACGCATTCAAAAAAATTAACCAAACGATGCTTTTACTGGGAGGGTCTGCTTGCCATAAATAATCTTTTATGAGCAGTAATTCATCACAATCTAATCCAGGTCACTGACTTTGTAACTAAGGTTTAGTTGTTTCAAAATAAGAGGCAGAAAATTGCCCACCAAGCTGAAAATTGCCAAATAAACATTTGTTCAGCTATGAAATTTTCCAAAAAATCGAGCCTTTGAGATATTAGGTGTTTATTATTTCAAAGGATGAAATTGAATTAGAAAATTACTCGCAAGATTTGTTTTGAATTTACGTTACAAACACTTGTTTTCCACGAGAGTTTGCAATAATAAAATTTAGTTTTAGTGTAAAAAAAGGTAAAAAGGTATAAAAAGTAAAATGTCGGTAAAAAAGTTTAAGCGAGAAGAATCTGAGGATTCTGGCCATTGAATCTGAGGAAGATCTCGAGGCCAGATTTGAAGTGGCTGCTGGTGAGAATTTTGAAATGCTTGACGTGTTTCCTAATATTCGACAGTCGTTAAGGCTAAGATTTGAAAAGTCCATTGATGTAGGAACACATTTTGAACAATTTTTGTAAAGTAAATTCAAAATAATGTTGTGGGTAATTTTGTCAATAATTTTCATCAATTAAAAAAATAAACACCTAATATCTCAAAAACCCGTTTTTTTTAAACTTTATAAAAGAAAAGCGTTTATTTGGTCATTTTTAAGTTGGTGTGCAATTTTGTACGTCTTGCTCTGAAATACCGTGTATATGACGCGTCCGGTGAAGGAAGGGGCTGTTCGCAATTTTAAAAATTTTACAGAAATGGTTCACTAAGTTCTTCAAATAATATCGAACAATTACAACGAAAATAAGAAGGTATTCGCTTTATGATGAAATATTACGATTTAAGGGGGAACGAAAGCTGACTAATGATTCAAATATTTTTATAATGCTAGCTTGATCTGAATCTAAAACAAATTTTGAAATATCACAAATTATCATCAAATTAATG
This sequence comes from Morinoia aosen, assembly GCA_030386875.1. Classification (NCBI taxonomy): domain Eukaryota; kingdom Metazoa; phylum Arthropoda; class Malacostraca; order Amphipoda; family Talitridae; genus Morinoia; species Morinoia aosen. The sequence continues at coordinate 42,992,629 of CM059574.1, forward strand.
TTGAGCAGATAATATGATTTACTATACGTAAGTTATAAATAGTATTTAACAAAAGGAAACGATTTTACCATTGCATGTGAAATGAACAAGTGGAAGTTAACATCTGAAGGTCTTTAACACTTTGACTGCAACGTGCGCCACCGGTGGTACACAGAGGTTATTTTCATAATGCTGCTGACCGGCCCGTAGTCGCAAACTCAATTTCCATAAATACTTAAAACTAAATGAAGGCACACTCCAGTTCATGTTTGGTATTTTCCAAGTAGCTTACTACAATTGACATTAAATTTTAGTTTGATGTTGAACCTAATGTTTAGTTGTCGCAGTCAAAGGGTTAAAAACTAATCTTCGCATTCCATTACATCGTCCAGCTTACCTTTATCTTCCATAGCAGCTGCAGAGTGTTGCGTGTAGGAAGTAGCTCAAGTTGTAGGCTTGTGTAGAACTCAGCAGCATTTTCAGGCATTAATTGTGTTAGTTCCATGACTTCTTCATCTCTTGCTGCGGATACTTAGAATATTTAAATATTTTAGAAACATTTCACATTCCTCAAGTTTGCCAAAACATGCTTGGTCACAAGTGCATGGTGGCCCTATCACACTGGTTCCCTACATATTTGTTCGTATAGCAACTTTCATACTTTTTACCAGAATCCTTCAATTGTTTCATTCGTTTTTGTTGTTATGTATCTATACAGCTACATCTTTCTTTGCCGTTCATGGGTGGAAGCTTAACTTTCAACTGGAATTTCAAAAAACAAGTTAAAAAAAGCCTAGGCTTATGAGCTGCACGGAGTTGCCTCAAGCCATAATCGGCGAGAACCACTAAGGAACTGATGTAAATTCTGCGCTGCGAGCTCAACCGCCTCACGTACTTCATTTGAATATTAAAAATTTCATAGCAATTAACGTAAATTGGACACGAATACTTGACACATGCATTAATTAGATGTTAAGAAAGGTTTTCCAGATAGTAAACAAAAATGTGAAAATATGGTATACAGCCCCTTCCTTTACCGAATGTGGTCATATAGTCATCGGAATATAAGACATTGATTCGAGCAGTCAGTTAAATGAAGGGGAAGCCAACTTAGTCCATCAATATTTAATACATTTTTTCAATGACTTATCTGAAATTTGCTCTCGTTAATTTGTGGTTAGCAGTGTTGAAGTCAATAAATTTCCCTCTTCAAACAAACTTGGTAGATTTGGGTCAACCTTTCGATACTGGCCTTCACGTTTGTGCAAAGTTTGATACAATGTGGGAATTTTTCAAAACTTTTCTTTGGAAACTTTTGGGCTTTGAATAGTGTTATACAACGAACTTTGAATCGTTAATTATAGCGCTCATAAGAATGAATACTAAATTCCACTTTCTGCTGTTTTATTATAACCAACGTCAGTATCCACGAATTGATTATTGCCTTGATTTTAAACCATAGGAGTACAACCTAGTTTGCGAAGTACATTTCAAGTTGTAAGTCTCAGATATATATTCATGAGTTTACTCAGAGTTAACCTGATCAAGAGAAAAACTCATGTGAACCTATACCGAGGTTTTTCTAATCGTTAAATTCTCCTCAATAAATTCTCCAGTCACAGGTAAATTTTCCGTTTTGACAAATATACAAACGTTAAAATTAGTTCTCAAAATTTCAACGCTTACCTTGATATGAAAACGTTTTCTTTCCGCCTCATTGAACAGCCGCCGCCCTCGCTGCCTGTGGCGGTAACCCCTCCGGGTGTTGTCCCCTTCCCTTCCAAGACGTCCCCATGCTGGGGTGCGTCTTCACGAGTGTGTGGTTCTTCCCGAACCAGCCGTACGAGATGGCCCGCAAGTTCTGCCAGAGCATGTGGCCAGGTTGTGACCTCTTCATCAAACCTACGAACTTGGCCGCCCTCAAACAGTACGTCAACAACCAAGGTGGGTTGTGCAAGTTTGGGCGTTCGATCGTACCACTACTCTATAATGGGGTTTCTCGCACAAATTAATTAACAATTAGATATATTTCGTGTAGCCTGTAATACTACAATGAATTCATTTAATCACTTATGCTTCTATATTGAATTAAAATGCACTTAAAAGTGAGTGATTCACTGAGTTTTAGCGATGAATGAAACTTTCAATAAATGATGATACATAGTTTATATTTCCTGCTACACATTGGGGTGTCATATTTTCATCATTTGACTAAATTTGTTATGCTAATAGTTCTCAACTTTCAGTTATGTCGTTTTAGACACACATGTCTTGTCCATACTCACAAGCATACTTCACCTAAATTAATTTTTCAATGAAATGACAAGCATAACATGTGAGGTATCCCAACAATGTTGTTAAAACACATGAATGCGCAAAAAGTGTAGCCAATGCATGAATTCACTCAGCGTTAATCATTCAAGTATAAATTATTCGATATACTACACTCACGAGCAAAAGTTTGGAATCACTTTCCGAAATTGGTTCCGCGCGATTTTGAGCACTAAATATTTTTTCAATAACCATAAAAATTACATCATTTTTACGGTTCAACTCTTAACTTTAAATTGATACCAAAATCATTCAAATCAAGCCAGTATTTCGGGAGCTATCCCGGATTAAATCAAGGAGGTAAGAAAACAAGGAAATATGGGAATGAATAAAACGACCAAAAATAATCAGTAAAAATTTATTTAGCCTTAAAATTAAGTGTCAATACTTTGTATTTGCTCCCCTTGCCCTAATAACTGCTCGAAGACGATTTTCCATCGACCTAATCAAGTTCTGAATTGATTCTTGTGGGATACCTTCCCACTCCTCAATTAAAGCCGATTTCAGCTCATTTAGACATGAAGGAGCAGGAGTTCTGGAACGAACCTTCCTCTTCAGTTCATCCCACACGTGCTCAATGGGATTCAAGTCAGGGCTGAGCGCTGGCCAGTCCAATGTGGTGATATCGACTTCTTAGAGGTATTCAGTTGTGCCACGGGCAGTGTGAAAACGAGCGTTATCGTGCATAAGGAGGAAGTCATCACCGATATATCCCGCATGGGGAACGACATGTTCCAGCATCTTGGAAATGCATATCGGAAATGTACCGGTCCGAAGTTAGACCGCCTCCTCGTCCCCCGCCAGGAACGAATATAATCTCCGTTTTACCGTCGAAGGCAATGCCGGCCCTCATCATACAAGAACAGCCCCCATAAGCCACTGTTTCAGCGAAACAGCACTGCGCAAATCGCTCCCCAGGCCGCCTGTAGACCCGTCCTCTTCGGTCGCTACCGTGCAAACACATCCTGCACTCGTCGGAGAACAGAACTTGACTCCATTGCTCAACCTCCCAACCAAGATGGGTGCGAGCAAATTGAAGGCGTGCTTGTCGGTGAGCTGCCGTGAGTTTCGGGCCTGTGGCAGGCTTTTTTGGAGTCAAGTTCGCTTGTTTGAGTCGTCGACCAACTGTCCACTCGCTGGCAGCTACCCCACGAACATCTCGGAGCTCCTGTTGAACGTCGACACCAGTCAAATGCCGATTTCGCAGAGAGGTTGATACGATAAAACGGTCATCCCTCTCCGAGGTGCACCGGCGTCGTCCAGATCTTGGTCTCGGGATAAAGCCACCAGTCTCCCGAAAGCGTTTGTAAACTTTCGAAACACATGACTGGCTTATGTGGAGCCGACGAGCGACAACTCGCTGGCTGAGCCCTTTTTGCAATAGGGCTGCGGTTTGTGCTGCTTCTGTAGGAGTTGTCTCCATTGTCGCTCTAGGAAAGGGTCAAAAGTACCGGAGATGTGTACCGATCAACGTGTGAAGGTGGACTGAGAAATCAAATCCGATAACAGGTGCTTTTATAGGGAGTCAATAGATCGCTACTCGCGACGTATCTAAGAATTGAAGCACGTCTTTTCCGTTACGCCTTCACTTGATCCGGGATAGCTCCCGAAATACTGGCTTGATTTGAATGAATTTGGTATCAATTTAAAGTTAAGAGTTGAACCTTTAAATTGATGTTATTTTTATGGTTATTGAAAAAATATTTAGTGCTCAAAATCGCGCGGAACCAATTTCAAGAAAGTGATTCCAAACTTTTGCTCGCGAGTGTAGAACATAAACATTTGCTGAAAAATTTGCATTATGACAGCATTTCACCTTATGACATCTAATTCTACGTTTTACATCTACACGTCACTGTTTTTCCAATTATAAAACATGTTGAGTTTCGGTTCAACTTCGGTTCAACTGAAGCATTAACTAACCCAAATTTTAGTTACACTGTGGTCAACATGTATTGCTTTATACCTCAGCGACCTTCAACATTTACGCGAAATTCTTGCATTTTTTACATGTTAAAAAAACAAAATTAAAGTAGATGAATTAACTTAACAGTCACTTCTCTGAAGTCATCGACTGCCAAATGGAAAAACTAAGACATCTGTTACACCTATAACGAACGACTAACGATATGAAAATGGAAAATAACAAAAGCAGTCATTAAATGTTATAGAAAGAAAATGTGTTGTCACATTACCATGTTTGCCTTCTCTGTACTTCAGGCGTGTTCGCCCCCGTGTTTTTGGGCGCCCGAGCGGACCCTGCCGGGTCTACGTCGTACAAGTGGCTGGACGGCACCGACGTGTCCAACACGGACTTGCCCCCCTTCTCCTCACGAGACAAGTTACCTTCGTTTCCTCCCCCAGTCCAGGTGGACTGCGTTGCGTACGATCCACTAGGCAGGGGCATGATGGACGATTCCTGCTTAATTCCTTACAACTACCTGTGTCAAATCAAATGAGCTCTGAAATAACATGTTCGGAGAAGACTTCGTGAGCCATTATTGAAAGAACTTCAGAGCAATCTATGATTTTAATCGTCTTTTCCACTTAGGTAAATGGAAGGGGAGGTTTTGCTGATGCATACCCGAGGATAAAAAACCTTTTTAAAATTGGGATATAGCTCGCTGATAACTAGAAACTTACCCTTTTCATAGTTAACTCAATCTAATATACCTTAACATCCTTCATCTCACCTCAACTAATCTAACTCTTCTTACTTTCTTTACCACGGAAAGACCATAAAGAGATAACTTGTTCAAAAGCATTGATAAAGCTTTAGGAATTTTTGCGGTACACCGTCGCATTGAATTTTGATCGAGAGGAGCTAAATCACCCGAGTGCAATTCCTCTATCAGAACTTTGGTCTCAATGAAAGGTCTCAAATAGGTTGAAGATATGAGCAATAATATAGGAGCTGTATACAAGGGGGTCTAAAGACGTGCACTCAAATTTGTAAACTGTCAATAGCTTTGAATTAGTTCAAATAAGGAGCATTAGGGTAGGCCTCTAAAGATACAATAAAGGTGTCCCACGAACAGGAGAGACGAAGGCAACATTTATTATAGAGTTTAGGGAACGGGAATCTATGCTCAAGGTGTGTACCCACACGCTGCTGTTACCACCAATGCAATGGCAAGTTAGGAAGAAAGTTTAGGAACTGCATTAAACCAAAGAAAATGTTCCGTAACAAAATTATAAACTCATTTCATTTTAACGGCAGTAAAGCCCACTTAACCTCCAGCTGGGGGCCTCACATTTTCCCTCGGGAGTTTTAAAGCCGCGTCTGTTGCGTGTGTGATCTTATATCTTTGCAGGAATAAGGAATAAAAGGTGTCTAATGATTCAAATATTTTTATAATGCTAGGTTGATCCGAATCTAAAACAAATTTTGAAATATCACAAATTATCATCAAACGTTAAGCAGATAATATGATTTACTATATTTAATTTATAAATACTTTAAAAAAAGAAACTATTCTACCATTACATGTGAAATGAACAAATTGAAGTTAACATCTGCAGGTCTTTAAAAACTAATCATCGAATTCCATTACATCGAGTTCCTTTACAACTAATCTTTGAATTCCATTACATCGTCCAGCTTACCTTCCTATTCCACAGCAGCTGCAGAGTGTCGCGAGTAAAAAAATAATATCTTCCGTGAGCCATACGATGCTGAAGAATGGTTTCTGCGCTAAAAATTTGAAAAAACTGTCGCTATTCAGAGTTCTGACCTAAAAAATTTGTTCAATCAACGATACGTTGTAATCTAAACCAGTCACAACAACTTTTCTCTTCACGGGAGTGATTTCTTTACGGTATTGATCTTATTCATTCACAGTGTGATTCTTCGCGGCGTGTTGTCGACGGTTCTGCCTGTATACTTCAGCATTGATGAGAAATTCAGTCCCAATTCTCCCATCATTACCCAATTAACAAGCCTTACTGATTTTTCAATGACCACATCAAGAGGTGGAGAAAATATCATGGGACACTTGTTTCTTAATTGTGAGTATTTAATAATTCAATATCCGAAGTTTTTGCATCCGGTGAATTTCAAGTAACTGGTCAGGTTAGATAAGCGGTTTACATTGACGTTCTTTGGGATAATCAGCTCTCTTGCTTCTCATCTTCCATCATTTAATAGTTCAATATCTCAAGTTTTTATTCACAGTTGATTGTCTAAATTGACGTCACTATGAACCATTTATCAAGTCTTAAAAACTACATGGAAAATAAATTATACAAGCATAAAAACTTACAAAAACTTAATTATCAGATGCTAAGAGGTGATCATTTCACTTGTTTTGCTAAAAGTTTTGGTAAATCGTGTAGATAAACACAGATGAGTCGTTGACAAAATTATGATGAGCAACCGGTAAGTACCATTTTGTAGTTTCTATATCATAGAATACCCTATTACTTAAGTTCCTGGACAAGCCTAACATTGTTAAAGATTTCAGCAGTTGTGACCGCTGTAAATTCTATTTTTTCAAATCTAAAGTAACACTGTGAAATTTAACTGATAAGCAGTTATCTGAAGTATTTTTCGTCCGAGAGATTTCTTCGTAAAATCTGGGTTACTCTTGATTCTGGACTTGTTAAAGGGAACAGTCTAGGTTAAAAAAGTCCATCATTTTCCGATTGACCAATTTTTTTTTACTCCTGTGTTTTTTAGTAATTTTTTAGAAATGGGTTTTTTCGAAATACTGTATTTTTGGGGAAAATATGTCATCTCCTTCAATTTTAATGTTACAGAACCGGCAACATGGTTTTTAGATAGCTAAATATACTATCCCAAAAAGAACATCAGAATGGAATTACGATATTTTGTTTCGTTGAATTTTTCTTCCGAAAAATGTATTTTTTAATCTTGACATCTTATTTCCGGCATAATTTTCAAAATAAACAGTTTTTCAACTACCTCAATAACGAATTTTTAGCTCTTTTTAAGTTCTATCGATTAATATACTTGCTATTGCTGTACTTTTAAAACAGTGGGAGAAGTAGCATTCCAAACGTCAGCTAGTTCAAGTTTTCAGAAGAGCCTGACAAACTCAACTGGCCGTGTACTCGTATTGACGTAAGTGACAAGCCTTTCGCAGGCTGCTGCAGACCAACGAAGACACAAAGCATTGTAGCACAACGTTAGATTCAGAAAAGATTCTCTATAACATGAGCTAAAAATCAGTTATTTGATAACTTTTCGGTCCCCCTCCGAATTGACTGGCCTTTCTTAAGCTGTAGCAGACGAACGAACACACGAGGAAGTGAAGCATATCGTAAGATTCGTAAGAAAATTATCTATACATGAGCTAAAACGAAAATCGATCATTTTTCGGATTTTGACCCAGACTGTCCTCTTAAACTTAAGCCCTGCATAGACGTGACAGATTATCCAGTGATACGTGTTTGTTAGTTAGTTGCTCAGAGCAAAGACTTGTACTTTCCATTTTTTAGATGGCTTGCCTCAATTGTGATCAGACTTTACACTTAATGAACTGGACGCTGGTCTCTTCACCTAGCACAATAAACAGAGCTGAAAAATCAATTTATTACGATATTATTAGCAATTCAAGTTGAACAGAACTTTTTCTGCCATCCTTGTATATTTAGGTGAGAGTCTTAAGCAACATATTGGAGTTCTTAAATAGTTTTCAAATACATCGTGCAGGAAAATTAAATTCTACATTCGAGTCATAGCAAACGATTCTGTTATTATAACCCAGTATTAGTAATAGATGTTGAAATTATTTTCTCTTTAATAGATGTTTATTGTATTTTTGCTCTCTACTGTCGCTCGTGTTATATTTCGCACCTTATATGTTAAGCATTGTAGAAAGTGAAGCACTGACATCAAGTTAAAGTACATATAAAGCTCACTCGCATCACTTGTATAGGGGTAGACCAGCAATGCTGCTACAACTTGACTACTCATGAAACGTCATGCTTTATAACGCTTCATGATAGGCCAATTCTATCTCTTTCATTGTTTGAGATCTACAGCCCTCTGAAAATGGCCGCAGTGTCTCTAAATAGCCGCAGCGTCTCTACGCTGAAGTTCAGCATAGCAGAAGAATTTCAGCGACTGGCTCGCGCCGCACTTGTCACTAATAGTTGATAATTTTTAATAGTTAAAAATTGGTTACAACGGATCAATTATTGAGTTAACTAGCAGCTCGGTCCAGTAAACGCTGCCCGCAAGCTACTCCATGCAATGCACTCCTGAGTTACTGTTGTCGATATATTGGATACTGCCAGTTCACAATACATAGTTTGATGCCGGTCAGTGGAGTTTGATGCCGGTCAGTGGAGTTTGATGCCGGTCAGTGGAGTTTGATGCCGGTCAGTGGAGTTCGCTGCCGGTCAGTGGAGTGCATTGCCAGTCAGTGGCGCTCATGGTCCGGAATTACTGCAGAGGCTCGCATGGCCATGATGCAAAAAAATGCAATAAAAACACGTTGGCTTATACATGGACAATACAGTATCGCGTTGCATTATTTACCGTCTACCGTTGCAGTCATTACCGTGTAGCGTTGAGACTACAGTACTGCTGCGCAAAGTTTTAATACTGTAATCAGACATCGAACTGATACAGAGTCGAGGCACTGACTCAAGAAATGAGTACCTAAAAAGTTGATGTACCTAAAATACCTATAGGATGAGTACCTAAAAAGACTATCCTATAGAATTGCGGATGAAATACACCATTTAAAATTAACCGATTACACAGCACGAAAAAGAATTGATAAACTACCGTTTTTATGTGTAGATGTTCCTGTTCAGAGGTCCAGTTCTGTGTACAGATTTGGAAATCATTCTGTTTGGCATTGTATTTCTGAAGTATTCCATTCAATTAAAGTATTAATTCAGATATCTTAAATAAAAACGTGAACCTTGAATATATGTTTTCTTTCCCAAAAATACTTTCCACCGAATTTTGGCAATTTTGAAAAGCTTAAATGGATTAATTGTTCTGTAGGTCTATTTAATTTCCCGACAATTCATAAAAATATCCAATACTTGGGTGTCTTTCTAAAATAAAAATCTCGTAATTGACTAGTGATTAGTTTGTGGGAAGATCCTTCTGAGAGTGAAAATCTTCATCATTTCTAGTGCATTTTAATGCTCAAAATCTTTGAAACATTTCATCATTAGTAGGACTCTAATTTGAATCTGATCCATTCAAATACTAAATTCCCAAATAAAACGCTATAGCAACAAAAGCTCGTAGGGCTCGGGCGAATAATGAAACAAATAATCCAAATTAGGAACCAATAGCTTAAATTAGGACCCAAAAGATCAAACCTAGAGTCTGGTACATAAATTGAAAGCCAGTATTGCAAATTAGAAGTCAATAGTTCTAATCATACTCCAACCCAGTAATGACAATTATAGGTCGAAATCCAGCGAAGCCCAATTTAGAAACTTTATCAAAAAAACATTTAAGTTTTAAACTCTGCGAATATGACGTTCATTATTTTGAGAGACGTACATGGAGTTTAATCATTCTTGAGTGTAAGAATATTTTTCAACCTAGTAATAACCTCAACTCCAATAATATTCAGGACCCGAGTACAGAATCCTACGGTTCTCTAATATTTGTTAGCTTGTGAGAGTGTACCAATGTTTCGTGAGACTCAGCAATGATGTCTGAAAATATTTTTTTTTACAGGAACAACACTGGAATAGAAACACGCTTGATTCGAAGTTGTTTTCTCTTTCGATGTCATTATTTCAAGTGAAGATACAAACACAATCGCATTTACACTGCTAAATTTCTCAAAAGAATTCTCCGATCTATTCTGTATCAATCAATCAACGAGAATATAACGATCAAATATCGCGTGTAGTTATTCCAAGCCATTTAACTGAATATTTTAACCAAGTTCCAAAACTATCGTGACTCAATTGCTCGGAATCACCAACCCAATGTTGACCGAGTGCAACTTTCGGATTAGTTTGCGCCACACCGGCGAAAACCAAGGAGAATGCCAGGCCTACTCGACGGCCGGTTGATAACTCACTGACCCGACGCAATGGTGTCATAAGCGCCCCACTCACCTCACACTCTGGTGGTTACTTCATTACTTGAAGCAAATGTTGTCCGTGTCTCTTAACCCTTTAACGTCTAATTTTATTCCTGAAAAGGGAAGTTTTTGTTCCAATAATAGTTTGCAGTTTTGGCATCGTTGGTGATAGAAAAACAACATAAAATCGGGAAATCGGGACGCTGTGTATAGATCGAAAGTAAACGCGTTCTGAAAGTGGATGATACGAAGTTGTGTAGAAACTTGCCTTCGATTTTGTGTAATTGCATTCATTTGAAAGAGGACACTGGTGTCCTCATAGGCGTTAAACCACTGCTTTCAGGTATGAAGGAGCTGAAAGTGATGAAATACCGAGTGAAATTTTAGTAGGTTAAATTTCGATTCGAGCAAGACAACTCGTACATGGGGTTTTGCATGTAATCGTAGCGTGTTCAAACGGAAATTAAGCGAGAAATAAGTCTCTGAACTGAATTTTTTTCTGAAGTTATTTCATTTATTTCTTAACTGAAATAGTAGCATTGATAAAATAAATGAATATAATCACATGCCATGTATTCAGGTTCTAGCATTTACTTTGAGGGGAGGAGCCCTTCACACAAAATACAGCTGCAGTACATTCGGTCCTCGTTATTTTATCCCTTTTATGGGAAGCTCAACTTACACTGACTAAAATTTTTTCCAGTTATTGAACTGACATGAAGCTTAATGCAAGTCGTGAATAACTAAAAGTAACTACAAGTTATTTGTATCCCTATGAGTTGGAGTTTCCAGAGGAAGGTGAGTAGCTCGTACATTAACTGCATAACAGAAAGAAAGGATCTCAGCTCCCTCGCTCACGGACTCTCAAGCCCGTGTAGGGTCAGCACTAGGGGTCAACGCTAGGGGTCAGCGCAGAAAACCCCACCAATCTTCAAGACTTGCACCCACACATCTATTGTCGTAGTGTTGAGTGTTTGCTATTTTAAAAAGAGAGGTTCTCGTTGAGACTTATTTTTGATACCTCACATACATTTAGTGCTAGCAGAAATGAATTGAACAGTCTCACATGTCATCCATTAGCTGAAGCAGTTGTAAGTTCTACTCTGTCATTTCTAGCCTCCACTTATCACATTTTGAAATAAGAACACGATGATTCAAGTGCAGCAACACGTACGATGTACAGAGCTCAGTACTCTGTTATAAAAGTATGAGAACCAGGTCGTGAAATAGAATTATATTTAAAAGTATACACTGGGTGTCTATAAAATGCACTCACTCATTAACTGCCGCTAACATGTAGCCCTTTTTGAATTGCAGGCGTATTTAATTCATCACATCATGGCAGGAAATTAACTTAGCTTGAAAAAGAAGAATTTGGTCCTAAAATATTATTGAAAGACCAAAAAACAAAATTGAACAGCAAAGAAGATTCAGAACTGAATTCTGAAAACCGCTGCCAACGCGCCGGACCATTGCTAGCACGAGACCAATTTGAAGCAAATGTAAATATGGTCATCAATTTGAATATTTGCAAACATGATTCTTCAATTTCATTTGTCTCCTTTATTCGAAATCATTTCATTTCACTCTATGTTTATAAATAATGTTTTTCTTGGGATTTGAAGAGTGAGTGCATTTTTTTTTGAGACACCTAGTTGAAGTAAGTAGGCGAGTACCCTGTTTTCAAAGTAAGAAAAGTAAGTACCCTGCTTTCGAAGTAAGTCATGGAGTAGAAGTATTAACAAAACTATACATAATTGAGAGAATTTGGTCTCCTTTCTCATGGCATCTTACGTTGACGGTAAAGTTTGCTATTTATGCCAGTATTACATCCATTCATTCTGTACAAACAAAAAATGCATTTTCTTAAGAATTGTTTTAATCACAGACCTCATACTTGAAATTAGAAATAATATCACCGTTGACTAAGCGAATATGAAATCGGGAGATAAACTCATTAAAATTCTGCCATCGTTCATTATCAACACCAAAAGGGTAATGCAGATAGCGCTCGTTGTATTCGTATTTGATAGCACAAGTCCCGTGGCGATGTCCAACCGCATCATCGTCGCAAGGCCTACGTTGGTGAAGCTAAACACGAACGAATTCGACAAAGCAGTCGCGATCACGACGCATTCAGGGTTCACTAAACTGAGATGTGCTGCCGCGGCATACATCAGTAACTCGACAACTCCTGTGTTCTGCATCACGGCTGACAATGATTGTCTCGTGACCAACGCATCGCGGCCGCCAGGGTACGACAACACAGGAGGCAACTCACCTCACCACACATGCTACACTTTCGTGAAGCCGCTCATTGACAGAGGTAATGTGAAACACAGAGATTTTCAAGCACAGCTAAAAATAATGGTGAGTTTTCCTTGTTGCATCCCTAAAATAAAAATTTGCTTAATTTTTATGTATAAAAATGTTTAAGCGATTGCTTAATTCACATTCCTCCGGTTAGCCACCTTATCAATAATTATAAATCATAGCTACTTGGATAGAGTTGCTCATAGATGGTTTCTTTCATACGTGACGGATTGCAAACAATTTTTTGTAATTGGTAACTCACCTTCGAAACTTCTTCATATTTTAAGCGTTCCGCAAGGATCTGTTTCCGGTATTCTGTTATTGTAATCTATGAGACATTTTTTTAAGTATATTTTGTTTTTATATCAATCCACCACATTTTCAAATGTACTGTATCCTTTAAATTCATATATTTTGCGAATGAAAATACTCTCTAATTCTATTAAGTCACTCTTAGTGAAAACTACAATACAATACTACAATAGCAAATAAAATAAGTATCAATGTCGACACAAATAAGTATATCTTATTCTCCTATGAGCGAGAAAAATTTTCACTATTCATGTCAATGTCACTCAGGAAACTTATTTACTTGAATGGATTTATGCTTGATAAGAATTGGACTTTCAAATAGCACATTTCCTGTATTAATACTGAAATATTTAAATCCAATCAAATTCGCAGTTCAGTAAAATATAAATTACCTAAAAGCAATCTGAAAATGCCGCATGGTTTTTTAGTCCGTTCACTTTTCCAATACGGAACTGAAGAGTGGCAAAGGACTAACAAGAATCAAACGAATGTACTTTTACGATAAAAAAAACTTCTATTAGAGAAACAAGAACCTGAAAAACCATTTCCATTAATGTTCTTTCCTGGTTTCCAATTCAGCTTGTTCTCTGCCGACCCTCTCCATGCTGCGACAATCTCTATTTATCTCGTTCACCTCGTTTAAGCAACTCCTGTTGATGTCCCACCTGCAGATGCTGCCCTCGCCGCCTGTGGAGGCGTTGAAGAAGGCTGCTGCCCCGCGCCCTTCGAGCAGGATGCCTCCATGGGCGGCTGTGTGTTCACAAGCATGTGGTACTACCACTTGCAGAGTTTCCACGTCGCCCGTCAGTTCTGCCAGAGCATGTGGAGTACTGCAGATCTCTACATCAAGCCCTCCACAACCTCCCCTACGGTTGTGATGGCATACACCTATGGAAATAGTAAGTTCTTGCTTTGATGTGTCCAAATAGTTAAGCTCCTGTGGTAATATATATTTGCCAACCATTTTAAGTTACAGGACGTTTAACATTTAGTATCTATTTATCCATCTTTTCAAAGTATTCACTCCAGGTCTTCTCGAATGCATCAATTTTTTCATCTGTCGTTATTCTCTAATCTTCGAGTTCAGAAATTCTACAGTAATAAATATAAACAAATATATTGCTTCACTCCATCACATAAACGGAAAATAGTTTATAGGTGTACAAGTACAGTTTGCTTAGCTCTATAATTTCAGGTATTGCTAGTACCTATTTCCACTCTGCACAAACTTCTCCGTTCCTTATTATTTTAACCTAACGCGCTGATGTTCAACAAGTTTTTTTTTCAAATATGTTGACCCTGCCCTTTTATTTTTCTACCTGTTTATTTGGTTATTTTGTTTCTAATATCAATGCTAGATCATGGAAAAACAAAATGATCAGTTCTAAACAGCGACGCAAGCTGTGTTCACCATCTCGTCCTCGTACAATCACTCAAGACAGATGCCAACTTTTGCGCTAAATCTCTTGTTACCGTCTTCGATAATACATTGGGAGAACCAATTCACTAAATAATAATACAAAGTTGTTGCTTGTGCGGTTGGTTGGTCCGTCTCTCTGTCACGCTCTCAATAAGGGTGTCGAATGACCATATCTCTGATGCGAGTTGCACCAGCGCACGAGTACAAGAATATTGTAATCATGGGTACTACGGTACTATTAGGATGGATGTATTTGTTTGTCACCCTCATCTGGAAGATTTATTGAACAAAATATCGAATCTCGTCATTTTAGATGGGCTAAGTACATCAGAAGAAAATTTTTACTGCTCGTGGATGTATAGGAAGCACAGATGACTAGCGTTCCACGGTGAAAATTTACTCTGATGCTGGCCAAAAGTTTGTTTAGTTTCCAAGTCACATTTATACTCAACGAAGCCTAAAAAACTAATGTCAAAGCTACTTGTATACTTAAAAAATGTTAACCTGATCCCCAAGGAAAAAGAAAAGCATTGGAGAGAGGGCGGTACAAGTCGTCAAAGCTCATGAAATCTCATTCAGCGTGGATAACCAAGTTTAATTTCATTTCAATAAATTTCTGCTCTCTATAGCCAAAGAAAAATAATATATTTGAATAACTGGGTGTCGTAAAGCATATTTTCGTAAAAATATCGACGTATGTACAAAAGAGACGAGTGCCTCTCTAACTCGAGTGTTTTCGTTCCATGGTCTTCCGAAATCGGCTAAAATAACGTATTGGTTTACGTGCTTGCCCCTCCAGTTAACGTTAAACACTTTGACTGCGACGTAAACCATCGGTGGTCAGAGAGGGAGTTTTCATAAAGCGGGTGACCGAATAGTAGTCACAAACTTAATTTTCATTAATATTCAATTTTCATGAATTTCTAAAATACTGAATGAACAGAAATATGAGACCCACGCGTCCTTGGGTCACAATAATATCTAAAGCCTCACCAGAACAGCAATTCTGATCTGCAGCGATTACACACACTTCCATTTAGTGCAAAAGATTAAAAAAGCAAACTTTCGATACTGGTCTAACACTAACCTCGGGAACTACACTAGCGACCAGCGTAATCTGCATAGTTAACTGTCTGTTGTGGCAAAGAAGATTTTAAATTCTACAGTTATTTTTCGCTGCGACGACTGCATTATAAAGAGTGAGGGACGAAAGTCGAATGAAGGCTGTCAGTGAAGACTAAAGCTGCACGATAAAACGTCCTTTTTATATAATCCTTGCTCAGTAAACGGCAACAAGGTCCTGCCATTGGCTAATTTTTTCGTCTCGGCGAACGATATTTGTTCAAGTAACTCGCACTTCAGCCAACACAGAAAGTACTGAGCTGGAGTCGAAATTCAAGCGCAGTTTTCCACGCAATGTGGGGAATCAATACGTGGTTTTCGCATGGACATTTTACAGCTTGAGGTTAGAATGCAGTAGCTATTGGCAGAGTAAATGTATTTTTCCTGATAAAAGAATGTTTCATTACTAAAACGCTGCGAAAACGGTGACAGCCATACAGCTATACAACCCTATTCACAAACAAACAAAGCTGTCGGAGTTATACGAGTTTATGTAGACAAAGGATAAATTAATGATGAATAAGAGGTGCATTTCTGAAACGATAGGTTAGGGGACGTCTGTATTCTTTAATCAATCCAGTTTAGCTGAATTGAAAATTACCGGGTTGACCGATATTCCGCCTTAGGATTCACTGGTTATAGTAAGGTATTTGAAAAAATCGTGTATGATATGATATATGAAAAATCCAGTAGAATAGTGTAAACTTTCTTTAGTATACTTTTTTTGACACAGGTTTTAAAGCAAATGATTTATCACAGAGATAGTCACCAATTTCTATTCATACCATGAAACTTACTCAGAACTTACAGTCGTGCTTCTACCCAGGTTTACAGCCAGGGGGAGCCATTTGGCTGGGAGCGCGAGCTGTTCCCAACGGAAGCATGACGTACAAATGGGTCGATGGTTCCACGATGTCCAACACTGACTTCACCTTCGGCATGCAACAGCCAGACAAAAAAAGCAGCACTGGGTATAGTGGCGTAGCAGACTGCGTGGTGATTTCGCCAACACCAGCGATGGTTCTCGATGAACCCTGCTGGCCTCCTCTGTACTACGTATGTCAAATTCCTTGAATGGACCAGTTGAAAGGAATTGAATGAGAAATTTGGTCGTAGATTGTGCAATGAAATTTCAAAACGGGCTACAGGCTCCGATGTATAGACCTTCATAATAGTTCAGTTAAAAGGGATTGTTTTTCGAAAGCTAAAATGATCGAAACTTTTTAACAGTATTTCTCAAGTTTCATATTTGTTGCTAAAAACAAAAACTCTACGAGCTGGTGTTAACGTTGAGCTTATAGTAAGTGAGTTAATCAATAATTATTCACAAAACCAATAAAACGAGCTCTACTGAAAATTAATAATCTCTATAATCATAATTGATGTGTAAAAAAGACATATTTGATGTGTAAAAGAAAGTAAAAAAGATAAAGAAACAGACTACATACATGTGACCAACAATTAAATATATTGACTGTCAATGATTGATTTCATTTTGGAGTTCATCATGAAACTAAAGAGATTAACTTCTTCATTCAATAGCCTCCTAGTAGAAATTTTATCATTGAAATCAATACTTGAGTTGATACATACCGTATTCGTTGAAGATTGAGAAGATTTGCTCAACAAAGTACATGTTTTCAAATTCATTTAATTCAATTTGATCATATTTGTTAAAAGTTCGTTTAAAATTACTCTCTCCACCTCACGCACGACGAAAATCTCACGTCCTACATTTAAGTACATAGGTTAACTTTCTTGTCTATGGTCAGCATTAACGTTAAAATGTAAGCAACGAATGTAAACGAGCTCATATCGAGTAATTCTTATAGGCACATTGTATTCCAGTAGATCATAGCTGCTCTTGAAGAGCTCCCTTGTCAGGTGTGTGGCCAGTGTGCACTTGGTCAGTGGCTCCTACATCTCCAGGCTTGGTCATAGATATCGTGACGTCACACTTGTGGTCTAACGTTTCGCGTTTTTTATGATGGATCGGAATAACAAAAATTAATTGACTCCAATACATCATTGATTTTACATAGAAAGGGACTAACCAGCCTTTGGAAAGCCGTAAGAGATATGCAGTGATATCTTTCGTGTGAAATGAGTAGATAAAAATGTTTCGTGTTTTCATACAAGATACGACAGGACAAGTAAGAGAAGTCGAGCTTGTTTGGATCCGAAGTTTGCCTGCTGTTTTAGTGTGTTTTGTGATTGAAATCATAACTTTTATTCTCAATTTTCAATAATACACGCTGTGAGCAATTGCAAAATGAGTAAAATTATTCAATCCCCAACAGTGAGACACGGTGAAGGTTGGGGCAGTTGGCCGTGCCCCCATGACGTGTGATGGAGTTAAACTCTCAGTGCAAACACTCTATGTCTTGTACAACGCAGATAAGGACAGGGTTTGTAGCGAACCAAATTTCTGGGAGTTAACACTTTGTTAATCATAAATTACTTAATAGGATGTAATCCCACTCACAAAGTCAATACGCACCTTACTTATTATATTCATAGAGTGTGATATAGCTCGGCTTAAATTAAAATAAAGGTTCCTGTTAAACAGCACGTATCCCTATGTCGATACTGAAACATGATGGATTTCAAATGTTTGTCACACTCAATAGCGGTGCGCGCGCGTGCATCGATCACAGAATTGCAGTGTTCGAGTGATGGATTTTCAGCACCGTGTTGATGTTTCATATGTAGATCTTGTAAAACGAACTTGGCTTGTGTACGAAACAAAAGACTTCTCGTTAACAACAAACTTCCTTCTGCAGCGTGCAGTGCTGTGCAGCATATGGATGAGGATATTGAAAACTACTACACAAATATATGAATTTTGTTGTAAGAACATCTACGAGGAAAGCCTGCAAAAATGTAGACTATATTTTAAACAGTAACACTGATGTAGCAGACAGAGTTGTTTAAATTTCGGGAAATATATATCTTTTTAGTAGAGCAACACTCCAGGCTTTTCGCAAATTTTCGGAGAATAATTTTGTACTCGAACTGCTTAAGAATTGAAAAAAAAATCCAGTCTTGACCAACACTAAGGCATGCATAAGCAGGACTGCACGCATTCTGGTCTGAGCCCACGATACGATTCATATTGATGTTCATTTTCTGGTTCTCGTTAATGTCCGAATTGTTTGGTGTTACAAAAAAATGTGATTTTCACCGAGTGCCGTTCACTGCGTAAAAAATTGAATCTATAGGTCTGCAAAATATTCGTACCAACGAGTTTATTTCCAGCACGATGTAACTGAAATGGATTAAAATAAAGGTTCCTAAGGCATTAATTATTTTAATAAAACCCCAACTAAATATTCGATAGCAAGGTTCTTAAAATTATCACGAGGGAAGATTTACTGTAATGTCTTAAAGAGGAATGCCACCAAATCTAAATTTCAAATTTTGCAATTAGTTCGTTCATTTGTCATTAGTTCGATAGCCTAGTACGCTCAAAGTCAATTTTTCACTTTAGTTTAACCCTAATACTAGCTTTAAACTGAGAAGAAGAAAGCGCCAAACACTCAACTTCTCAGGACCCTAGCACCATAGAACAACTATTATTTCAAGATGTACCATCGTATTTGCATTCTTCGACTGAAGGGCACTTAAAGAATTTACACTATTTACAGATCGCACGGTCAGCCGTTGGACTCGCAATTGAGCACGACTTGTAAAAGTATTTTATCGTTAAGGGGTCGTAACTATGCAGCGATTAATAAATTAACAATAATTGAGTGATTTTTGGGGTAATTTCAGCGATAAGCACTTTTATCGGGGCTGGTATGAGGCAATGCAGCGTATATTCAATAGGCGTCACAATAAAATTAAACTTTATTCTGCCGCGTCAAACTTTTTTCATGTTTTTCGAACTTGTGGAGAAATCAAAGAAAGCTATTCGATTGGTTATCTTTTAGATCATATGATATTGGTTGGTTTATGACTCCCTAGGACAAAAGTAATTTCAGGATAAAGAAAAGACGGGACCATTTAGAATGAACTGCTGAAAACAGCGCACACGGTGTGTTCTCGCACAGAATATCCTGCGCATAGATTTAGCTATTAACGAAGGGAGAGGAAGAGAATACAAAGGAGAAAACGTCAAGAATCTATGTAAACAGAAAAGCAAAGAGAGCATGAAAAACAGAAGTCCTGAAGATTTTTCAATAGCTGAGGTAACGTAACAGTATCCCCCTAGGGGAGTCAATTCCCATAACACAACACAGACAAACACTACTAACAAAAACCCACAGCTCATCCTAAAATCCCTGAGAAGTAAATTTAATAGTTTCATCCTAAGAATAAACAATTGTGTACCGACACATTCATTACTCAAATTCTACTATTTGTTTTACTCTAACCGAGCGTCTTAAGTGAATATTTTATTTAATTCAACTTTAAAAGCTCAAGATTGCAGCGGATCTTGATTCCTGAACTCAATCGTGCACCGTCACGCAAGTTCCCTGACACTGCACCAATCAGAGCACCGTGATCAAATATTCAAGGCTATGACATGTTCGTATTTAATTCTGAAATATTCAGAACTAATTTCACTACGATTAGAGCTACTGATATCCAGAGACAAAAGTGGCCAATAAGCAATTTGATACCTATGTAAGTGGCTCTAAGCTTCGTACAAACTTGCTTCTTGAATAATTCCAACATATGTTTTAAGAGTTCGACAAATTTCACTCTTGTCCATCTGTACTCAAATGCGAACTGTGCTGAAACTGCGTCTGAAAAATTCGACTTGCTGAACACATTGACTACAGCTCATTGTTCATGCACTGTATTTCAATTCTAAAGCTTTTTTACAATGTAAAAATTCTGACTCGTAATGTCGCACTTGAGTGGTTATGGGTAATTGAAGTTATGGAATTCAAATTGAGGAATTCTTAACAGGATTCACCTTATCCACTAATCAGATTTTTACAATATCCACTTGATTTATCAACGTGTTTCTTTACACTATCCATCTCACTCCTAATCTAGTTATTCACAACATTCATTCACACGTCAACTAATTCTACACAACATCCATTTGACGTATCAATTGAATTGATTATGGTGAATGCGGTACGGACATTTACAACGAGATCACTTCTCCAGCCGCCGGTTCATACTTCAGTAGTTCATGCATATTTAATCGTCGGGTAAAACTTATCATACAAGTTCGGTGAAGCAATCTTTCACGGACTGCGTTTGCACAAGATAACTTGAAGTTGCAGCTCAAGGCATTGACGATGCTTTTAAATAATTTGATTCATTGAAAAATGTCTGCAAGGGTTTCAAAATAATGTTTTCTTTGAGGTGTGGTCAATGATGTAGTTAAGTCGGAATGAAAAGGTCGAAATTGCGTAGAAAATACATTGCAGAGTGAGAATTAAAAAAAATAATAACACCTTAATCTCACGAGCATGAAATGCTTACAGCTGTGAAAATGTTAGAGTTCTGTAGACTTCAATACATATCTAAATAGACGCTGACGGCTTCAAATCCGATGTTCATGTTCTTCAAAGGGGGGATCGCGCGACCATTAAGGGGGTCGTGAAATGTAGGATCATGTTTCCCATATTTATGTAATTATGTTATTTCAGAATAAAATATATCATTTTTTACTATAAATGATTAATAAATATTCATACATAAGGTGTTGTTGTCATTATTAAACAGAAAACCATGTATGAAAAGTTATTGTCATTCTTTAATGTGAAAATCATTTTCTTAATGGAAATCCTGAGCCAATATTATATGTTTGTATAACGACTTTTGAACATGTTCCATCACATGACTAGGTTGACTGTAGAACTAGACACAAGGAGAACAGCAAGCAGGTTGATCTAAAGGAGAACAGAAAGCAGGTTGACCTAAAGGAGAACAGTAAGCAGGTTGATCTAAAGGAAAACAACAGGCAAGTTGATTAGAAAGGAGAACAGCATGCAGGTTGATCTAAAGGAGAACAGCAAGCAGGTTTATTAGAAAGGAGAACATCAAGCAGGTTGATCTAAATGAGAACAGCAAGCAGATTTATTAGAAAGGAGAACAGCAAGCAGGTTGATCTAAAGGAGAACAGCAAGCAGGTTGATCTAAAGGAGAACAGCAAGCAGGTTGATTAGAAAAGAGAAAAGCACACGACGGTTTACAAGCAAAACTTTGACTCGCTTGTAGATTGACTGCGTCTAGTGACCAGCGATGGCGCATAAATATTTTGTGAAAATTTGTTCACTTGTTGCTCAGTAGAGGTTAATGATGGAGCAAGGTGCCTGTGTACAGGCATGCATCACCGCACCTAGCAAACGGAAAACTGGTTCTGACGAGGGCGTAAAAACGGAAAATTTACCGCATTACTTCGTGGCTCGAAATGAAGCTTTAAATACTTGCCTCGTAGATATTCAAGAGAAATATCATGTTTACTACAACTAATATGCAATACACGCTCAGAGTACAATGTACCTTACTCTAAGCAGTTCCGTAGTACAGCACATATCTTTCGAAGTTTACATGAAAAATGGTAGTGAGGGAATCAAATTAATCCTGCTTTAATTTAATTTCAATTTTATCGATGATGTCGATTTATTGGTGTTTGTATCATTAGCAAAGGGATGCGATTCAAACAACGTGACAGAGTTAAGTGAGATTTCCCGGAACAAAATAAGTTAAAATATAGGAGATTAGGATGCCGAGGCGTGTTGTTGCAGAAAATAGGAGATATGAAGCAGATTAGTTCACCCTGATCTGTGCTTGCTGCTTTCCCAGTATGGATTTCCGGTGCATCTCTCCTTTCTCGCTCCACCAACTGGGCATTGAGACCTGCGTCGACTACGCCCTCACGGCGTTCCATATAGCGAAGAGGTTGTCCGCTTTCTCTCAATGAGCTGCTGAAGCTCGTCTGAGGAGGTATATCATCGCTCGTCTCCACGGAGAGTCTTGGCTGAAAGTCGAGTTATACTCCACATGTCTGTTGGAGTTGCCTATTCTATATTTCGTTGAGTTCTGCATGTTTTACTTGAACGTGTGGTGTTTCAAACTGACTTGAGACTGTACAATGCAATGATATAAGTGAACAGTGAGACTAGACTTGAAATATTTGACTTCTTGAGTAACGAGAACGAGGTTCGGACGTTAACCCTCCAAGCAGCAGCTAAGCTGAATACTGACCGAAAAGACTACAGCTGCTGACTACGCAACTGAGAAAACTATGCTCAACATGGAGGTTTGTACATGAATATATTTTAGATTAACTTTTAGAGTCGACTTCTAAATGTACATTGACTAACTTATAGAAAATCGCAACACTTGTTTTATCGCTCAACAAGAACGTATTTTAAAAAAAAATTCTGAGTTGTGCTTCGCCAACGAAAATATTTGACTACAGCATCACTACGACATTTGAGCTTGAATATCATGAGACTGAAACGAGATAGCATACTCACAGGTCAAAGGACTCCTGATGGAATAACGTCATGGAGGTCAATGTCCTATTCCTCAGCGTGAGCAACGTTACATTTTTTGTCTTCTACTTGATGACAGCAATTTTTCAAGGCGAGAACCCAACGCTTCTAGAAACTTAAATATTACTTAAGCTTCACAACAGTTTTAATTTAAACCGACATCCGATTTCGAATAGTTACCTTGCTTGTTTACTTACGCAGGAAATTTTTGCAACAAACATAAATTTAGGTTATTTTTCCGGTACAACTCGACGGCGGAATAACACAACGAAGAACGGCACTGGATGCCTGCGCCATTAAGGTCATTTTCATGGGAGCGAGACAATGTCACTGTAGCAAATTTTCGCATAAGACATCGGACGTGAAATTTTAGCAATAGTAGCAGTTGGACGTCGAAGATTATTTTTAATTGCACGTCACTGAGAATGTACGCAGATAATTAACATTAAAAGTTTAATACAGCACTCCATTATTTGAGTCAAGGAACAAATTATCAAATGCTTTTTAACGTGCTTTAATCCGTAATTTACGAAATTAATGTACAGATGCAAAGGGGAAATGACATTTATTTTAAAAAATGTGTATTTTAATGATTATTAACGACGTGGCATCGTACTTTGTTGGAAAATTACGAACTGATTCCCTTATGAAGTTGCAGCTTCCCCTCATCGGGTGACTATTTTTGCGGACCGGAGGAAGGTCTGGACTTGACTGGAAGGTTTCGATTCAAGTAATAATATCCGCAAAGAAAGTGACTATTTTCACGAGCGTGTGATCACTATGCAACTCAAGCGACAACTTTCACTAATCGTATGAAAATTTACACAAACCGTGCGGCAATTCACAAAAAGCGCGACACAATTTGTGCAGTTCACGTTTAAATTTGTACGAATAGTGTAACGATTTTGTGGCGTTGAAGATAATGTCGGCGGATCGATCACAGAAACAAACGCTGGAGCGATGCGCTCCACAAAACCCCAGTTTGTACCATGTCGTCCTGGTGACGGAGTTTCAAACATATCCCGTTTTTGCGCAGCTTGCTGCTTGATTATTTTTAAACCGACTTCGATAATTAGTTGAATTATTAATTAGTTTTTATTTCAAATAGGCTCGAGTTTGATCTTTATAAAATAACAAGTTTTAACTTTATGTAGTAAGTATTATGGAAGCTCGAACCTGAGGATATTTTTGAGAAAAGAGTAGGTAGCACACTCAAGTCCACTTGAAAAAACTGCCTGCAGTAACCGCCTACGATAACATAGATCGCTCGATAATTTAGCCTATGTTCGTAAACACTTTGAATGCGACGTGACCCACCGGTGGTCATTGAGGGGATGTTCATAATGCTGCTAATGCTTTAGTCACAAACTCAATTTTCATAAACACTTGATAAAAACTAAATGCAGGCGCGATCTATTAATGTTCGTTATTTTCAAAATTGGTCTCTAAAATAAACTCTAACCTGAGGTGGATATTGAACTACAGTTTAGCCCGCCGCAGTTACCGTATTGAGATGTAACCGATAGCATGTTGCAGCAGCAGGAAACAAATGATCGTGTAATTATACGAACTGTTAGGTCCGCAGACACTTGGCTGGAGCTCTTATGCATGATGCTTGAGATTTCTGGATACTTGAGATTTCTGGCTAATTTTTTAAAATTTAGTTGGGAATGTGATGAGTCTGAGTACACAATGATGATTGGTTGAAAAAGTTTCTTTAATTTCAGGTTGTTTGTACAATAACCAGTGAAGATATTTTTCATATAATACGGGTCGACTTTGCAACGGTATTTCTGTAATTTTAAATTTGGCAATTTTTTCTCTTTTTTGATAAAGAGAAAATTCCAAGGTTGTTTTTATTTGAACATTAATTTTTCGTTTTATATGTTTATGGACATGTTGATCTGCTCGAGAATTTTGCATCAGAAGTTGACGCTGCGGGTAGTCGACAATATATTATCTCATAAAATTTCTTTATGTCTGGATCCTTTATATAGAATAATAAGGCTTATTTCAAGCTTACCGCAGTATCGTTGTTCACTCGTTGTTTAATGTTCATTTTTCTTAAATTTTATGATATTTATTTCGCACACTGAATTGCTACTTCTTTCTTCTTCTGTTTTCACACTTGATTTGATTCTTTATAACATTAAATCTATATGGATGTATGCACTAGGGTGGCCAGTACTCATAGGGTAAATTTTTATTCACGGAATTTTCTTGACGGGACCCCCTAAATAGGTGAGGTTGATAGAAAAATGGTACTGGTGAAGTTTCAGACCATTTGAACATCGTTAACCCGGCCATCGTTTGAACATCGGCCTCAAAGTTCTGAAAAATAGCATTTTTCGCGATTTTTCTGAACTTTGAGGCCGTTTGGGCACGGGTTAACGATGTTCAAATGGTGTGAAACTTTACCAGTACCATTTTTTCTATCAACCTCACTTTTTTAGGGGGTCCGGTCAAGAAAATTCTGTGAAAATACACTGTGAAGAAAATACACTGTGCACGCTACGTGGCGAGAAGGCCTATGTACAACGATATGACCTCCTGCAATATGTTCGTATACATTACTTTTCAACTCTTTGACGTTTATTTGTTATATTGAAGTTCAATATTAAAGTTAAATTTAAAGTCAATTGTAGTATGCAATTTTGAAAATAACGAATATTAACTGAATCAGGCCTTCATTTAGCTATAATCAGGCTCTCATGAAAATTGAGTATGTTAATACTGGTGGGTCAGAAGTATTGCAAAAATACCCCCATAATCACCGGTGGTTTACGTTGGAGTCAAAGTGTCAATAATGCAAAAATGGCTTTCATGCAGAACATTTGCAACATTCGATAATACAATTAAAACTATAACATTTTTTGACAAGCGCGTTGAACACTTAGTGGCCCACCGATGGTTACTTGAGGGATTAGTCATGAACTGCATTTTCATTTGTACTCAATCATTCATACTGGCTTCCAGCCTACGACTCTTTTCAGCAAATTTTTATCTCCGTTTAAACGTTCATGTTAAAATTGAGTTAAATTGGAGCTAAATCTCATATTTCAGCTCAAACAACTGCAGTTATCGTGTTTAACATCTCAAAATTGCTAGGGTGAAAGCGAGCCTGAATTCCCCGTTCCCTCCCTGTACGTCTTGTATCTCGGTGTGAAACAGGTTTTGTGCCTCACTGTTCCTGGTTACTTGAATAAACGAGTTGATGATCAGGATGTAAATGTTTCGCACATGTTATTACTTGCGCAGTGTGTGCAATTACGCAGGCATTAAGTGATGTTTAGTAGCTTCAAAAGAGGCACATAAGGATGCTAATTGTATATTGCGATCTATTGGGTTACGAAATGCTCGCATCCGGTAAACCGTTCTGGACTTATGCTAAACGTAAGGTCTCTTGCTCGTTTCAGCTTCATTATTTTGAAGAAAAAAAGGCAGTTTCGCAATTCTATTCGATATTAAAGAATGTTATTGAAGCGTCGTTTGGTTTCTTAGCTCTGCCAATTAGTTCGAAGAAGAATATTTTTCCTCGATGAGTGTCTGCTGTCTGCCGTCAGTAAATTGACGAACTTCTTATTCGTCATGAGTATTTGTGTCTGATTACGTAATATCTAACGAATCAGCGAGCTGAGTTTCGTTACTGTGAGCTGTTGTGCTTGGTTCGTGAGGCGTGTTTTTTAATTGTGATTCAACATTTGCTCGCGTATTTCATGAACGCTGTTCAAGCTACGATCTTGCGTTAAATTTTATTTTAAGCTTTGTAAACTGCGAGGAGGTGCGTCTCGACACTATAACTGCTCACATGTCCATGAAGATGCATTTGTGACCAAAAACTATACGGTCTCCGTTTTACACCCTCCATTTTCTCCAGATTTAACCCTTCTGTGGCTTTGCTGTGTTTCCAAATTTCAAAAAAGGTAAATTCCCCATCCGGTCACGTTTTGATTCCGAAAAAAAGCATTCAGAAATAACACATGAAGCACTTTACAGCCTTCAGAAAAAAATTTTTTACTCTTGAGAGCATGGAAAAAACGCAAGATTCGTTGCATTGATTTTCAAAGAGACCATTTTGAAGGAGATTAGTGGCTTAAGTATGCAAACAAAATTATTAAACATTGTCTGCAAACTTTTTGATAGCACCTCGTATATATCTCGTACTTGCTTTCCGTGTCAGTACACGTAGTTGATCTATTATAATGACATGCTGTTAAATATGTTAATTTACGAAAACCCTGAACTTGTCATGTTAAAAACAATACTCAACTGGAAGTCAGTTCGCAGTTCTCAAGCACGGACACGCCTTAAAAATGTTATCCAGTTGAGTCATGAATCTGTAATGTCCTTGCCACCCCCCGCCCCCCGCTTGTCTGGACTGCGCACGTATAACGGGGACCGGGAGCACAGACGCGGGTGCCCCCAAGTTGACCCGGGATCGGGTTTTGAACAATTTATATCGGAGAGGCGCAGCCAGCAACGTAACTTCCTCTGCGTAGATTTGCCTGCCACATACTGTTTTCTCTGGCAAAATAAAATTTGGCTTCAATTTTATTGGAATATAATTAAAACATGAAGATTTTTCTGAGAAAAACAGCGCGCAGTGTAAAGCAGTCCACGTTACCAATTGCACAGATGCCACAACGTTAACGGTTTGAAAATCCGACGACTGACCGGCACACTGCTCACACTCGAAGTTCACGGTTGCCTGCGCTGATATTCTTTCCGTTCAGGTGATAAGCTGCGCTCAACTTGCATTGTCAGGTCGACTCCGTTGTATCATTGGTCTTAAAATATATTTAGCTGCTCTTGTACCAAATTGCTGTGCATATTCAATGATCTAAATTTTTCATTCTGGATATTTTGATCAAGACAATTTGAGCCAATTTTTTACCGTTGCCATGCCTTGATAATTTGTAACTTTCTTAAAACTAAATCAGCGTAACTATTACGCAGTGCGAAAATTACAGACGTGTTGCAACGCAGTGCTTCTGACGAGCACAGCCGCCGTTCTGCCTGTACGTGGCTTTTGTATACTCATCATACCTGTCATCAACACCGGCTAAGCTGCATGCAAACTACACGACTCTGATGCATCATGCATATCTGAACAAAACGTTTTATGATCCCGAGAGCGTTGTATTCAAGAAAAGCATGTGCAACGCGCCACCGCACGCGAGCAACGGGAAGCGACACCCAGAATGACAGCAGAGCGAGAAATGAAGCCATTATAGTTCTCCTGCTTGACCTTCTAGCGGTAAGCTCTTCCGAGCAATCAAATGCAAGGGAGAGCGCATCCAATTCCTTAACGGTCACTGTTTAAGGAGTGCAAATCTAATGTTGTCTCGAGGCAAACTTAGGAAGAACCAGTGCTAAATAGTGGGTGAGTTTCTCTGCTTCAAATTCTAGACTTCTAACTCTTAAATGAAAATTTAAGCATCCCTGTCCTACTTCGTTGAGTCAAGTCGATGTCGCCTGGCCGTGCTAGCGGTACTTTGTCTTCTATTTAATGTCCCGTAATATGGTGATGTTAGCGCCCGTTGGTCTCTAATACTGCAGTAAACACTTGAGTCGAATGAAGATGTTGCTGGCCGCCTACAGATTAACATCTTAATGTACGTCAATGAACCTAGGAAGTTAATGAGGAACACCCTAACACTGCCATGATACAATTACCTTTATTTTTTTGCAGCTCGGTCGGGCAAAAAAGGGACGGTTTTTATCCAATAAGATAGATTTAAGTTCGGAGACATTTTCGTAGAACAGCAAATGCAAGAACTAGACAAGACTTCGTACAATATTTGTACGTAATTTCGTGATAAGATTTTCCAGTGAGGCACATTTTATAGAATTATTAACGCCAAAAGCTAATAAGCAATGAGTATGATTTTTACAATGTTGGTTAAACTCTTTTCAAGCACGCAGAAGCTAACAGATACTTCCAAACAAATGTTTTCCCATAAATATTTTACAAAGGAACTTCTTTAGCTAATGGTCTGTTCGGGGGCTTCAAGCAACTTCCTTAGCAGATGATGCAAAAAAAGTGAATTCTAGTTAGTGAGCAAACTTGAAATTAACAGCAATAACACACAGAGATCGTCTCCGACGGAATACAATGTCTCTTTCTCCGAGTGTTCAAGAAAAAAATTGCCCTTGGCATTGTCCCCGAAACAATGCAGTTCTCCTGCGTTACACTCCACTTCGCCCTGTCTAACTAACAGCTGCCAGAATAGCCAACAAAGAGTAGCGAGGTAGCTACTGACGCAGCTTTGTCATTCAAATCGACCGCTTGTTTGAAGAGCCGCAGTGTTCATGATACTTGTCGCGACGACTCAAAAGAGTGACGGAGTCGCTACCGCTGAACTTCCTGTTTGATTATCACACAAACCGAGCTCATGTTTACCATCGCTGCTCTGTGTAGATGAGCGTGGGAATTGATACAGCCGGCGGCATTAAACGGAACGTTGGCTATGACCGTATTTCTTGAACGGATCTTCACAACAGTAAATGCAGTCTCTCCTTCGCTAGGTGAAACTTACGTCACTCGATATTACAACCGTATTGAGAAGGGAAAGTTTAATTTGAATACGGCTTACGTTGACGGTTAGAGCGAGTGCACTGAAAGAATGTTGAGTAAATATGGAGCCATTTTATCAGGAATGTATTCTTTTTCTACTGTAGCACACCCATTTACCTAAGTTCGTTGAGTCTTAATATTTTATGGAGAGAATACAATTGCATTTATAACAAATCCAGTTTGCACATACGTATGCTTGACTATTCAAAAAGGGACGACATCATTATTAAAAGTGCTTTGACATGTTTCAAGTGCTCGAGAAAGATTTACTTCGCTTCCATGTAGATTCTTTTATAATAACTTGTATTAAATTGGTTCTATGCTCGTCATCGAATCAATTGAGTGTAGCTCACACAACCTTTTCACTCATGTATTCATGTGTCTGATTCAGCAAAAATTAAACCCTATTGAAAATAATTCATTCTATTTCATTTCAATAGTCCATTCTACGTTTCATCTGAATGGTCTGTTTGAAATCTAGCCTCATCTTGAATAATGTATTTTTCATAAGTTCATTTCAAGATCGATATTCTAATGCGTGAAACTAGCTGAACAATACTTGCAGCACTTCTGCATACCTTGGGCTCAACTTAAAGTTTACTATAGAAAATATTCATTAACTTACGGTGTGCCCCGGAATATATTTGTCGTCTTACAGAGTGCTATGGAAGATATTCGTAGGTACCATCTACGAGTAACGAGTAACCAAAGAGCGCTCACTTCAAACAACCTGACTAAATTCGCAGGACACATTCGAAGACTCGGGGGGATCAGAAAGACAAATTTATTACGTTAAGAATTTGATGTAAGATTCCATAGACGCTTTCTGCGCCACACATACGGTTTGGACAGGCCCCGGCTCGTCGAGCGGCCGGTGACTTCAACGCTGCTCAGATAGCGGTCAACGACAGGGCCGACTGTCGCGCGGTCACTTGAAGTTCAATTAGAAGCAGATCTTAACAATTCAATGATAATTTCTGGAATTTTAGGGTCCATACTTTGTGGGGGTATTTTCTCGACTCTTATCTCTCCTCTGCGGGAAACTTTGATTCTGTATGTTCATGTTCATAGAGAATGAACATGAGTTCGAAGGTCTAGACACATGTTCGCTTATTTTATGAATTTTCAACGCCATTTTGATTTATTGCATTAGGTGTATGTGGTTTCTGTCATTTATATTGTTACGCCCTATGTCTCTAATCTTTACGTATCTAATACATTGACATATCACGTTTTTTAATTTTGGGAATATAAATTCTAGTTATTATATGTTTTATTATATTCCCTCTATGACCTATCGCTTGAAGTTCAGGAAGAAACATCGAATATAGTTAATCGCTGTTGCACTTACTCCTTCCTCTGTGCAGTTAGCAATCGAAATAAATTTCATTAATTTAGTGTTTTTGGTTGATTTGTGACGCAGATGGTTGTCTGTTGGAGATGCACGCTGCAGGCTAGCCTCGTTTTATGAGTCAGGAAAGTGTTTAGAAAACATGGATTTGTGTTCGCAAGTATCATATTAGAATTTTAATTCCAGTTCATACAACTGGTTTATAGTGAATCAAATAGTGAACTTGGTTTGTGCTTTCCGTCGTGTTAGTGTAGTTTAATGTTGATCATTTAAGTTTTCTCATCGCCGATAATTTTTTCGACTATCTTCAGTCTATCATCCTTACGCTCTGCGGCTATGTATTAAAAATTAACGGCCTCAGCAGATACTTGTCAATGTTTATTTAAAATTTACAAGTACTTTATCATTAATTCTATTCTTACTATAGTTCTGTCAACATTTTCATTTGCTCCTTGTTGTTAATGAGCAAATTAACGTAATGAATGACAATAAAAAGCTGTTGGAATACTTGTCACTTTCGTAAGATCTCGCATCTCTGCCAAGTCCTATTTCAAGAAGAAAATAGGATTTTTGGTTGCGCCTGGTGCGTTTAGTTGCATTTTTTGAGGTGTCCAGAATTTGAGGCGTCAAAATTCTTAAGGATGTTATATGTCTCGTTGTTCTGTATAAATGGTAAATGTCCCCTTCGCCTTGCAATGGATTGGGGGGGGGGGGGAAATCACTATAAGGTCCTTCCTCTAATTACCTTGTTATCTTTTAAGGTTAAATATTTTATACAAACATCAATAATCCTAAAATCTCGGCATTCAGTGAGCAGTTTCTCTATGTTAATCTGGTAGTCTGAGTTTATCTGCGATCTCTGAGTTAATCAGGCAACATTTTAATTATTTTACCATTTTATAATTTAATATGTCAATCTATGACTTAACTTGGCAATATCCATGTTAAACTGACAATCTCTGATTTTATATGACAATCTTTGAGTTAATCTTCAAATTATACAATTTCTGAATTATCCAGCAATCTCTAAGGTAACCTGTTTATCTCGGCGTCAATTTGACATTCCCTAGATTAATTTAGCATTCTCAGAGTCAATTTGGCATTCTCCGAGCTAATTTAACCTTTTCTAAATTAGTATGGCCTTTTCTCAATTAATATGGCCTTTTCTGAATTAATTTGGCATTTCTGAATTAAGCTGGCATTCCCTGAATAAATCAGGCAATTCGTACGTTCATTTGGCGACGTCGAAAGTTACAACAGAATCTCTGAGTTAATGATGTATTTCCAAAGGTAATAGATAATACGAAAAGAATACTGGCAATCCTTGAAGTCATCCAATAATTCCTCATCCATTTTCATTCTACATCCGCTGATTTAGCAATCCTCGAGCTAATCCGTCAATTCTTCAAATAATACGGCAATCCCTGAGTTAATCCGGTAAACCATTTGCTTATTAGATATATCCATGCGGTAATCTCACAATCTTTGACGCAGTTTACCAATCCCTGTATTAATCTAGCAATCCCTGCTGTAATCTGGTAATTCTTGGGGTAAACTGGTTGTTCATTTGTCAATCCGGCAATCCTTCCAGTAATTCAGCTATCCCCACACGAATTGTTAAATTTTTTACAACGATAGTTAAAAAATTTCAAACGACACATCGATGGGTCGTTTCGCCGCTGGAAGAACTTAAGCACGACCCATCTTTGGGTCGTTTTTTCAACGAGCTAAAACTTGTTGATAATTAAAGTCTGAATAAAGCACTTTCATTTTCATTCGAATCAATTAGCAAATTGCTGGAGAACAATGCTGGAGTCGCTTTCCACGATAATCCGACACGCTTGTGAATTCAACGCCGCAGATGCAAACGTTGCGTTGTCTTGGCTGAGGTCAGGACTGAACTTCACAAATTGGTGTTTTCATGATAGACACCGGTCGGAGGACCCAGTTCACCTGACGCTAATGTCAGATATCATTGCATGACTATCTTATTCATGCGTCATGGTAGATATATGCAATGATATCTGACACTAGCGTCAGGTGAACTGGGTGTAACAATGTAACAACAGAATCTCTGAGTTAATGATGTATTTCTAAAGGTAATCAAAAGAGCTGAAACTATATATATATATATATATACATATATATATATATTTATATATTTATATATACGTTGGTTGTACAAGTATATAAATCTATTTTTGATATGTGCTTGTTTCTCATCATCGTGTTAGATATATACATCATTTAATATTGTTTTTATATGTATCTAATTTTATATTAGTAGGTGCGTGTTTCTTATGTCTGTCAGCCCTAAATGATCCAAGTTTTCTTAAGTTCCTATGTTTGTTGTAGTTGGTTGTCCAGTCGGTTGGTTGGTTGGGTTTGGTGAGATAAATTTCTTCCTTAAAGTTGGCAGATTTTACAATTTTTGTAAAACACACAGACGTTAATTACCGTATCTGGATCTATAGGTTTAGCATCAGCTTAATCTTTCATTTCGTCTCGGGCGTTCGTCCATGAACATGAAGCTGTTGTGCAATATTAAATAGTAATCAGGTGATCAATATTCCTATTGTACAAATTATTCTCATCTAGTTATCTTGTTCTGTGATTTAGTATTTTTTCTTGCGTCTGACTTTTCTTGTAAATTGAATTCACGTCTGTATTCATGTGACCGTAAAAAAATTGTTTTAGTATTTTCAGTCTGAAGATGATGTTCGTAACATCGAAACGCTGTTTTTTATCAATAGGCAGTGATATAGAATTTTATATATTGAGTTTTTAAGTAAATATGATAGGTGATTTTCTTCATCTTTTAATGCGGGATGAACTAGAAAAAGAAAAAGAATCTCTCCGCACCTGTGCATCCCTTACGATTGTCCTCAGCCTAATCAACCTTATTTCATGAGAAACCATAAAACGAGCTATCTTAATTTCACCCCTCTGATTCATCTCAAATATCACGAAATCCCCGACCACGAATGTGACGTCACGGTTTTTATGAGACCTGGGGCTGCAAGAGGCATCGGCGAAGGGCAAGGCATACGACAGCGGCCGTCAGAGCGCGCCGGAGCCGGAACGTTAGCCGATGACATCATGTGCTTCTTTGTGCCGGTCGCAAGTTCAAGCACCGGAGAAACCTCGTATATCTTTTCTCTGAGGAAATGCACGAAAGCTTAGCGACTTGCTTGGGATTGAAATATGCGGTGATCACACGTCGACCTTCTCGCGTCGGTTGTGTTTACGAACGGTGCAATCAACCATGATGCACGGTTGTTTTCTAGGCAGTGTATTTCTACTTACTAGGAGGGAACTGTGTTTTGCCTTATGATATTTTTCTGTGTTTTTTTCGGGGTGCGTCATTGTAATGCTTCAAAATAGAAAATACTTATCACTCTTGGCGTAAAATTCACATGCAAAAAAGTCTTCAGTTTTGTCGGAAAATGAGGGACAGAAATTGTATGAGATACGATACACAAGTAAGAGAAAAATCAATGTAAAAATATAAGTTACATTTCAAGTTTAAAAAAATTATTGCCATAAAAAATTTATACTACAATCATACTGGGAATTATAAGTGCATTCAACGGGCCCTTTAAATTGAAAAATGTGAAAAATTTGGTTGCCTTTCGAGCTCCTGGTCTGTTGTTTGGGTGATAACTCTATTTAATTTTTGTCTGCAATCCATTACGATTTGCTAGTCCTTAGAGCATGCACACTTGAACATTTTCTTCAAGAAAAAAAAATATGTATAGAGTCTACTTCTCCTATGCTGCAGTGAGAAACTCACTACAACTAAGATTTTTTACGCAAATGGGAAGTAGTTTGTTTTAAGCTCAGATTTCCTTACATATTTCAGTTAAATCATTTGATTTATTTTTTCAAAACTAAAACCTCCAGTTGAAAAAATTATCTTGCTTTGAAAACCTGATTTGAGATGTAATTAGTATCATGTAATCAAAGGTGGGTGGGGTCTTCTTTGACGGTCCTCTGTACACAAAATTTTAGGTCCTGTATTGTCGTACATTGAATTTGTATTCTCCTGTGTTCCCGTGCTCTGAATGCCGACTACGTTCAACAGACGAAGGCGGAAAAAAGTTTTAATTAAGCAATGACAAAAGTCCTTGAACGGACGTCGAACATTTCGCACTTTATTTCGAACCAAAGATTAATCCAGTCGAGGGCTTAAATTCGCTCCCGTTAACGGCATTTTTTACGAAGACTAACTCGTTTATTAGACCCGCGAGACAGCCGAGTCAAGGTAACGAGCGCCTACAGTGTGTTTCTCTAACGCTTCTCTTGAGACAGGCTGGAGCGGTCCAATCCCAGTGTCAAGACCAGAAAGAAATGCGACTTTTCTTGGTTCATGTAGCTCAGCTCAGCGGAGTTACACTTTTTGTGGTGCTTAGAACCCAGTAGATCGAGAATTTTGCAGTATTGAGGAACAAAAGAGCGAAACTTCTTGCACTTCATAAAAACAAACAGGAGTAAGACTTATCATATGAAACTTTTCATAGAGGAACTGAAATTTTCAATAGTAATTGGAATACATCAGATTGAGACTTTCATTGCTCACGGAACCCAGAGGAACGGAAATTTTCTTTGGTTGATAGAACACAACCGATTGAGATTTTTACGATTCACGGAACCCAAAGAAGGAGCCCTTTCATGGTCCACGGAACCCAGCGGATATCCACACCCAAAGCCGGAGACAACATCACCACACGGGCATGCAGCGCTCCTTACGGTATTCGTCTCAAGCAGCGGGCAGAAAAACATAACCCAACACGTCGTGGAACAGCACCGCTGGAAGCTCGTGTATGCGAGTTAGGGGTCATGTATTAATTGTTTATGAGTGGGTCTTGCATTTTCCGAAGTTCTCACTTAAACCTTAATTATCTCTTGAATATTGGTCAACTATGCTGTGAATTTTGGTCAACAATATCCTGAACTTCAAGGCTCATAATTCATGAACGAGTACAGGATGCACAGTTACTTCTCAAGAGTAGCATTGAGGAGGAAGTGGATGTCAGTCTTCGTAATTAGCGTAACTTTTTTAATCATGTTTAAACTTTTGCTCGTTATTATAATTAAAGTTAGAGCTATACAATTATCGCTGGAATTAACGAGTGTACAGTACAAGGGTACTATGCACTAAGAATTTATCCAATAATTTGAGCTTGCCAAACTGTTGCACTCAAAACTGAGAGCATCATCTCAAATGCGGACCACGTTCATAAATTTTGTTCTTTATCAGCAGCGATGACGCGTAACAAGTAGAACAGAAATCCCGCTTGTGAGTCCCATACATTATACATGGGGTTCTGTTCATCGATGATACAGATGCTTCCTGCAGAGCGTTTATCTGCAGCGCACGAATTTTCAAAAGAAAATTGAGAGATCAGTGGCATTTGGCGACTTCTGACGAGGCGCAGAATGTCGTTCCTATTGAAGAAAAATTTGATTGAATTCTTGAGTGGTGCGTTCTTGATGCATTAGATAAAAAATATTATTACTTTCTGCGCCTGAATGTTCATGTAACATTCATGCGTTGAGGTCTCCCTGTCGTGGAAACGATTTCTGCAAATTGCATAACGCTTAAATGTGGTTCTAAAAATAGTGAAATATATTTAGTAAAAATGTGTCAAATAAATATTGTGTGTGGTGAGGGAAATTTTAAATTATAAAATTTCATCAGAATCAGTCTTTGATGAGATTTGTATCTGTATACTTGAGAATCTGTATCGAGCACCCACCGAACTCCTAAGGTTAGATCGTATTGTGCTTTAGAATAGAAAACGAAAAGCCAATATAAATGTTCCGGATTGTCCCTGACATGGCTGTCGGCAGCGACTGCATAAGCCGTCGAACCGACTTATGATTACGTGTTACCTAGTGAGTCAGTGGGTTGAGTTTTGTGTTGAGTTTTGTTGCACTGTGCATTCTACGAGTTGTACTTTTCAATAGTTTACATTAATATTCACGAGTGAATTTTATAATGGCTGATAAATTCGAGCAAAGATTTTGCATTAAACATTTGAAAATGACTACCTTCAACTCCAGCGCCAAAACCTGTGATGGGAAATATTTTATGGTTGTAACCCAGACACAAAACAACAGTCGTCATAGTGGAAAAGCCCCTGAAACTGAAAAATGTTTGACGGGTCAGAAGTGTCGCGAAAACCTTGCTCGTCACCGCGTTTCTCGAGAACAAAGGCATTTTATTTTTCGAGATCATGTTATCTAGCCTTACAGTGAACTCTGGTTTTTATTGCGACATTTTGACAGGGCTGAATAAAAATGTGCTGAGAAAAATACCCAAATTTCTAAAAGATAAAAACTGGCCCTTGCATCACGACTGTGTGCCTGCTCACGCTTTTTAGTAACAGCACAGTTAAACGTAACGCAATATGGCCGCCGTGCCACACTCTCCATGTTCAGCAAATTAGATTTCCTGTGACTTTGCTTTGTTACCGAAAATGAAATTTGTCGTGGGAGGTTGCTGTTTTAACATTTTAGTAGACATTCAGAAAAAACGTAAGAGATGCTTCTTAGCATTTAGTAATAGACTGTTTTTAAAAAGTCGTTGAAAAAACGCAAGATTCGTTGTAGAAATTAACAGAAAGACGACGTTCAAGATGAAGCTATTGCTTAAGCAAGGAAAAAATTATAAACCTTATTTGTAAACTTTCTGATGGCACCTCGTGAAATAGATTAAAATACAACAGAACAATCTATAATAAACAAGCCGAAAACATATACAAAAGGGCAACAGGAATAAGCCATATTCATGGGCTTCCACTTAAGTCTTTTGACGTCATGCCGCAATTACGCAGGGACATCAAAGTAAAAGTTGAGGAGAAAAAATATGGTCACATTCACAGTCGTTAATCTTCATACACAATTATTAGTAAATATCACTGTTCTAGACAGAGTTTACTCATCGAAATTATTTTGTTGTAAACAATACAGGTTTGATGTTCCTATGTCATGTTAGACATACTTGTGTCATATCAGACTCTCTTCTATCATATTAGACGCGCTTGAACGCCAATAGACGCTCTTTTATCCCGGGCTAGAGTCATCTTAGAATTATTTCTGTCATATTAGATGTCCTTGTGTCGGGTAAGAAGCGCTTGCATTCTATTAGACGCCCCTGTATCATTTATATCAGGCTAGCGTCGTACGAAACGTACCAGCATCATTTTCGACGAACTTGTGTCATATTCGACTCACTGTTACTGTGCAGCGGTGATGACGTTTTCGTGCAGGTTCCGTTAATAAGGTCAATTATGCATCATCATCAGGATATTGATCCCTCACTTAAGGAGTCCGCATCCTCTTTGGGGAGTCTGATCCCACTTTACCGCAATCTGAGTGGGATGTAGCCAGAGTAGGCGACGTAGAGCACCTTGAGAAAACAAGTGAGGCTTGCGGCGGTGATAACAGACACGATTGCCGGGAGCAAGGTTCATAACTCGTGAATTTAACAGCTGGCATAAAATATCGCCATACCGTGAGTGATAATGCCATTGCTTCCGCCTATTGTATCTTCTGTTGTAATTAATTTTATTTCAATCATGATTAGCATGGTGATAATCCAAAATTATTATTGGTAGTATTTTTTAAATATTTGAGATTTTTACACTTCTGCACCTGTTTAAACTCAACCAATAAATATTTTAATCTTAGGTGAACACATCATTGAAAAATTTTTGTCGAGTTAAAGCTTGCAATTTTAATTGACTAAGAATATTGTTACTTTGATTTTTTTCCGGAGGAATGTCTTCAAATTGTGGACCGTTATCACAGAACTATATCCAGCCTGTATTATTTTTTTAATTAAATAGTGGAGAACACGGGGGACATCTCGCTGAGCCATGTAACTCGAGGTGCTTTGAACTTAGTGTTCAGCGTGTCAGAGACTAAGCCTACGTGTATTGAGGTAATTAATGATATCTTATTTTTCAATTATTTAGGAAGTG
This sequence comes from Morinoia aosen, assembly GCA_030386875.1. Lineage (NCBI taxonomy): Eukaryota > Metazoa > Arthropoda > Malacostraca > Amphipoda > Talitridae > Morinoia > Morinoia aosen. The sequence goes on from CM059574.1 coordinate 43,031,518, forward strand.
GAAGAACACTTTATTTGAATTCACCGAGATATTCGACAATTTAATTTCCTAATTTTCTTCCTTCAAACATCGAAGCTTCAGTATTTTATTATTTTTTTTTGCACCCTACACATCCCACCTGCCCTACACCTGCCTGATGGGGTGCCACCTGCCCTACACCTGCCTGATGGGGTGCCACCTGCCCTACACCTGCCTGATGGGGTGCCACCTGCCCTACACCTGCCTGATGGGGTGCCACCTGCCCTACACCTGCCTGATGGGGTGCCACCTGCCCTACACCTGCCTGATGGGGTGCCACCTGCCCTACACCTGCCTGATGGGGTGCCACCTGCCCTACACCTGCCTGATGGGGTGCCACCTGCCCTACACCTGCCTGATGGGGTGCCACCTGCCCTACACCTGCCTGATGGGGTGCCACCTGCCCTACACCTGCCTGATGGGGTGCCACCTGCCCTACACCTGCCTGATGGGGTGCCACCTGCCCTACACCTGCCTGATGGGGTGCCACCTGCCCTACACCTGCCTGATGGGGTGCCACCTGCCCTACACCTGCCTGATGGGGTGCCACCTGCCCTACACCTGCCTGATGGGGTGCCACCTGCCCTACACCTGCCTGATGGGGTGCCACCTGCCCTACACCTGCCTGATGGGGTGCCACCTGCCCTACACCTGCCTGATGGGGTGCCACCTGCCCTACACCTGCCTGATGGGGTGCCACCTGCCCTACACCTGCCTGATGGGGTGCCACCTGCCCTACACCTGCCTGATGGGGTGCCACCTGCCCTACACCTGCCTGATGGGGTGCCACCTGCC